>OZ017766.1:305969-806469 GCA_963969345.1 Turbatrix aceti | reverse complement strand
AAAACAAGGGAAAAAACATGTAAATCAGTGAATTTTCGTCGTGTAGCTCGTGTAACTTACACGACATGCAACACCTTGGGCTGAACACATAACACTTCTACACATTCGCAAAAAATTTTCGCGTTGGGAACACGCTCTCACCGCGCGATCTTCGCTCTGCAAGAATGCGCACGCGTGTAAACCCTTTCTTTTTTTCGCGTTGAAAGTTCCAACATTGCAAAAACGGTTATTCATGTTTTTTTGCGATGGGAACTTTTTTCACCTCAGCTTTATCGCTTTGTCTCTCTCGTTTTTGTTTATTTTTCCGTGGCTAATTTTTTTTCCGACTGACTTCACTTTCCGAACCCATGCACAAGCCGCAATGCAGGCTGGCGAAGCAACTGTTTTTGCGTCAAATTCGTGATCAGGTTTTTGTGTTTTTATTTGAGTTTTTTGCACCCTGTTGCGTCTTGGTGTTCGGCAGCGCATCAATTATTGTTTTTTCAGATGTCATTTGACCAATTTGATTCCGCCTCGTCGTCTTGTGACGGCACGTGTCTCGGTGCGGCGCTCCTCAGCCAGCTCGAGGTCGAGGCTGTCTCTGCCGTCCGCGAGGTGACGCCGTTCGTCCGAAACATCTACATCAGCGAGGTACTCGTCCGAACGCCTGAGCTGCTCTTCGTCAACGTCACCACGCTCGAAGGACACCCGTATTGCCTCGAGCTCACCCACCGCGGGTGGCGCATCTGTTCGGATCGCTCTGACTCGATGAACGGCGACTTCCGGAGACTCGAATTCTTCTCCTGCTACTACGAGACGATCTACGCGCTCCTCGACTTCGTGTCCCCGCTCTACCGGGCCCGATTTAGCGGCTCGCTTGCTCAGAAGCTCTCTGCCATTGCCGATGAGCACAAAAACAACGGCCAGGCGCCGTCGGATGGCAGTAACGGTACCGCTGAGCATCCTGAAAACTAGCGATGGGCAGGGTCTTTTTATTTTGCAATGGTATGTGACTTATATATTCGCTTTATCGCCTCGCGAATTCTGGATCATCTCTTACCCATTTCATTCTACCACTGTTTTCTGAGATGTGATATAAAGAACGCATATCTGCCAATTTTTTGTTTCCAGCGGTTTGTATATGTAATTTCTTGCGCACTATGCTACAATGTTTATCCCTTAATTGGGATCACGATTTGATTATAAATTTTGATTGCTAATTTTTAGGACTTAGTTAGAAATACTGTTTTTTTATCGTTTTTTTATGGTAATTTAAGTTGCACGAATACGTCCAATTCGATTTTTTGATTGGCTTTGACTTTGGTTTCAGTAATAAAACAATAAACAGTATGTGTTTTTAAACTAAACATGTAAATATGAAAATCAGCAAAAGTCGTGTTTGATTAAATTTTGAAATTGAAAAACGTTCTCGAAATAATAATTGGTCAAATTTGAAATAGAATAAGGACCAGCAAACCTTATTGTGCTGGACCAGTTGTGCGATGCTCACCAAATTGCTCCTGCGCACTGCTCGCTCCTGCTCAGCTCACGAGCGCGAGCGGAGCGAGCGCAAAAAATTGGAGTGCTCAATGAACATGAGCAGAGCGAGCACAAAAAATTGAGTTGCTCAAAGAGCGCGAGCGCTGAAAATTGTCGAATTGAACAACTCTGTGCTGGAAAAAAAAATACCAAAAACTTTTATTACTGTTTTCTTTGCAAAAAAATAAACTATGGGAGACAGAACAGAGTTGGAGCAACGAATAAATTATCTTTTGCTACTTGATTGTCCGATCGTTGTTCAACATAGCAACATAGCAACCGAGTACCTATCACCACACCTTTGACTTCCGCTTGGTGTCATTTAATTTCAAACAAATGGCCAAACGCCGCTTAAAAATGAGAAACAGAACCTGACATTTCTGTTTGCGCGAACAAGTGACGCAAAAACAATTTAAACGGAGCAAAAAGTTTCATGGATGTGAAGTGTTGGAAGGACAGCGAAGCAACGATGGGAGGAGGGGTAGTAGTTGAGGGGAGAGAGAGCGATAGATGTTCACGTGTTCTACCACTACTAATACGCCACAACCGCCGTCCCCTACCGCAACTCCCACCATCATCACGGCCGACGACGGGCCGGGGGTATACAACAACTGAACCTGAGTTATTACTCTACTCGCTGCTCCTCGCTTGCACTATACTCGTTTTTGTGGTCGTTGCAAAAATTAAGTATCACGTATTTATATTTGAGAGAGCGTAACCCGACTTGAAAATATCAAACTGACAGGCAAAGTATTATATTTGGTGCACCGTTGAGCTCGGTTGTTGACAGGTCAGATCGGGTCCTGTAGATAACATGTGGATTTGGCAATGCAATTTTCACACTTTTCTAAAAAAATAAAAATTTTAATGTTGCGTTTTTTACCCCTTGCATTCTGATTCGATTTGTCCAACAAAAACAACTAGTTGAAAACTGTTTGTGTTACACCCTTCCCCCAATTTTCTAGTTGCAACGTCCCAAGCCTACCTGTCTACCCAATTTCCAACTGTTTTTTGCTTTCTTTTTGATTTGTTATCCTTGAGCATTCGCAGCTTTTCACAGCGAGACAAAGTGCCCGTAGCCTTTCGGTCTTCTGTCTTTTTTTTGACCGCGTAAAACCTGATTGGTACCTCTTGATTGACAAAGTATTGATTGATGGTTTTATTATACTGATCTTGGTAAAAAAAACTTGTGCTTTTTTGATTTTGTATGGCGAAAAATTACAGGCAGAATAAAATAATGGATTGAGAATACTATAAAAATAGGACAAGTTATCTACTTTTTTCTTGCGGGAAAGATCATTATTTGCGTTTTATTATTTTTTCGGTCAATTGTTTATTTTAAATTGGTGGTATTACATAATTATACAATCAATATTTTTGAAGATAAAAAACTGCGCAAGATTTTAATAATGTCAGCGGAATACAACGTTCACCCCTCTTTTCTTTTTTTTTATCAAAAGATGAATTATTTTTCACGAGTGCGTAAAATAGATGTTATTATTCGGTCATCCCCAAAACAAGGAATTTCATACTGTACATAGTGGCATCCAACACGTGATTGATTTTTTACCAAAAGTAGTTTTAATGTTTGGTGTCTTTTGTCTGATATTTTTTTGCGTTTCAAAACACTTTTCCATGCTTCTGAAGGTTCGATTGGTCGTCGAATGTGAAAGTTTGGAAAAAAATGGTGTGCTGACTTTGATTCATAAAGACGCGTCCATATGTCACACGCCTTCACCTTTTTTTGTGAATCGGTAAAAGAGAAAAATAGTGAACAGCAACTGAAACCAACCTGTTTGAACGAGAAATGCGTTTACATATTTGAGAAATTTTAGTCAAAAATACTATCACCATTCTGTTTCTCTACGTTTTCATTCGTTCAGCGAAGGTGAAATGCAAACAATATTACAATTGTATTTTTAGGGGCATCGCGATCACCTTTGCGGGCGAAAGTCGACAACACCGGTAAAACAAAGAACTAATCAAATCGGTCGCATCACACGTTTTGCATCACACCAGAACAGGACAAGCCAGGTAACTTGGAGAAAACATGTCAACGCAATTACCCAAAAGATCAACCTTTGAGACGGGAAGCGGCAGCCTTCAGGGCGGTGGTATTCGACGAATCTACGGAAACATGGCTGTGAGTTTCTGGCCAGATCATCATAAAAAATCGTCCTTTGGCATGCCATACGCTGTTGCCTTTCAGAACTTGAAGCACTACAAGCAGAAGATAGACCTCAGACTGCCACTCGTCACCATCGGATGCCTCGTATCAATATCCATTATTTTGTTCGTTTACGGAGTCTACCAGGAGAAGGGATTTGCCACCGTTCATGACTATGTTGAAAGAACACGGGATTTATCCAAAGTAAGGCTTTGTGACTGATAACGTTTTTTTCGGTTACCTAGTTTAAGTTTTTTTGATGGGTTCTAATTGGTCTGAGTTTAATTTTTTAAGTTTGCTTAACATAATTTTTTTTCTTATGTTATTTCCATTTCATTTGTTTATTTGTATATTTTAACAGCTTGTTATATTTTTCAAACAACTTTTCTGTCATTTTGTTTATCTGTCGATTAGTTCGCGTAACATTACAGTTTGTACTGGGTCGAGCGAAAAGAGGCACAGGAGCTGAAGATGACCTTCCTGTGCTCCATCGCTTTCCACGTGAAGAGAGTGACGTCACAGATGTAGACTTGCCCGAGCCGGCTGAACCCGCTCCATTACAGTCGCCTGTCACGACATCGGCTGCTCCTACGACAACGGAATCTACGACAACGCTGCCGCCGATTACAGTTACATCGACGACCATTCCTGAAACAACGGAGACCACAACCGCAACTACATCAACTGAGCTCCCGACCACAACGCCGCCCTTGGATCCCAACTGGATGACCGTCGAGGAGTTGGACGAGATGTTCGACGACCTGGAATCCGTGAGTTTCGAATAAAGGTAAAGTAATATTTTTGTATTTTTTAGACGTACACGACGGTGTGGTGCTTATTAATAGGCAACATCATAGCCCTGCTCATTCTCGTGCCTGCGACCATTCTCTTCCACGTGGATCTCCTCGGCATCACCAAGTACAAGCTCATCTTCCGGGCGATCATGGTCCTCACCATGGTGTTTCTCGTCATCCAGCTCTTCTACCTCATCACTCCTGTTGCGCTATCGACTGCCTCTTTCCCTGGCTACATCGACCGTCTCTTTGCGCCTTCTACTGAGCCCAAGCACGACCGGGGTATCGTCGCAATCACCCAGACGTACGCGTGTGAGTTTGACGCCCATCCGTCACTAATCGAACACGGTATCACGGATTTGTGCAAGCCCAAGCTGAAGGACAGCCTGTTTCCCTTCTACGCGACCCTCGTCCTCATCATCCTCGACGTGCTGCCTTTCATCTTCGCGTTGTTTACGTACACCTGGGATGCCTGGCTCAAGGATTGCCATACAGTACGGGAGGCTCGGATGCGTGTCGAGCTCAACAATCAGAGAAGGTTTGTTTTGACCTGGCGATTTAAATCAGTTTTTAACTTGCTTTTAGGAAGAAAACACAGGAACGAATCATTATGGGCGAAACTGACAGCTGGTAAGATTTTAAACACGTGCAATATAATTTATTATTGGAGCATCATTAATTAAGTTAATCAACAAAACACGCAATTTTTTACCTCTTAAAATTTATGATTTCAGGTCAAAAACGGGATCTGAAGACGACCACCTTCCAGTTTCTCCGTAGCAAGCTTGACACCTAGATATCATAAAAATACTCAACTGTTATTTGCATTGTTTAACTCATAAAAAATGAAATGCGATATTTGCCAACAATATTGAAGGATTGGGGGGTTGTTTAACACATGGCCATGGCAGGTGGTTATTTTTTTCAATTAAGCACGCACATAGAAAGATTTGCATCAATGAAACTGCTCACATCAATGATCTGTAAACACAGTATTTTTTGTGCGAGAGGCCGTAATTTTAAATAATATCGCTGTAAAGGTTGCTTCGGCTATTTATATATTTAACATTTGGTACTAAAACAATCGGCATAAATCGTAAATTCGTAAAATAACAATTGTCAACGTGACAGGAAAATTACGGCCTCTGGTGATAGATGAACGCCATTCGGCTGGTTTCCCAGCATTAAGCCTACGTTTTTGTTTGTTGATGTGAAAATAGGTGTTTTTTAAGCAAAAAAAGAGCTGTCATTACTAACATAAATAAGAACATAGACTTCTAAAAAATTTTCTGAAAAAAGTTTGTTTTTGGCACCTTCCAGTTGGGCATCCAAGGTTATTATCGTTATTCGAATTTCTTTGTCGTAAACATTTGCTTGCCTAATGAGATGCCGCGAACGATCATGTGCCATAACAAAAGGAAACAAAAATACACATTCATCTTTTTTTCGCAAAAAACTGGAAAAGGCGGCGTAGAGGACGGGGGGTGCGGTTTGGTTATCTGCAGTTGAAACTGCCGCTTGCCGCTGGAAAGCTGCAGCGCACACGGCAAAAATAATTTCCACCAAGCTCACTGCTTGAAGGAGTCAACTGTTGTCAGCTGTCCAATGCGCCTCACTTTTTTGTTTCTTCTTTGAAGTATTTGACGCGACGTGATTGTGATAGGTGTTTGTTTGTTGCTTGCTTGCTCACTCCGCATAGCGAGAGAAAGAAGAGGGTGGAAGAGTACATATCCATTGCATATCCTTTGCTAGTAAGTGGAGGGCAGGAAGATCCGCTAACAAGCACTCGTCGTGTGTCCAGAAAATCTCATTGGGATTGCGTTCGACGCAAAAAAGCTTACTTTTCGCATAGGGATAACAGCTCAAAACTTACGTCCCCAGCTTTCACCCATCGATTGGAGCACAAAAAAAAGTCATTGAGGGGGAAAAGAGTTAGTTGTTCGTTGGCGGTGGCGAGCTTGATTTTTACAACCCCCGGAATAAATAGATATTTTTGGGTACTCAGACAAAGTTCCGTTGCCGGACGACCGCTGAACCATCGTTTTACGATGCAGCTCCGCCTCGCTGTTGTGTTTTGCGCCTTGGGGTAAGCTATCGACCGTAATTCACGCATCTCCTTAATTTCCCTTCTTCCAGCCTGGTCTTCGGACAGTCACCCCAAGTCCGAGCGACTTCCCAGCAACAGAAGCTTCTTCGAAGCCGTCAACTAGGAACGCAGAATCAAATTCTCTCGCGCATCCTTACCCCGGAGTACGACCCGAAATCCCGTCCTCCGGTGCGCCAGACGGCCAATCACCCGGCTATAGTCGTCATCAGCTCGATCTACCTGAACCGCGTCGACTGGAACGCGGACGACACCGCCGATGTTGACCTTTACCTCCGGCAACAGTACGAAGACAGTCGTCTGTCATACGACGTCGATCCGAGAGAGCGCATCGATGAAATTGCCTTGCCAGCGGACAAGACAATTTGGACGCCTGATACTTACGTCGTCAATGCCGATGAAACAACCCCGGCAAACCAACTTCGATCCCGCACAATTGTTGAGCCTGGTGGATTCGTGCGACGTTCGGAACAGTAAGTTGGGGTGACTGGAATTGGCGGTGCCGATACCTAAATTTCAAAAAAAATAAATTTGGGGTACCAGCCCAAAAATCGAGTTGGGTGTCGTCTTCCGCTCCGGAGTCAGAATTTTTGTTTGCGTTAAATGGGGATTTTATCGTATTTTATAAAATTAATTTTTTTGTCAGCAAAATTAATTACAAATTGTTTTGTTTGTTTTCAGACGCCAAATCAGCGTCCCCGTGGAGCAATCAGGCCCCTTCGCCACCCGCCGCTCCTTCCACATCGTCCTCAGCAGCTATGCGTACAGCATCGACGACATTGTCTACCTCTGGGCCAATTCGCCTCCGCTCGTCGTGCCGGTCGAAGTCTCCAAGTCCCTCCTCGACGGCCGCGTGCCCTTCGTCGAAGCGTACGCCGGTGACTGCGTTGGCAACTACACCGTCGGCGTACACTCATGCATCGACGTCACCGTGACCTTTGCTTCCACGCCGTGCGACGCGCTACTCCGAGTCTACATTCCTGCATTGCTGCTCGTCATCGCTTCGTGGCTCCACTTCTTCATCCACGGCTCGTGGTCGGTGCCGAGGACAGCTTCGGCTGCGCTTCCGTTCTTCATCCTGGCCTCCTACCATGTGGCTGGCACGCCTGCAAGTCTGACCCAAGCTGCTAGGCTTTGGCTCGCCGCAGGCCTCGTTTTCACGTTTGCGTCCCTGGTTGAGTACTTCATCGTAATCGGCTGCGGAGTCCATCGCCGGGTTACGACCTCGACCACGACGTCGCCTGCCGCTCCGGGCCAGTACACCGCATTGCACTCAAACGAGCCGTTGCATGCCGTCCAGACCACGGTTGTCTCGAACCAGCCGATCGACAACGAAGTCTACGAAAAGACGACCCGATGCTCGTCGTTTGCCGCCCGCAACGGCATCGACACCGTCTCCCGAATTCTTTTCCCCGTTGCCTTCTTCATCTTTGTCGTCGTTTTTGTCGTGCTTTACGTCATTTAGATTCTACAGTAAGATAGGCAGTCATTGGCGGATAAAATTACGCCATGCCTGTAAATTTCGGTCCAAAACATTTTTTCAATGTAAAACCTTTTTTTAACCCCAAAAACCCAAAAAAAGCTTTCTGCCAAAAAATGCGTACTTGCCTTCCTCCCCTTATTGTTAGACACGCTCTCTGTCTTAACACAATTTCGTGACTTTATTGCCGACACAACAAAATCATAAAACCCAAAAAAAACATAAATCGTAGGAAGAATAAAATAAATGATTCGGATTCGGAATTCAGTCTTGCAGAAAAAATTCTAATCAGGGGATCCGAATGTGTACAGTCTGCGCAGTTGAAAATATCCCGTATGTTTTGCCGTCGTGGAAAAAAAGCTATTTACTGTTGTCGACCTGTTTTACGGAAGGATTGGATTGAGAAACAGAGAGAGAGATAGGGGAGGCCAATGGCAAATGTTTGGCGAGTTTTAAAACACATATTGCAGGCGCGGGCTATCCCTTGCTGTCACCTGAGCGCCATTCAGCCGGCGGCTCACCGACGTCGACCAGAAGGTGGTAGTAGAGAGGCTTGATGACCATCTTCGATATCTTCCACTGCGTATCGGTTAGACCATCCGTAAGCCATCGCGTTGATGCAGATTCAAGAAGCTTGTAACTAAATAAATTATTCATGCACAAAAATATTTTTTTTCATGTACAGTACGCTCCAGCATCTCGAAACGAAAAATTCGGTATGCGTCGAACCGCACTGACTGTGCGGCAGTGTTCATAAACTAGCCGGAACCGACAACACTGCTGCGCGGACATTTAACTTCGAGAGAATGAACTACCGTATTTACAAAAACAAAATGAACCTACATTAACTTTGGAGCAGTCCGTTTACGTTTGCCATGCTTGAGCATACTGTATCGCGCAAACTCCTGGTTAGGTCTTTCGATGGTCATGTTGAGCGAGAGCAAACGCTTGCCCATGTCGTCGTCTTCTCCGCCCCAAGCCCAGTAGAGGTTAGAATACCCGTTGACCGCCTTGTAGTCATCCATGTTCAGTGCCAGCACTCCGCCGACCAGTTCGTTGTACCAGAGCCTAAAATCCTCCTCAAACATTTTCCTGTCCAAAAGGAACAAAAATGACTCACTGATATCCCAAATTGCTGACAAAAGCTCCAGTATGCCTCGGATTTTCTGGACAGTCATAGGGGGTCCTGTCATCCTGGGGAAACATGTCCACGTCATGAAAAATGACACAGTCCATGCCAAGCTTTTCGGCGAGTTCAAAGGCAGCATTCATGATGCGGCCCTTGTTGAAGAGGTCGTCGCCAACCTGTTCGGTTACGATGAATCGAAAGTCGAGCAGCTGCCGTCGCAGGATGGGAATCAGAAAGTCGAGGAGACGGACCAGGTGAGTATATCGATCGCGGTAGGGTATGATGATGGCGACCTTCTTCGTAGCGACGCACTCGGACGGCTTCCAATGCCCACCAGGCTGAATCCAGGGATGAGCTGCGAATACTTCGTCTTCTTGGAGGTCGCCGATAAGAAGCGAGCCTTGGGCGACATGACCGACTGAAAAGGACGAAAATGATTTTTTGTGCTTTTACCATAAAAGATCGAAACTCAAAAATAAAACAAACCTAGCTTTACGTTATCCTCCAAACTCGGACAGGAACTCTCAGCTGCGAATTTGACACTCCCATTCTGGTGGTACTTGGCTCGTTCCTGAAGGACGCTGATTGCCTCTTCTTCAGAAGTCGTAGAGTTAGACTTGGTGTCAATCAGTACCTTTTCTACCCTAAAAAAAAATTTAAGAGGCAGTCTGCGAGAATTTTTACCAATAAGTGTAAAAATTGTTCGACACATCAATTTTTACACTTTCAAATGTTTTGAGTCAAAGTTGTAGAGGACCCTGAGAACAGTCTATAATCGCGGTATTACATTTTTAAAAAATCGGATTCTGGAGATTTGGCTTCAGATGTGTTTTTCATAAAATCCGATGACGCGCTTGTCGTTTTAGTCAAAACTGTCTACAAATTTGTTCAGGGGGGTTTCAGGGGACAAGGAATACGACGGCGTACTCAAATCTTTAAAAAAACAACTGCAAGTATTTTTTATTGAATTTCGGGGTCACAAAATCGGCTGCCATATCTTTATTTTGCAAAATGGATCATATAAACCATACCCTATCTGAAAGCCCGTTTTTTTCTGCGTCGAATAAGCTCTTAAGCGTCGAATTGCCGAGCCGAGCATTCGAGCCGCTCGGCTCGGCTCGGTGATCTTCGAGCCGAGCATTCGAGCGAGCGGCTCGGCTCGGTCAACAACTCTGCCTACAACCAGTGTAACGCAAACCAAAATTCTTGCCTTCGCCTTCGCCTCCGGAGGCGAATGCGATGAAGGCGCCTCCAGAGACGGAGGCGATCAGAGGCGCCTTTGGTGTCAATTCTCAAATTTTCTCTTACAAAATCATAGCAGAAAGCGAAATTATGATAATAGAAGGCTTTTAATTCTATTAAATAAAGTGGTAAAACTGTTTTTTGACTATTTGTGGTTAGAATTTAAAGCCATTCAAATTTTTTGTTCAAAATTGTAAAGGTCTGAAGGCGATGGAGGCGAAGGCAATTGGAGGCGAAAGCGATCTGAAGGCGCCTCCGGGGGCGATGAAGGCGAAGGCGATGTTACACTGCCTACAACTTGGGCACAAAACATTTGAAAGTGTAAATTAGCCTCCACCTTATTCCAAAATCGGCTCGCAGAGTCCTTCTTAAAACTTTTTTGTTAAAACCCACTTTTTGGTATCATCGATGGCATTTGAGACCAGATTCGCCGGTTCAACGGGTGCGTAGTCAGTCTGGGCACTGGTCGACGAATCCAGACTCAGCAGCACTACCGAATACACGACGAAGCCAAAGGCTAGGGCAACCAAGAGCTTCTTGAGTAGACTTCCGAATCTCGGCAGCGCAAACGCCGATCCGCGGACCATCGTAGGCAAAAGTAGAGGACAACTGCGCGGAGCGAAGGTGTCGTGTCGGTCGGTAGTGGTGGAGAATGAAAAAAGCGATCAGGCGTTCATGCTAACCGTTTCATTAGTCTACGACAGTGGAATGGCACGATTCTGAAACAACAGTGGCAATGTGACTGTTTTATAATTTTACAAAATAAACATTTTTTTGAACATTTAAAATTTTCACTGTAACATGGGGCCCTGGGTTATTCGCAAAATAATGGCACTGTTTCGATTTTTGATATTTTCAGTCCTACGCGTCTCCACGCAGCCAGGATCGTTGAGTCACTAAAGATAATAAAAGAGTGCGCTCCGCACGATGGACCTATGGTCTCAACGCGAAAGGGATTTTTGAGGCTTTTTTGACGTTTTTTATTGTAAAAGTGAGTGTTTTTTAGATTTCAAGAGTGGATTGGGAGTTTTTTGCGATGGCGAATCTATCGGGGATATCAGAAATTCAATAATCGATCGATAAACTCGATTTAAAAAATTTATTTCGAAAAATAACTATACGATATCAGAATAAAATAGTAGACCGTATTCTACGCCCTCGAAACCCCCGGTTGCCAAAAACTAAAAGATTCTCCCCATGAAATAAGAAGTTATTTCAATTCTAAAGTTTTTTTCATACAAAAAACGCGCGCTGAAGCATTTCAGTCGAAAGAGAACACAGTGCGCGCATGCAGATGCGCGTAGCGTGTTGCCTTCGGAAGCTTACTGCCAAGCCCATTCTTATATACGAACTTTGGCATTGTGATTAAGTTCATCTTGATCTTTGCAACGAACTTTGCCCGGTAAAAAAAATATTAATTTTGACCTGTGGAAATAATTTATTAATATTTATTTTAAGATTTGAAATAACTTCTTATTTCATGGGGAGAATCTTCCAGTTTTTGGCAACCGGGGGTTTTCGAGGGCATAGAATACGGTCTACTATTTTATTCTGATATCGTATAGTTATTTTTTGAGCTACAGTAATTTTTTTCTCAAATTATCGATTTATCGATTTAATATTGATTTTTTGATAGTGCCATTAAATTTGCCGTAGCCGATAACCCCCAGATCCGTCTTTACACCTAAAAAATATCTACTCTATGGACCAGGTTGTGTGCATTCAAATTTTTGTAGCAAACTAGGCAAGCAGCGATGTTTAGAACAGCTCATTGCACATGTTTATTCGAAATTTCAAATTGTCCGCACACAGAATGCAACACCTTGATAGCGATCATTCACTGGCAAAAAGCAATATATATGCATGAAAACGATCTGCTCAGTAAGAGTGACATAAAAAGAAAGCACGAAGCGCGTCGATACGGCAAACGACAGGCAGGCGAACAAAAAACAGCGAGAAAACGAACAAAAATAAACAACATCCTCGAAAGCTCGGTTGCAAGTCAAAAATTCTTTTTTCGGTTGAATAGCACCGAGTTGAAAACGGTGGAAACGACCGTCTAATCACGGCTGAATCCTATATCATTTTAACAAAACGAGAGTTAGCTGACAAACAAATGCATCACGCGCGCGTAGTGGAGACGCGGTCTGCACGCGACACACGTCGAACAGCTAATCACAATGCTGAAGACTCGCTCCCCCAGGGCATCAACAAACAAAACCACCATCGGGTCGAGGCAAAAAAGGGAGCAGAATGCGAACGAATATGAAAAATTGAAAAGAAAAGTGGCCGGACAAAATGAAGCCATGGTCTTGGCATTATGTGACGAAAAGCAGTCTGTTTAGCGCACGAATTGGTTCCTGTTTTCACGATTTCTCGTTTCTCTCGTGGTGCTGACGTCGTGATCCAGTAACGATGCATTTGACCGCTACCAATTTGTTACGTCGGATTATCAATAGCTCATACCATCCGTTTCACGTCATACCAAAACCGTCGGTTTGGCCGAAACGAGAGCGCCTTCGTCGCTTCATTGCTGTGCGTTTTTTGTTGCTTTTCTTCACGCAACTGTGAAATTTCACCTATTTCAGTGGCAATATGGAAGCTCAAGGACAACCGTTCGTCGTGGATATGCTCAAATGGACAAAATTTTCCACTATATGAATATTCAGCGAACGGATGCGTTGAGAAATGAAATTTTTGTGGGTTTTTTTTCAAATTTTGAGTCGTTTTTGATGCCAAAATAGCGTGTTTCATTGAACGTCATTTTTTTATGTGAAGCTTCTTTAGTCCGCCGAGCAACGCCTCCAAGCAGCCCTTGGCGAGCACCACGTTGAGCTAAAGTGCTTCAAGACGCATCTCGCCAACGCCCACATCCTCCTCGACGACGTCGTGCTCTCCCAACTGGCGGTCTACGAGCCGAGGACCTTCCGAAGCCTCGTCGATCTCACAAAGAAGATTGCAGTCGACGAGGGCAAGCCGGCCATTGCCCAGGCTTCTGACCTCGCTGACATCCATACGACACCCGATCTCCGCGGCGCTCCGTTCCTCCGTGCGAAGTACTACCCGCGTGGTCCCGGCGAGAACCACACCGTCAAGCCGAGGAAACTGAGAGAAGATGAATATTGATACGCTTGTTGAATTTTTTTCCTTTTTTAGGACAGATTAAAAACAGAAAACAAATGCAATGCCTCACATGGATCCTAAGTGCGCCAAGATTCGGTTGGGGGCACGGCCGGTTCAGCAGGAAGGTCCGATCGCCAGGTGTCTCCGATGCTGCCCTCGCCAGGACCCGGGAGGCCGGATGGGTGGGGAAGGAGAACAGGTGGGCCGCCGGGAGGAAGACCGGTTGATGGATGACGGAAGAACTGGGCGTTTCCGCCGGTGCCCGGGGGTGTGGGGCCGCTGCGGGCTGGTAGCAGGGCCTCGTCGCTGTTCCAGTGCTGGTCGAATTGGCGCAATCGCTTCTGGGGCGGCTGTTTGATGAGGGTTCGACGAGCGCCAGTCGATTGGCCCTGAAAAGCGACTGACATGAGACTGATGCAACAACTCGGTCCAACTCACCATCGTCCTCGGACCGTAGTCGTCCGGCACGACCGGGAGCCCGGGCATGGACTCGGGCAGCGTCGAGATCTCCCGCATCTCGCTGACTATCTTGTCGTCCAGACCCAGTCCGGGGATGACGGGTTTCCTCTTTTCTTCGTCCGCGAACTGAACATTGTACGAATAGTACGTGAACTGTGCGTTCGTAGTCGGCTGGTGGAAGTGGGTCTCCTTCGCGACCTGAACCATGCCTCCGAGGTCGTCCAGCGTGTCGCCCGGCACATTCCGGCCCCAGAACTTGGTGCTGTTGTCATTCGAGCCTGTTGCCAGGATATGGCCCAGCGGATGCCAGTCAATGGCCCAAACTGTATGATCGTGGGCGCCATCGTACAGCCCCAGGTCGGCAAAAGGGTCCACGTGCCAAAAACCAACGGATCCATCGTTACCACCACTGGCAAACATGTTTCTGTGAACTGGATGCCAGGCCAGAGCTGAAAACAAACAATAAGCAATGCAAAAAACGATTGCTCCCGGTGAGGCTCGAACTCACGACCTTTGGATTATGAGACCAACGCTCTACCGACTGAGCCACGGAAGCGTGTCTTGTGACATACTAGCGCATTTCAGAAAGTGAATATTTTTTCAAAGAAAACCACAAAAACTGAAGGAAAAAACCTTGTTTTCTTTAAAAGCCTACCAGTAACTTCTTTTCGATGTCCCTTGAATGTATAGACTTCCGCCATATATCGAATGTCGTACAGCTTGATGAGGTGATCCCGGGACGCTGTCAGGAGGTAATGCCCATTTTTGTTCCACAAAACAGTAGTCACCGAATTTTTGTGTTCATGGAGTGTAGCAAGTCGATTGCCTGACACTGCATCCCAGAGGATGACGGGTTGCTGGGAGTCGCGTGAACCCGTAGCGATCAGGGATTTCGTTGGATGCCAGTCGACGGCTCGAACGTCAGAACCATGGCCTCGGAGCGTCTTGTCCTCGACCGTCGTTGCGAAATCAAAGATTCTCGCCGTGCCATCGTCAGATGCGGTTGCCATTTTCTGATTTGTAGGTGAAAAACTGAAATATTGACATTTTACAAAAAAAGGGAGAGGAAAGGGTGAATTACGATATTCCTCTGACAGGCTCGTCGTTATGCGCTTGAAACATGCAAACGTTGTTCATGTTCGGCTGCCAGTACTTGATGAAGCCGCCGTGATCGCCCGAAGCCATGAACTGCGCATCTGACGTCCATTTGATCACTCTGATGGGCACGTCGTGGGCCTGCAAATAAGGATATCGTAATTGGCCTTTCATTTGTACATATACGTCGCATTGCATTTTTACGATATTAAAACACTGCAAAGCACAAAAAAACTCCTCCTAACCTGCAAAATAGTCTCAAAATTGAAGGCAGTTCCATTCCACAACGTGAATTCTCCCGAAGACGACCCCGTAACCAGTCTCTTGCCATCGAGATTCCACTGCAACGTGTAAACCGGACATTTCACCTTATTTGTAGCAGCTCTGGCAAATCTGGTGCACACGCAATCCATCGGAATGTTAAGCATATCCTTGACCGGTAGCACGTCGTTGGAATACAGCGTGTGAGGCTGGAGAAAGTCATGAAAGTCGTTTTTGAATAAAATACGATCTTTGTAGTAGGCATTGATACCCGTCGTGCAGTAGTCAATGTGTTTGCGAATGTTTGAGACGTTTTTCCGTAGCCGACGACCGGGACCATCGAGGTAATCGGTTTCTTCTGTGTCCTAAAAAACAAAAAAATAGAAACCTTTTTTCGATAAAAAAATCCATTTTCGGTATTTTTTGTCTTTTCCTTAAATTTCCTTAAACGAAACATACCCTGCCGGTAGGCTTAAAACGAGATCCCAGACGACTGTAGTAGGGGACAGAAGCGGAGGCCTGAACAGCATTTGCAGACGTCGAAGGATCGTCATGACCATTCTCAACCCCATTCTGCGGCTGGAACCGCGCTCCGTTTTCCATCCTTCTCGGCCTACAAAACGAAAAATTAGTTGACCGTCTAAACACTGTTAATAAACACTCAAAACAAATAAAACCCGAAAAGTAATAAAAAAGCACAAATCGCAGTTCGCGAGTGTACAATGCTTTTTTTGCTCAGACTTTCAGGTGTTTGAAGTGCTCGCATGTTGCCGGCACAATGATCCGTTGTTCACGAGGTTTGGAAGTGTTTCGATATTTTGCCTGTCAATCGCAGTCGAACGTGCCTTTTCCCGTTGTTCTAGCTATAATTGTTTTTATTTCCCCATGCCAGTTTGCGTGGATGGCAGTTTCGCTCCTCCTAGACGTCCATTGCTCCCGGTAAACACAAAGAAGCGAAAGATGCTCGGCGGCTTATTGCACAAATTTTTTCCTGGATTGTCACATTCTGACGTATGTTTACGTTTTATTTTTCTGGTTTGATAACTGAAAAATCGATATTACAGCTTCCTACTGTGAAACTCGAAGAAAGAGACGACGTCCAACGCGTACTCATCTCTCGAGAAACGCTAGAATGTCCGGTTTGCTATTGCGTTTATACCGAGATCCCGGTGATCACGCCGTGTGGTCATACCTTCTGTGCCAAGTGCATGAAGCGCATGAGTGAGATGCATAGCACGACCAACGCTGAACATGTAAGTTCCATTGCTTTGATGTGAACAGAAAGTACTGTTTTTTAGGTATTTGATTGCCCCTACTGTCGACAGAAAATCCCGAGTAAAACTCGAATGGTTCAAAACTTTCTCGTGGAGACTATCCTGCGCTCTGTGTACATTCCAAATGACGATGAACTGCCGACTGAGAACGATTTGATTAATGCTCAAAAAATTCAGGTTGGTTCTTTGAACAGAGCATTTATCCATGTTTTTGTATAATTTCGGGTTGCTCGCTTAACTAGTCAATGCGATGAGACGATGGAGAAATACAACCGCCTCAGAGCCAGGTATCACGAAGATGCGTCGAAGCATCGACTGCACATCAGCGTTCTGTACGGCACCATCTGCACAGTGCTCCTCAGCTATTTTTTCGGATTGCTCAGATTTTCTTGATTCTTTCACACCTGACTGACTGACTTACCGTTTCAAAATCGGATATAAATTTATTTGGCTATAACCAAATAATTAGACTATTACTGTGTTTTTTTGTTATTATCTCAGGTGTGTACATAAAAAATAAACTCTTGGACATGTTTTTGATGTTTACAAAAATGTGCAATTATTAGAACTTGATAACGAATGAGTGGATGATAGTAACGCGAGTTATACAAGAAAATAGGATTATTCTAAACGTAAGAAGGGAAAACAAGCTCGCTCTGCTGTCCACGTCAGATTCCGGGATGCATGCCATCGATTGAGCCGGGTTGCGTATTTGCAGTCGGATTCTGCGCTGCTCCGGACTGCACGAAGCCCCTCCAGATGCGGAACATCATGAAGCCAGAGATGCCGTTGATTACGACTAGTGAAAAGGCAAAAAGCTGAAAAATGGACGTTTTATAATAAATAATTTCAATACGAAGAAAAAAATTTTAAAATATAATGCAGATCAAGAAAGAACGACCGTAAGCTTATGACTGGATTCTCGAAGGGAATGTTTTTTGGATTTAAAAGCACGGTCCTATACGTTTTTTTTCAAATTTGGTTTATGTCTTTTCATTATTTTTTGTTCTCAAAATCTTCAACGCACAGCAGCAAGAACCGAAGTCGATCCCCCTCCATCCGAGTTCCAATCAGCGATGACAAAGACGTTGATGATGTTCACGATTACAAGAACACACGAATATATGAGCTCGGCGAGAGGCCAGTTATCGCGTCCACACGTGAGGAGACGTTCCAGTTCGAGGGCAAAAAGGACGTTGATTGCGATTAGGAAGATGAGTTGAACGATGAGCGTAAGCCAAACATACCAGCTTCCTGAAAAGCTTTCGTCTTTTCCCGGCGAAGAAGCTCCTGCGAAGATCATGGTCAAGATGATGAGGACAACGAGTACCGGCTTGAATACCGTTGGTACTACCGTAAATCGCTGGATATTTACCATCTTCGAGAGATAATGAGATTCTGGAAATTGCGTTGCTGGCAGGAATAGGAAAGTGAAAAAAATGCAGGAAACGCGAATTTCAAAATTTATAGAATTACGATATTATCAAATAATTTTGACATTTATAAAGTCATACAAAAAATTTATTCCAAAGTGCATTCAACACTTCAGAATTGATTTTTTATAATCGACCATAATCTGACTGATTTATTCCTGACAAACGAGAAAATGCATTTACTTTCCGCATTCTCCTCCACTGGATAAAAATAGCCGAAAGAAGCTTAGTTTTTCACGCTTTTGATTTTTGAATTTCAAAGCAATAGATTTCAATCACGAAAAAACCAAGGAACACGGATGTCAAAGGTGTGGAACTCATGCTGATAACGTGGTGCGCTTGCTAGATGCTGGATGGTGGTAAACAATAACGCTGCTGACGACGACGACGAGAACGATGGCGAATCAGCGTGGTGCTTCGTCGAAAAAAGCCCCCAGTCTGAGAGTCAAAAGAGGGTAACCAGGGACCGGGACAACAAACTGCTGACTGTTGCTGGTTCACGGGCAAGGAGAATGAACGTGATCCCGTATTCTGCAGGTGTCGGTGTCAGTGTTGGTATATGCGAGGTGGTATCGATGGAAAGGAACCACTCTGCTTACCGGGGACTCGGCCGATGCAAAAGGGGAAAACAAAAATAAAAACCAAGTCGATAAGCAAGTCAGATGCTGGATCACTCGCTTATTTTAGACGTGGAAGGGAGGCGAGGTGAAGGGTTTCTGGGGGTTGTTTGCTTTTTTACGCACAGTCAGTGTTTTGCCTTCAATATGAAAACATAAGGTTTTGCTTGCCTGCTTCGTCAAAGGCATGTATGTATACGAATACTATTTATTATACACATAATATTTGCAGTTATGTACAGCATATGCTACCAATCTCTATCTTTATGTATAAACGATTTCAAAGAACTCAAAATTTAAATGAACGATAATAATGTTAATATGGAACACGTTCCTTACAAATGTTAATATATTTTGTTGATCCGGTTGATGCGCCTATTATAATTCATAATCTCGAAACTTCCGGTGCTCCCAGAACCTACAACACATTATAATCTTCTCACCAATTTAGTGTAAAAAAACTATAAAAGAATAATCTTTTTAGACGACAAAAGCGGGAAGAAGGTAGATAAAAGAAAAGATACGTATTGCAAGATAGCAACATACATATATCTATCTTGCAATACATATTTTTTTCATATCTGCGGGGTGACTTTGGTAAAAGAATGCGTGCCGCAATGCCAAATTGCACGCAGTAGTAAAGCTTGTCTTATGTCAGGTAAACAATAGGAGCCTGCGCTGCACTATCTAAAATTTTGACGCAAGGGAATAAAAGTTTAGAAGGACGCGATTTCGGGAAAACAGGTGTTTCATAAAAAATAAAAAAGCTATAGATTTTCAAAATAAAGTATCATGTTTGGAAAAAACTCTGAGATTAAATTTTTTAAATTGACCGAAAACGTAAAGCAAGTGAACGTAAGGGGTATGTATTGATAATCAGAATACATATCCCAAAGGAACATGTGTGATGCCGAGCGGCACCTATCATCACACCAAGCTCACGAGCTAGCACGAAGCACACCTTTTTCCACTCACCTGCGTCAGTGGTACTATTTTACGCTGTTGACGCTGCTTTTCTATTCTACAACGGAGAGTACAAACAAGCACTTGCAGGTAGGTAAGGCAGTGAACACACTCATGATTAGATAAGCATTATTTTTCTTAGTTAAGAAAAATCATGGGACTTTTTTAGTTATATTTATTCGGAAAAAAAGTCAAAACATTCTCAATTTTAATTTAAAAAAAACATGAAAAAAGAAGCCGAGTTCGGAGGAGAGACAAAAGTGTGCATGCGCCTGCAATGTACAGTTTTGCTTCACGTTGCTTTGGCAACCAACCGACGATAACAACTACAAAAAAGATATTTAAAAGATATGATGCAGCTGTGTTGGACATCAATGACCATAGCTTTGTGCAAAGACAAGCTGTTGAACGACACAACACTTTGGATTTGCAATGTCGACTTGACATTGTTGGCATTTTGTGAACCCAAACTTGAATCAAACCATAATTTTGGTGTCAGTGTCATTCATGCGCCTACATCACAGGCAATGATCTGTCAATAAACTGAATTCAATCGATGATGAGCAAATGCAAAATGGTTTCTCTTTTCAAACTTCATTGGTGTCCCAAGAACAAACAACATTGTCTCATTGCACTGCAATTACATGCACGACCAAGCAAGCCAGTCTCTGACTTCTTTTACAGAGGTCACCTGTGTTTATCGACGACTCAGGTATCTGTGAACAAGGTTTATTTTTCTCGATGTTCAGTTTTTTCATTTGCATTCCATGCACAATGTACATTGAATGGTTTTTTCTATTTCTGGCCGCAATTTGTTTTCACAACTTTTATTGGAAGCGAAAAGGTCTTCCACCGGGCCCCGTACCTTTGCCCCTTATTGGCAACCTACTGGAACTCAACGGAAAAGAAGCCGAGTTGGCAGCGGATAAGTTTCGAGAGAAATATGGCAACATTTACACGCTCTGGGCTTCGGAGCGACCCATGGTTGTAGTGGCCGATTACAAACTCATGTACGAGGCTTTTGTTCGGGATGGCGAGGCTACGGCTGGCAGGATGTGCATTGGAGACTTTCAGCAACATGTCAGGGGTGGTGATTATGGCGTGGTGTTTGTGGATGGAGACATTTGGAAAATTCATCGGCGATTTGCGCTTCATACCTTTAAGAACTTTGGTATGGGGAGAAATGTTATGGAAGAGAAGGTGAGAAATTTAACTGTGAACTGTAAATAGAAAGTCGTTTCAGATTCAACTAGAAATAGGATACTTTTTTGACGCCATTAACAATCAAACCGTGTCCTCCAACGTCAACGAGAAAAACGTCACCTCTCTAGTCGAGGTTACGGTAGCATCTGTGATTAACCAACTTCTCTTCGGTTTTTCATACAGTTCAACGCCCGAAAAACTGGATGAATTTATAACCATTAAAAATGCCATCACCGAACACCTGAGGGTATCGATCAGACTTCCCGTCATCCTTGCTATGCACTACCCTACCGTTGCGCAGTATATCCCCGGCCTTAGGGAAGCCTATCAACTTTTTGTCGGCGGATACAAAACGATAGTTGGCTACTGTCAAAAGCAAGTGGACAAACATCGAAAAGCCTTCGATTCCGATCGACAGCCAGAAGATTACGTCGAAGCGTACCTCGCCGAAGCCGGCAAGAAAACAGATACCTTTGACGATGTCCAGCTGGTCAACGTGTTGTACGATATGTTTATTGCGGGCCAAGAAACGACTTCGACGACAATTATTTATGCTATTCTGTATGCATTGAATTTTCCGAAAAAACAAGCTGCGCTTCAGGTATAAAAATGTTTTTTTTTGTTTTTTGAATGAATTGGACTTTTCAGGCCGAACTGGACCGTGAAGTAGGCCCGAATCGGCGGGTATCTATGGACGACAAATCCAGACTGCCCTACGTCAACGCGTTTATTAACGAAACACAGCGCTACGTGAACCTGCTTCCCCAAATTCTGCCTCACAAAACGCTGCGTGATGTCAGAATTCAAAACTACACAATACCAAAGGGAACGACAGTCCTCCCCCAGATTTCATCGGTTCTCTACGACAATCATTATTTTCCTGAATTTGATGTCTTCAAACCTGAACGATTTCTCGACGAATCCGGACAACTTGTCAGAATCGATCAACTTGTACCCTTTGGCATTGGAAAAAGACAGTGTCTGGGAGAGCCCCTTGCCAGGATGGAACTTTTTTTATTCATTGCCAACTTCTTCAACAGTTATGAAGTGAGCGCGGTCAGGCCATTGGAACCGCCGTCATTGACCAGAAACAATGGTCTCACGGTTCAGCCAGTGCCTTTTACGTGCATTGTTGATGAAAGATCTTGAATGGATTTTTTATTGTCGTTGGAATTTTAAACAAAGTTATAAAGTTTGATTGATAACATGGATCTTTAGAATACACGTGTGAATATTTTGGTTCATGACTGCGCACTCAACACACAACAAAATGTTAGGCTTCAAGAATCAAAAAAAAGTTCCTCACGTATTTGATTTTCTCTTGGCAGGTATTACTCACAAAAAACAATGTCTTCCCGAGAAAAACTGCACGTATTACTAAAGAAACACAAATGTATAATACATATTTTTTTGTGAGTACAGTAGTAAAAATATTTTTTGTAGGTTTATTGGTTTTCATATAGGTGCAATTGTAGAAGACCGCTGCGCCCAAGCGGGATCGAACCTCCGCTGTGTTTCGTTAATAAACGCGTTGACGTAGGGCAGTCTGGATTTGTCGTCCATAGATACCCGCCGATTCGGGCCTACTTCACGGTCCAGTTCGGCCTGAAAAGTCCAATTCATTCAAAAAACAAAAAAAAACATTTTTATACCTGAAGCGCAGCTTGTTTTTTCGGAAAATTCAATGCATACAGAATAGCATAAATAATTGTCGTCGAAGTCGTTTCTTGGCCCGCAATAAACATATCGTACAACACGTTGACCAGCTGGACATCGTCAAAGGTATCTGTTTTCTTGCCGGCTTCGGCGAGGTACGCTTCGACGTAATCTTCTGGCTGTCGATCGGAATCGAAGGCTTTTCGATGTTTGTCCACTTGCTTTTGACAGTAGCCAACTATCGTTTTGTATCCGCCGACAAAAAGTTGATAGGCTTCCCTAAGGCCGGGGATATACTGCGCAACGGTAGGGTAGTGCATAGCAAGGATGACGGGAAGTCTGATCGATACCCTCAGGTGTTCGGTGATGGCATTTTTAATGGTTATAAATTCATCCAGTTTTTCGGGCGTTGAACTGTATGAAAAACCGAAGAGAAGTTGGTTAATCACAGATGCTACCGTAACCTCGACTAGAGAGGTGACGTTTTTCTCGTTGACGTTGGAGGACACGGTTTGATTGTTAATGGCGTCAAAAAAGTATCCTATTTCTAGTTGAATCTGAAACGACTTTCTATTTACAGTTCACAGTTAAATTTCTCACCTTCTCTTCCATAACATTTCTCCCCATACCAAAGTTCTTAAAGGTATGAAGCGCAAATCGCCGATGAATTTTCCAAATGTCTCCATCCACAAACACCACGCCATAATCACCACCCCTGACATGTTGCTGAAAGTCTCCAATGCACATCCTGCCAGCCGTAGCCTCGCCATCCCGAACAAAAGCCTCGTACATGAGTTTGTAATCGGCCACTACAACCATGGGTCGCTCCGAAGCCCAGAGCGTGTAAATGTTGCCATATTTCTCTCGAAACTTATCCGCTGCCAACTCGGCTTCTTTTCCGTTGAGTTCCAGTAGGTTGCCAATAAGGGGCAAAGGTACGGGGCCCGGTGGAAGACCTTTTCGCTTCCAATAAAAGTTGTGAAAACAAATTGCGGCCAGAAATAGAAAAAACCATTCAATGTACATTGTGCATGGAATGCAAATGAAAAAACTGAACATCGAGAAAAATAAACCTTGTTCACAGATACCTGAGTCGTCGATAAACACAGGTGACCTCTGTAAAAGAAGTCAGAGACTGGCTTGCTTGGTCGTGCATGTAATTGCAGTGCAATGAGACAATGTTGTTTGTTCTTGGGACACCAATGAAGTTTGAAAAGAGAAACCATTTTGCATTTGCTCATCATCGATTGAATTCAGTTTATTGACAGATCATTGCCTGTGATGTAGGCGCATGAATGACACTGACACCAAAATTATGGTTTGATTCAAGTTTGGGTTCACAAAATGCCAACAATGTCAAGTCGACATTGCAAATCCAAAGTGTTGTGTCGTTCAACAGCTTGTCTTTGCACAAAGCTATGGTCATTGATGTCCAACACAGCTGCATCATATCTTTTAAATATCTTTTTTGTAGTTGTTATCGTCGGTTGGTTGCCAAAGCAACGTGAAGCAAAACTGTACATTGCAGGCGCATGCACACTTTTGTCTCTCCTCCGAACTCGGCTTCTTTTTTCATGTTTTTTTTAAATTAAAATTGAGAATGTTTTGACTTTTTTTCCGAATAAATATAACTAAAAAAGTCCCATGATTTTTCTTAACTAAGAAAAATAATGCTTATCTAATCATGAGTGTGTTCACTGCCTTACCTACCTGCAAGTGCTTGTTTGTACTCTCCGTTGTAGAATAGAAAAGCAGCGTCAACAGCGTAAAATAGTACCACTGACGCAGGTGAGTGGAAAAAGGTGTGCTTCGTGCTAGCTCGTGAGCTTGGTGTGATGATAGGTGCCGCTCGGCATCACACATGTTCCTTTGGGATATGTATTCTGATTATCAATACATACCCCTTACGTTCACTTGCTTTACGTTTTCGGTCAATTTAAAAAATTTAATCTCAGAGTTTTTTCCAAACATGATACTTTATTTTGAAAATCTATAGCTTTTTTATTTTTTATGAAACACCTGTTTTCCCGAAATCGCGTCCTTCTAAACTTTTATTCCCTTGCGTCAAAATTTTAGATAGTGCAGCGCAGGCTCCTATTGTCGTTTACGGCCTTTTCGTTGGTATACATGTTGGCTTCATTTACTTGTACAAGAGGCGCAAATTTCTCCCTAAACTTATGAAAGGAGGTCTCTTTTTCCTGATGATGGTTTGGAGCGGGGCAGTGTGCAAGTGATAGCATTCATTTTTTTGTCGTCATCGGCATCTGCAGGGTGCAAGCACTGCAGCGTCATCAGCCGTGGAAAATTTAGTTTGGCACTGTAATCCTCATTTTATTTACGTTACATCGTTTTTGCTTTTTTTGTCAGATATAAAAAACTATTTTGATATTCACCGACAAACAATTTTTATTGATAACATCATAATTATATTACTTGAACTTTAGTTTTTTGTAACTCTAAATATGTAATTTCGGTTCTGTTTTGGGGGCCATAAAAATAGAAAATTAAGGAAAATTGCAGCATCCAGGGATGACCACGACTTTATCGTCACATTTTTTTCATCATCAAGCAATTTTTTTTCGATATTTGTTTAGAGAAAAAACGCTACGGAGCCATCGTGTTTGCTTCTTCTTGTGGAAATCTCCCGGGAGATTGCATTCCGGGAGAAAAATCTCCGGAGATTTTCCCCAAATCTCCAGGGAGCCAAAAAGCATCCAAAAATGTTTTCCTCCTTAAAAAAATAATTAACAGCATAGACAGTTCTGTTCTGTTTCGGCACATTGCTAACGCATTTCTGTTTACAGCAATTTATTAAAACACGGATTTTTTTATTATTCGTTTCATTATTTCCCGGTTCTCATAATCATCGTTAAATCTCCCGGGAGAATTTTTTTACCCTGGAGATTCTCCGGAAAAATTCTCCTGGGAGAATTGGGAGATTCTCCTGCCACCCTGGTCACATCACGATTGGTTTTGTTTTCGTATTTTTTTAAAGATCACTTGTATACATATTTTTGTTTTACGACAGGTTCATTTACCGAGTTTGTTTTACCAGAAAACAATCATATTTCATGTGTAAGCGCTTTGTTTTTTTTTACTATTTACAATAGCATCGCTACCTATTCTAGGAAATAGCGTCGCGAGCCTGCGTTCAAAACAATGTGAGAACGCCGGGGAACCTTTGTCCTTTAAAAATAAAAAACTGGTAGCCAACCTTTGTCTTGCTAGGTTTCGAGCCAAACAAAATCAGACAAGATCGAAAACAAAATCAGCATTAGTAATGAGCAGCGATTTTCGTTTTTTTCAGCAAAAGAACAATAAAATGACAACAAAAAAGTGTGTTTTTTTTCTACGTTGTAAAATAAATTATACGTGAGCCATAAAAAATAATTTAGGAACCAATTTTATTGCTTTTTTTGTTAAACTGGTCCTGAAAAACAAAAAAAACGCGAAAATAAAAAATCGTTGAAACAATCAGAAGTCAAATTTATTAATTAGATAAATTGCACAGTTTGTATGACAAAAATGTCAGAGATATATGTCCGGGACAGAGTACCGCAAGATGAAGAGCATTGCGGTGAATTCCAATTCACAATTACACCTTCAAATTTAAAATTTATTCTATAAGTAATAAAAAATCTCGTATTTTACTTTTTGTTGCTAACAATATTGTTAATTTTCGCGAAAATTTGTGCTTTTTTTTGTCGCTGTAAACAATGTTTTTTGCTATTCTGCACCGGGGATTCTGTATCTTCAATAAGCCCAAAATAGATACAATGCGAAAACAAAGCTTCTTTCGACTTTGGCGGAGTCTCCCAATTTCGGTGGAAGGTGGCAGGTATAATTCTAATGTTATTTCCAATGAGTGTCAAAAAAGTGGCTCGAAATCGTTGCAAGCGCGTCAAATGACATTTTGCGCATCATGCAGAATTTTTAAAATTTGTAAGCCCTTTACAAATTTTCAATAATAAAAGAAAAATTGAATGATAGTAGTATTTTTCTTAAAATTCATTGCAACCAAATCTGCCACAGCATGCATCCTGCAATAAAAAAAACCTTTTTTGCCTTTGATTTTCACGAACAGTGCCAAAATAAAATGTCCGTGCATGCTTCGGATGTCAAACAGAGATTTTGTTTATTATTTTTTACACTGCCGACCGATTACAGCTAAAGCATTTCTACAGTACCACAAAGTTAATGCTTTAATTTTCTTTTCTTTCCGTCATAAATGCGTTTAAAATCTATTGTTGTTTTTAATCCATTACAAGACGGAAGAAAAATATAAAAATCTAACATTTCCTGTTAATCTTTGTTTTTTATCACATATATATATATATATATATCGTACAAAACAACAACGTGCACATGCATCACGTCTCACTAGCGTTTCCTTGTCCCTCGAGTATCAGGAGTGGTGAGATGTTTGCAACAAAATTATTGTGCAACACTATTTTGCTGATATAGTTTTTTGCTAACACCCAAATGTGGATGAAGGGGTGCCGAAAAAATTGTTATAAAAAATTTAAACTAGATTTTTTCCGATTTGAAATATAAAAACATTGCGATTTTAAGATGTGAAGAAAAAATTTATATGAATAGCACCCGCTGCTGCTTTTTTAACTTGCAAGTTTTGCTGTAAGTAACTTACAGCAAAACAAGAGTAACATCGATGAGATCGCTCGTTCTCAAAAACCACAAATGCCCCCCACGCCTTAAAAATCAAATTTGAGTTTAAGCGAAATTAAAAATTGATTTCATCCTAAAAAAACATTTTTAACAATTATTTATAAAAAAAGTATGTAGTATGTTTTGTAAATTTTATAAGTTTCTTATTCTTTTCATTGTTTTTCTTGACAATTAAATTTTTACACCCCCAATTTACAAATCGTCTCTCCAGGTGGCACCCCGCAATTGCCAAATATCGCACCGTAGATTTTTGAAACATACGAACTGACGTTCCGGCTAAAAAAAAGCAGTTAATCATAATTCAGAGAATATACACGTCATGCCTTATCTCATGTTTTTGGGTTTTGATGGAGTGTATTTTTGTGGGAGGGATACGCCATCAACAGGTGTCGAAACTCCGCCCCTCAGAGTGTCATGTATAAAAGAAGTACGACCACACAGGGGTTGAAAAGGAGTATGATGTTATACATCGTGTCATATACTTACGTTTTTTGTTATGTTTTCTTTTTTTGTAACCTAACACGTATTCTTAAATATAAAGAATTTGGACTCATAGCGTGTCATCAGATTGGTTGCGTTTTTTACAGCCGTCCAGTGTACGTTCATGTCACGGTTCAATGCATGCCGGTTTTATGTCACAAAAGAAGTTCTCCCTCCTACGCCTTTTTCTATTTTGTCAAAATTTAACCTTGTATACCTCATTTTGGATAACAAAATAAACAAACAAACCCATTCACCGTGATGACAGACAAAATGATGCATCTATCGTTTCTGTTTTTGCCCGGCAGTGCGTGTCTCCTATGCATAGGTGATAAACATTTAGCATGTCGAAAGACAGTATCTATCGTTCAGTAGAACCAGTGATGAATTGCTTGATTGGCAATATGCATTGCTGGAGTCCACGCTTCTTCTTAAAAAAAGAAATACTTCATCAAGTTTTTGCACTGTTTAGGTGACAGAAGTGACGTAATATTCATCTATTTGTTTAAGCGATGGCATATTTTTTTCCGACGGCATGTTTTTTTATCTTGTCTTCGACGATTTTTTTTTGAATTTTGTAGCGGACCTAAAAATAAACACTTTTAATTTTTCTAAAAAAAATGTGACGCAACCAAGGGGGTATGTAGTAAAACACCCCCTTGTCTTCCGTCTTTCTCGAAAAAATTTTACATTCCGAAAAACTTTTTGAAAACACGCATTTTTTGATATTCCTTGATTGTTGCTATTCATTGTCATGCAGTCCACACTTGTAGTTAATGCAACTGTAACAATAACACGTTACCCACACACTTCCTTCTTGAAGAATACCACTATGCATACTTTTTTTTTTGGGGGGGGGGGGGGGGGTTGGGGAAATGCACTCGCTAATTATTATCACACGAAAAAAATTATTTACGATATAAAATATCTAAAACACAGTTTTAATGAAATCTGGAATTTTCTTTTTTTGCACATGGGTTTTTTTTGTTATTGTTGATGAGCTAATTGCGTGCGAACAAGGAAGAGCAGCAGGCACACCAAACACATGCAAAACTGCTAGTGATTCACTCAGACACTCTAAGAGACAGTCCACGACAGGATTTCGGAATAAGGGGGAGAGCCCGACAAGGCTTTTTTACAACTTAAAATGTTTTAAGCCAGAATTGTTCCCCACCCCTAAAAACCTCTAAATCGCCGATACACAGATTTTTAAACACATCGGATTCTGTAGTTTTGGCTTCTGGAAGTTTTTGACAAAAATCGATGCCACGAGCTTCGCTATAGTGGAAAAATGCTGAAAATTTTATGAGAGGGGTTTTGAGGGACGGGGAACACGAAGTCGTACTCAGATAATTTTTATCGTTACGGTAATTGCTGATTACCGTATAAAATGTGTGGTTTTTTGGTCACCACTGGCGGGGTTCTCCGAGGGGAGTACATTGTGATAGCACATCTTGTAGCCCGTGTTTCGGCGCTTCGAATGACGTAACACGCGAAAAAAAGGAGTGACCGGAAAGCGGTCATCCATGGGCTTTTATAGCGCGCACTCAAGAAAACGCGCGCGATCAGCTTCTTTTTCTCTTCAAACAAGCTTGCGCGCGCAAAAAAGGAGTCATGTTCAAAAAAAGGCCCTGAAGCCAGTTTTTGTTTTGTACATCCACGGTCACTTTGGTAGGCTTTGGCATGTCCCAGATATAACTTTAAGCCACGTGCACCTTTTATCGGATCATTTTGCACAAAGTTACAACGTTTGAAAGTTTCATGTTTTTTTCAATGCCTGTGGCGATGCCCAATATTGTCAGATAAAAAGCCTGAAAAGCTAGAATCAATCTTTGGGACATGCTAAAGTCTACCAAAGTGACCGCGAGCATAAAAAACAAAAATTGGCTTCAGGGCCTTTTTTTGAACATGACACCGTGAATGCGCGCGCACGCTCTTTTTTTTGTCACTTGAAGCGAAATTGTGCGCGTTTTCTTGAGTGCGCGCCATAAAAGCCCATGGATGACCGTTTTCCGGTCACTCCTTTTTTTCGTGTGTTACGTCATTCGAAGCGCCGAAACACGGGCTACAATATATGCTATCACAATGTACTCCCCTCGGAGAACCCCGCCAGTGGTGACCAAAAAACCACACATTTTATACGGTAATCAGCATTTACTGTAACGATAAAAAATATCTGAGTACGACTTCGTGTTCCCTGTCCCTCAAAACCCCTCTCATAAAATTTTCAGCGTTTTTCCTCTATAGCGAAGCTCGTGGCATCGATTTTTGTCAAAACCTTTCAGAAGCCAAAACTACAGAATCCGATGTGTTTAAAAATCTGTGCATCGGTGATTTAGAGGTTTTTAGGGATGGGGAACAATTCTGGCTTAAAACATTTGAAGTTGTAAAAAAGCCTTGTCGGCCGTCCGAAATCCTGTCGTGGACTGCCTCCTAACAAGTGCAAAACGATGAATGCGCTAATTCCTTTTTTTGGGAGAAAGAATTATTTTGTTTGTAAATGAAATTTGTTCTCATAGAAAAAATCAAGAATTCCAAAAATTGCTAAATCGTGGAAAATGTTGTTGAAATATTTTCAAAATCGTGACGAAGCATTTTATATATTTCTGTGGAACATCATTCTTTTAGTCGAGGGGATTCAATTTGCATTTTGTACATATTTACACCGTAAGCTTGACGTTTTGCATTTTAAAAGAACCATGGCAATTTGTAGCCTTGCGATGTCGTCACAGAACAAAGAATACGTGTCCGTACCTCATTTTGAGCCAATGTTTCCTCGTTCGTTAAACCTTTAGTATTGTTTTAGAAGTCAAACAAAGAAAAAACCTAGAAAGGTGATTGTTTGTGCTCGTAGGATATAAAATAATCATTGCCAAAAAATTTTCTATTCGTATGACAATCATGTTTTCGAATAGAAAAAAAAAGAAAAATAAATTGTCACATGTTTTTGTGATGCACAATTTATTTTTCTTTTAAAATACTTTAAATATATTAGTATTTCGCATTCTTACACAGAATTTTTTGTTTTGAACAAAGTTGTGTTCAAATTTGGTAAAAATTAAAAAAAAGGACCTCAAAATAATTTTTTTAAGTAAGTTGCCGGCCGCAGCATATACGTAAAATTCTCAATCTGTTTTATGCCTTGTTGAGTCTTTCGATCGTCTTAATTTCGTCCTACCGGTGACTTGTTTTTCTTCCACTGTTTTTGGCTTGGATGATCTGGCATAATCTCACGTAACATCCATTCTCCGGTCGTATAAGAAGCTTGTCTTGTCTCTGGCCATTACAATACACGTTTTAGATTGCTAATGCAGGTAAAAAAATCTTGAAATCTTGACAATGACGCCGCATGCTTAATTTAGTTGAAATCATGTTTTTGTCAGGGGAGGCTTATAAATACTTTGTCGTCTCAGACAGAGTATACAGACTAATAGACCTTTGCTGGAAGGCAGTTTCGCGGTTAAACTTTTTTTGTCGGTCAAAGAATTTTTTTGAGGTATCCTTTTTGTTTATTATTTTGGATTCATTCGAGCAGGTTAAAGCCATAAAATACAAACATAAAAACCTGATCAAAATTTTCAATGTCGCTTTTTTCATTGAACATTGTCACTGACTTACATCATCAAATGCATTCCTGTATTTTTTACCAAGTATTGTTCCAAAGCTATTCTTCGAAATTAACACACACGGAAACATCATCCCTCTTCTCCTGTGTGACCGATAACTTCGTTTACAGCGTGAATGTGTCTTCTACGGACCACTTAGTTGCATGCCTGTCACATACACAAAATTTTTGTCCCGTGTTTATGCCAACAAGGCTAAAGGGGGGGCCCCCTACGGGGGCCCCAGGAAGGGAAAAGGAAGGAAGGGGAAGGCAAGGCAAGGCAAGGTAAAGGCATCAAGGAAGGATCAGAAGGATCGTAAAATCGAAAAGGATCGTCTATCGTTTTGTTGTTTATTTTCTTTTTGCCCGTTTTTCGTTTATCTTTTGCCAATCATAATTTTGACCCGCTTTCAAACTTAAAAATATTGGAATACATAAATATAATGGGGGCCCCTTCGGGGCCCCATGTAATTTGTTTTACGCTTTTGTAAAATATAAGTAATAATGTTGCTTTTCAATATCGCGCATCTTTCGCCATCGCCTAATAAATCCTCGCCCGCTGCAATCGCTTATTGACCCGTTTCAAAGCATAAAACCAAACACAAAAAAATATTCAAAGAATAGGTACAAACACTAACACTGGGGCCCAGGAAAAATAGCAATTTAACAAAAATCATAAAATTATGATACATGAATCAAAATTAATAACAACAATCACTTGTTTTGCCATCTTTCGCCATCACCCAATCGCCCACTGTCACCGCCGTTGCGGTTCTCTCGACTGATGGCATGTGCGCCGTCCGTCTCTGCACCCGCTGTCTGTTCCGCCCACTCACCATGGATTTCATTTTCTGAGAGATCAAAAAATTGAATTATTCAAATTAATTTTTAAAATGTTGAAAAAATGTTTTTCATACTCAGCAAAAAATGGCAATGCTATTGATATCACATTTGCCCCTACCCCAGTTATCTGGCACAAATTATTTTTTTGTAAACCAAAAATTCAAATTTGTTCATTTTTGATTTTTGATCGTCAAATGACCCATCATTATGATTGCCTATTTCCGAGGAATTCAAAAATATTTTTTTCAACATTTTTAAAATTAATTTAACAGAATCATTTTTTTGTCTTACGCAATCGTCCTTGCGCTATCGCTCGCTCGCTCACACTCACCCACTTGACCCTGCGCGCCGCCTCCTCCCTCTATCGCGCTTTCGCCATTGACAATTTTGACAATTATGATAAAGCGCGCATTATCTTTTTCAAATCAATGGCTCCGGACCTAATGGCCCGCCAAACCGTTTACAGCGTAAAATTTGGATTTTATCGAATATACATACCGTAAAATTAAAATTGTGTCTTTGTAAAAACACCTTACTATATAGAGAGGTAACAAGGCTAAAGGGGGGGCCCCCTACGGGGGCCCCAGGAAGGGAAAAGGAAGGAAGGGGAAGGCAAGGTAAAGGTATCAAGGAAGGATCAGAAGGATCGTAAAATCGAAAAGGATCGTTTATCGTTTTGTTGTTTATTTTCTTTTTGCCCGTTTTTCGTTTATCTTTTGCCGATCATAATTTTACCGATAGAAAATAATTATTTTTTGTTATTATCTTTTAGAATAACCGATAATTTGCATATTATCAAAATCAGATCAAATACATATAATCGTTTTTTGACCCGCTTTAAAAATATTGGAATACATAAATACAATGGGGGCCCCTTTGGGGCCCCATGTAATTTGTTTGACGCTTTTGTAAAACATAAGTAATAATGTTGCTTTTCAATATCGCGCATCTTTCGCCATCGCCTAATAAATCCTCGCCCGCTGCAATCGCTTATTGACCCGTTTCAAAGCATAACACCAAACACAAAAAAATATTCAAAGAATATGTACTAACACTAACACTGGGGCCCAGGAAAAATAGCAATTTAACAAAAATCATAAAATTATGTGATACATAAATCATCAAAATTAATAACAACAATCTCTTGTTTTGCCATCTTTCGCCATCACCCAATCGCCCACTGTCACCGCCGTTGCGGTTCTCTCGACTGATGGCATGTGCGCCGTCCGTCTCTGCACCCGCTGTCTGTTCCGCCCACTCACCATGGATTTCATTTTCTGAGAGATCAAAAAATTGAATTATTCAAATTAATTTTTAAAATGTTGAAAAAATGTTTTTCATACGCAGCAAAAAATGTCAATGCTATTGATATCACATTTGCCCCTACCCCAGTATCTAGCAAAAATTATTTTTTTTAAAATCAAAAATTCAAATTTGTTCATTTTTGATTTTTGATTGTCAAATGACCCATCATTATGATTGCCTATTTCCGAGGAATTCAAAAATATTTTTTTCAACATTTTTAAAATTAATTTAACAGAATCATTTTTTTGTCTTACGCAATCGTCCTTGCGCTATCGCTCGCTCGCTCACACTCACCCACTTGACCCTGCGCGCCGCCTCCTCCCTCTATCGCGCTTTCGCCATTGACTATTTTGACAATTATGATAAAGCGTGCATTATCTTTTTCAAATCAATGGCTCCGGACCTAATGGCCCGCCAAACCGTTATCAGCGTAAAATTTGGATTTTATCGAATATACATACCGTAAAATTAAAATTGTGTCTTTGTAAAAACACCTTACTATATAGAGAGGTAACAAGGCTAAAGGGGGGGCCCCCTACGGGGGCCCCAGGAAGGGAAAAGGAAGGAAGGGGAAGGCAAGGTAAAGGTATCAAGGAAGGATCAGAAGGATCGTAAAATCGAAAAGGATCGTTTATCGTTTTGTTGTTTATTTTCTTTTTGCCCGTTTTTCGTTTATCTTTTGCCGATCATAATTTTACCGATAGAAAATAATTATTTTTTGTTATTATCTTTTAGAATAACCGATAATTTGCATATTATCAAAATCAGATCAAATACATATAATCGTTTTTTGACCCGCTTTAAAAATATTGGAATACATAAATACAATGGGGGCCCCTTTGGGGCCCCATGTAATTTGTTTGACGCTTTTGTAAAACATAAGTAATAATGTTGCTTTTCAATATCGCGCATCTTTCGCCATCGCCTAATAAATCCTCGCCCGCTGCAATCGCTTATTGACCCGTTTCAAAGCATAACACCAAACACAAAAAAATATTCAAAGAATATGTACTAACACTAACACTGGGGCCCAGGAAAAATAGCAATTTAACAAAAATCATAAAATTATGTGATACATAAATCATCAAAATTAATAACAACAATCTCTTGTTTTGCCATCTTTCGCCATCACCCAATCGCCCACTGTCACCGCCGTTGCGGTTCTCTCGACTGATGGCATGTGCGCCGTCCGTCTCTGCACCCGCTGTCTGTTCCGCCCACTCACCATGGATTTCATTTTCTGAGAGATCAAAAAATTGAATTATTCAAATTAATTTTTAAAATGTTGAAAAAATGTTTTTCATACGCAGCAAAAAATGTCAATGCTATTGATATCACATTTGCCCCTACCCCAGTATCTAGCAAAAATTATTTTTTTTAAAATCAAAAATTCAAATTTGTTCATTTTTGATTTTTGATTGTCAAATGACCCATCATTATGATTGCCTATTTCCGAGGAATTCAAAAATATTTTTTTCAACATTTTTAAAATTAATTTAACAGAATCATTTTTTTGTCTTACGCAATCGTCCTTGCGCTATCGCTCGCTCGCTCACACTCACCCACTTGACCCTGCGCGCCGCCTCCTCCCTCTATCGCGCTTTCGCCATTGACTATTTTGACAATTATGATAAAGCGTGCATTATCTTTTTCAAATCAATGGCTCCGGACCTAATGGCCCGCCAAACCGTTATCAGCGTAAAATTTGGATTTTATCGAATATACATACCGTAAAATTAAAATTGTGTCTTTGTAAAAACACCTTACTATATAGAGAGGTAACAAGGCTAAAGGGGGGCCCCCTACGGGGGCCCCAGGAAGGGAAAAGGAAGGAAGGGGAAGGCAAGGCAAGGCAAGGTAAAGGTATCAAGGAAGGATCAGAAGGATCGTAAAATCGAAAAGGATCGTCTATCGTTTTGTTGTTTATTTTCTTTTTGCCCGTTTTTCGTTTATCTTTTGCCGATCATAATTTTACCGATAGAAAATAATTATTTTTTGTTATTATCTTTTAGAATAACCGATGATTTGCATATTATCAAAATCAAATCAAATACATATAATCGTTTTTTGACCCGCTTTAAAAATATTGGAATACATAAATATAATGGGGGCCCCTTTGGGGCCCCATGTAATTTGTTTTACGCTTTTGTAAAATATAAGTAATAATGTTGCTTTTCAATATCGCGCATCTTTCGCCATCGCCTAATAAATCCTCGCCCGCTGCAATCGCTTATTGACCCGTTTCAAAGCATAAAACCAAACACAAAAAAATATTCAAAGAATATGTACTAACACTAACACTGGGGCCCAGGAAAAATAGCAATTTAACAAAAATCATAAAATTATGATACATAAATCATCAAAATTAATAACAACAATCACTTGTTTTGCCATCTTTCGCCATCACCCAATCGCCCACTGTCACCGCCGTTGCGGTTCTCTCGACTGATGGCATGTGCGGCGCCGTCCGTCTCTGCACCCGCTGTCTGGTCCGCCCACTCACCATGGATTTCATTTTCTGAGAGATCAAAAAATTGAATTATTCAAATTAATTTTTAAAATGTTGAAAAAATGTTTTTCATCTTCAGCAAAAAATGGCAATGCTATTGATATCACATTTGCCCCTACCCCAGTTACTGGCACAAATTATTTTTTTGTAAACCAAAAATTCAAATTTGTTCATTTTTGATTTTTGATTGTCAAATGACCCATCATTATGATTGCCTATTTCCGAGGAATTCAAAAATATTTTTTTCAACATTTTTAAAATTAATTTAACAGAATCATTTTTTTGTCTTACGCAATCGTCCTTGCGCTATCGCTCGCTCGCTCACACTCACCCACTTGACCCTGCGCGCCGCCTCCTCCCTCTATCGCGCTTTCGCCATTTTTGATGACAAAATTTTGACAATTATGATAAAGCGCGCATTATCTTTTTCAAATGAATGCCTCCGGACCTAATGGCCCATGCAGACCGTTGATAGCGTAAAATTTGGATTTTATCGAATATACATACCGTAAAATTAAAATTGTGTCCTTGCAGAAACACCTTACTATATAAAGAGGTAACAAGGCTAAAGGGGGGGCCCCCTCCGGGGGCCCCAGGAAGGGAAAAGGAAGGAAGGGGAAGGCAAGGCAAGGCAAGGTAAAGGCATCAAGGAAGGATCAGAAGGATCGCAAAATCGAAAAGGATCGTCTATCGTTTTGTTGTTTATTTTCTTTTTGCCCGTTTTTCGTTTATCTTTTGCCGATCATAATTTTACCGATAGAAAATAATTATTTTTTGTTATTATCTTTTAGAATAACCGACGATTTGCATATTATCGAAATCAAATCAAATACATATAATCGTTTTTTGACCCGCTTTAAAAATATTGGAATACATAAATATAATGGGGGCCCCTTCGGGGCCCCATGTAATTTGTTTTACGCTTTTGTAAAATATAAGTAATAATGTTGCTTTTCAATATCGCGCATCTTTCGCCATCGCCTAATAAATCCTCGCCCGCTGCAATCGCTTATTGACCCGTTTCAATGCATAAAACCAAACACAAAAAAATATTCAAAGAATATGTACTAACACTAACACTGGGGCCCAGGAAAAATAGCAATTTAACAAAAATCATAAAATTATGATACATAATCATCAAAATTAATAACAACAATCACTTGTTTTGCCATCTTTCGCCATCACCCAATCGCCCACTGTCACCGCCGTTGCGGTTCTCTCGACTGATGGCATGTGCGGCGCCGTCCGTCTCTGCACCCGCTGTCTGGTCCGCCCACTAACCATGGATTTCATTTTCTGAAGATCAAAAAATTGAATTATTCAAATTAATTTTTAAAATTTTGAAAAAATGTTTTTCATCTTCAGCAAAAAATGGCAATGCTATTGATATCACATTTGCCCCTACCCCAGTATCTAGCACAAATTATTTTTTTGTAAACCAAAAATTCAAATTTGTTCATTTTTGATTTTTGATTGTCAAATGACCCATCATTATGATTGCCTATTTCCGAGGAATTCAAAAATATTTTTTTCAACATTTTTAAAATTAATTTAACAGAATCATTTTTTTGTCTTACGCAATCGTCCTTGCGCTATCGCTCGCTCGCTCACACTCACCCACTTGACCCTGCGCGCCGCCTCCTCCCTCTATCGCGCTTTCGCCATTTTTGATGACAAAATTTTGACAATTATGATAAAGCGCGCATTATCTTTTTCAAATGAATGCCTCCGGACCTAATGGCCCGTCAGACCGTTGATCAGCGTAAAATTTGGATTTTATCGAATATACATACCGTAAAATTAAAATTGTGTCCTTGCAGAAACATCCTTACTATAAGAAAGAGGTAACTTTATTAACTCCAGTCATGAGATGACTGGCCAAAAGCTCGCTCCACGGCTCAGTTGAAGGAACACCTTTGACAGACAAGCCCCTGGCACACCCTAACTTGCATCGAGAGAGCGGCTCTAACTTTTTCATAAGGGATTGTGAAAACAAGGAGGGGCTACGGGGGTTGATAACTGCTGCAGGTGGGTGAGGCAGTAGCTGTAGAGGGTGAGACACTATATTTTTTATGCATCACGGAGAGATGGCCTGTCACCTATGTCTGTGTTATCCCTCGAAGCAGGTTGGTTCTTGTCAGGTGGTTTATCTACAGTCGACCAAATCGAGTCAAGCGTTCTCTGCGCTTTTTTCCACATTCAAGGAAAGCTCAAGACAAAAAAATCATAAATCGAGCGATAAAGCATTACTGTGATGGTTGCGTGTGTGCAGAAGGCAGATGTCGTATTTCTTTTTTTTTTTTACGTAGGCAAAAATGTCCAGAAACCGGATTTAAACATTTTTTGCTAAAAATTTTGTAATGTCTATAGCACATGTGTTTTAGCATCATGCTGTTTTTGGCATTGCAGTGATAATAGATGTAACTGACAGTATAATTCGTGTAGATGTAAAACAATCCATAAAATACATTCAACGATTTAAGGCACTCAATAACGCGTCTTTTTACTCCAATTCTTACTTCTTGTAATTTTGAAACTCCTATCAAGTATCATAATTCTGGGTGAATTCCCCGTCCCTCCTATGTTGTTTCTCCGAATATAAAACGTACTATATTTTATGACTCTCATGTTATTTTTCCCAGTTGCTACCCAAAAAAGCTACTACATTGCTAGATGTTCATCCACCGTAGCCAATTGCAACGGTCCACTTTATAAGCCCTTTTTCATTTGTTCTGTATGACTTGTTTTAATTTGTTTATTTTTATTTTTATGATGTAAAATATCAACCCCACAATAGACAGACATATCGTAATGACCAAAGTTTAGCCAACTAAACCGAAAATTAAATTAGATTTACGTTCTCACCCGCCTTCGAATAAGTTGTTCTATAAAATGATCCAATCATTTTATTTTTACGGTATAAAACGTAGGCGTTGGGCCCTCCAGCTGCGGAGTGTTGGTTGGCCGACAGGGAGGGGAAGGGGCTAGGGAATATGTTAGCGTGGATTATACTCGTAAAAAAATTTCTACATTGTACAAATTTTATTTTCCAACGGCCACTTGCTGTTTCTAAATTTTTTGACAGAAAAAATATGTACTTTGTGCAAAAAAGTAATTTTAGTTGTTCTTTGTTTGAAATAAAGTGACATCAGTGATAAGAAATTAATATAATTTACCTCTCCCGTGCACAATAATTTTTATGACCCATTAAACCGTATGAACCAATTGAACCGAATTTGTGACTTGAACTTGACTTTTAACAGTTTGACCTTGATTCACTCTCTCAAAAAAACATGTTTAGGATGCAAGCTTCAAATCTGGTAGTCTGTTTTGTGTTCGCCGTGGTGGTGTGTTTTGCCGAGGGAGGCCCTGTGTCCCCGGCTTCATCCTCTTCAGACAAGAAGTCGTCTGCGGATGCCATCTCTGACGTCAACACCTACGCCTTACGGTACTCAGGACAGTATGCGCCTGCCTCGGAGAACATCGAAGAGCTCCTCCGAAACTACGTCAGTGCCATTCGTGATCAAACCAAGCTCGAAAACATGAAAAATGCCCGCGCCCAAGAAATCTACGCTGCCATTGCCCCTCAAGACCATGAAAATGCTAATAACGGTGCAATTTGTAAGTATCTTTCTTTTTCTTAGAAAAGCAGACTAACGAACACCCCCTTTGGGAGCACGTTATGCATACGAATCTCGTGATAAGTGGATATTTAACGCGTTTACGACTCTTTTTTAGCATACTCAGAAGCCGAGGGCGCTGCTCCTGAAAAGCGAGCACAGCCGTTCGTCAGATTCGGCAAGCGCGCGCAGACCTTCGTGAGGTTCGGCAAGAGAGCACAGACCTTTGTCCGCTTCGGACGCGATCCCAGCCATATCCCAGAGTCGGATTGAGTTCAGCAAACAGCACAACGCAAAATAGACACAGACATAAAACTTGGGAGATCATGGAACACAGAATCCTGTCAACTACCAGCTGGGCAAAAAACTAACTAACCAATAAAATCAAATCTGTTTCATTATTTAACTAGCTGCTTCTCAAACTCTTGGATTATTGAAACGCCGCCCTCTTCACCTAACAAGTGCGCCACGTCCTAGTCCTTCTACTGGCTTTTTCCGGCAACTTATAACTTCATCCACCACATCTCTTTACCACACATACAAACAAGACGAGTTCTCAACATTCTTCTTCTTCGATGACTCCCCTGTTTTTTAATTCTATCCGTTCCTCTTTCCCCTGGCCTACCCAATTTATACGTAGTTTTGTTGTCATGCATACATACAACCGGAACTATTTGAATCTCGAATGAGATAAAGTCATTGCTGTTTTTTGGAAGAAAATATGCAAAAATACATGCACGAAAGCACGGTACTCTTGACGCGAACCAAAATTAAAAAAATATTATTGTATACAAATTTATTCAAGTGAGGTAAATTGATGATTCTGACTCCAAAGATTTTTCAATTTTATAATTTATGGTCTTCCAATTTTATAATTTTTTGTAATTAAAATTTTTTTCATGACTTAAAGACATTAGTTCCTTAAACGTCATGTTGTCTGACAGAGCATTGAAGAAAAAATGAATCAGAGTCACAAAATGCATTGTACAGAATATAGTAAACTTTTTGTGACAATTATATACACACAGTACACAACTCACTTTTGAACAACCGAGAACTTTTGTTCAATGAATGATAAATTTTTAAAACAATACACAATTTTATCATAATTTATCACCTCTGATTGACATGAATAATTCGTATACGATAGTATTTAAAATTCGATTGTTTTCACATGATAAGTCCAAAAATCCGGGTGGTGGCACATTGGTGTCTGTTTTTTTGTTTTGTGAGTATCAAAGCCTCCTATACAACAACTACTAACGGCACACACTTAAAAAGTGACTACACTATGAGACCTGTACTGCTTGCAAGCAAAACACCAGGTGTCGTCGGTGTTTTGGGCGCGTCAGAGGATGACGATAAAGATTCACCCCCGCTTGACGTTCGGTATGACGCCGTCGACGCCGAAAACCTGCTGGCTGCATTGCCTGCCGTTGTTGTTGCAGGAAAGTAAGTGTGCGACAGCTCAGCGTATGCCGAAAAGCGTGTTGGTGGCAGGAGTGCCGTGGGTGGCCTAGGAAGTGAGTCAAGCGTGGTCGACTGCGACTTCGGAGGCTGCGGCCGTTGTCGGAGGACAGATGTCGTTGACGGAAGCTGTGTAGGGAGGTAGACTTTGCTGGAAGGACGTAAAACCAGCGTGTTGGGATCGTAGACGCTGGCTGAAGAAGATGAATACTGCAGGCGGTATGGCAAGCTGTGTTGACGAGTATAATCTATAACAGAAAGGTGACAGCCGAGTTAAACTACACTAAAAACCTGCTCACCTGTACAACTGGCGGTCTTGACGAGTGGTATACCACTGTACTTCTCCACATCACTGTACTCAGTCCGTAACGGCACTTGGGATGACTGATGACCATTGTGAGGAGGGAGTGGGGGCACCACAGCCGGTCTACCGCTTGCCGATGAAATGCGAGTTGATTGCGAAGGCACAGCGATGCCAATTCCAGCCTGACTCCAGTCCGAAGACGAGCTATGCGTTGTCGAAGTCGACGGATGCCCGCTGTCCATGCCTTGCTGGCCGGAAGTCATCAGTGTCGGCGCCCGAATCGACGGTACAGAATCTTGGGACGTAGTACGTCCACTGCAAAGCTTAACCCCGAAATCAATGACTTCACGGTAGGCATTGGAGTCCGACTTGACAGATCGCTGATCATCGTCATGATCGGCGGCTTCGTAGTATCCGCCGCCGTCGAAGTCCATGTCGTCCTCGATTCCGGCATCCTCCAGGTGCTCTGTGACCTTGAACACCTGGCTACTGGATGACTTTGGGTCAAATGTAATCAGCGATGTCGGCTGAGGTGGCCTGTCAGGACTTCGGACGTATTCCAGGTATCCGTCGTCGTCCTTGCCGGTACTATTCAATAGCGATTCTCTTCTGAGTTGCTCGGCTGCGGCTTGCGAGAGCCTTTTCTCCGCCATGGATTGGGGCCTCGAGCCAGGTGTATTGACGTACGTCGAAGCTTTCGACTTTTTCCTCATCTTGCTGTACTGTCTGCCGGTAGACGAGTTGCTTTCCGAGTAGTCGCCTGTGGCATCCAACGCACTCTGCCGCTTCATTTTGGGCGACGAAGAAGCTCGACGGCGCCGATTGGAGGAAAATGAATCGGAAGTGGTTACAGATGAGTAGTCTTCATCACACCGGCGGGTTGTCATCTGACTCTTCGGTCGGGGTGCTTGTTGGTTCTCCGTATACTTACGTTTGGATGAAAGAATTCCCTTCTTCGGCATCGGAGCGAACACCGGAACTGGAGCCGCTACAGATACAGCAGGTGGGGGAGAGGATGCCTCATAGCTGCTATTCATGTACCCGCTGCTGACGTCGTTTATGGAATCCGGTGGGGGTGGGGGAAAACATTTGAAATTTCCAGGTGGTTCTGCTTCCCCATAGATGGGTTCCGGAGCCTGATGAGATTCGTTGAGCTTCGGCATCGACCTTCCAGGACTGGTGCTTGTGGTCGCACCGCTGACTGTAGACGCAGTATCACTTGTGCTTCCATCCCCGCCTTCCAGACGAACTTTGCCTCCCCGTCGGATTCGTTGATCCCGTTGCCGTCTCTCGCAGCCCAACAGCAATGCGAGAACTGCCGTAACGAGAGCGAGGATTATGTGAATGAGCGCTTGAATGCCCTCGATGTTGTAGTACGGCACGATACAGTTTGTCGACTGTTCCCAGCGGGAAGTCGTCAGGTTGAACTGTGATTTGCAGGACGGCGTGTATCGGAGGAAGAAGCTGTGAGAATAGGGAAGGCCTGCGCTCAGGAGTGGTCCGGACCTGTCACCAAGCCAGCCTGCATACCACGACAGAATGATGGCGTTGTAGGCCATAGAGATCACGCAAGCTAATGTCAGGGCCACGAGGAGGGAAAAACGCTGTTGTCCAGAAGCAAAAAGACCAGTTATACATGCTAGAATCTGAAAACATGTTTCTAGTGTCAGCAGCTTTTGTTGTTTTTGTCAAAAATTGATAATCAAGAGTAACAGTCGTTCATATCTGTTTGCCGCGGATGCCTACCCTCTATACCTTGAAACGCAAAAAAGTTTTGTCGTATTTTTAATTAAACGATGCGTTATTTCCAAATTAAAAAATAATAATGCAATCAATTTTCATGTTTCAGTGTATCACTATTTGGCTCTCCCTCAATCAAGTGGCACGGAAATTTGATGCAATCAAAAACATAAAAACATATCCGGCTAGTACGCACTTGCTTGCGATTTCAATTTCGACCGTATCACATCACATCAAATAGTCAGTCGCTCGGTCGGTTGACGGTTAATGTAAACTACACTTACTCATGCTACAACTTCCTTCCTTCCGCCTTTTTGATGCATCTCATTTCAATAAATACACTTGTTACCCCCTCCCCCCAAAAAAACTCGCCTATCCTCAAGGAAGAGGGAAATGGTAGAAAAAAGGAGAAATAGTAGGAGCAACACAGTGGTCAACAAAGTCAGAACGCTTGGTCATCAACTCTTTGTGCAAACAATTATCAGATGACGTTGAAAAAGAAAAAAAGAAGCAGCACCGGTAGTGACAGAAGAGAACCGTAACTGTGTACTTTCAAAACCAAGAAAATTGGAAATTACAAATGCTTACAAAAAATCGTATGGTGTTAAAAAAGCAAAATAATTTTGTGAATAGCCTTAAAATAAAAATGATTTTTTAATCCCGCATTTTCATTTGCTTTCTGGTACCGCAGGCATCCCTGCATCCCATTATGAACTTGTCAAACAACTTTGAAAGTGAAACTATAGAGCCTACGGGGTAACCGGTACCTCTCCTAAAACGCTGTTGGTTCACAACATGGTAGCAGGCTCCAACCAAGCAAGTAAGACAGATTTGTGAGACAAGCTAGAAGTGTCCATATTCTTCCCTGCTCCTCGTCTTGCCTGAACTAAAAAAGTAATTGACACCAGAAAAGTTGACCGGAGTAGGGTTATTAGCAGGGAAAGTCGTTGTTCAGCATAGCGATCTTTTATGGGTTGCAGAAAAAAATGAAAACGGACATGATTGACAGATCATGAGTTGCAAAAAATGGGGATTACGATTAACAGTGATTTGCAAAGAAAAATGTAATAAAAGCAAGTCGTTTTCCCTTTAGATTATATTTTTTTGCTGCCCCGCACTTATCTGTTCATTGCTTGCCTCTTATCTTCGTATCGGGTCACAGACTAGCTAAGTCCTTATTTTAACTGAACAGCAATGAAAAAAGACCCTTACTCGTTAGACAGCTAAATTACGTCAAACTCAATTTCATTGGGCGCTGGATTAACGAAGGGATCCGAGAAGAAAAAACTTTTCTATTGACCATTTGGATCGGGTAGTAGTAGCAGTATCTCACAACAAAAAAAACTAAATTGGATCGGTCATTTTTGTGCTCGCTGCCTGTTTACACAAGATGCTACGCATTTTTAGTCCGAGCTTGGTCACTTGATCACAGGATTAAATTACTACTGCAAAATGTTTTTTTCGTCGGCAAGTAAAACCTTCAATTTAAAAGTTTTTAAAAAATGACAAGTTGCGTAAATATTTGACGAAATTGACGCAGTATTTGACAAAAAAAAAGTTACAAGAAAGTGCAAAACTTGATTTTGAAAATTAAAAATGATCATAAAAAAATTGTTCAGCACCTAAGAAGCCATAAAATCTCACTTTCTGCTATCCCCAAAATTCTGAATACCCCCAATAATAACAAACCTGTAACAAATCAAAAGCAACAGGTATCCAAAGCCTGCCAATGAGATCAAAAGCTTGCCTGGCACAGCAGAGTACAAGCCAGAGCACAAGAATGAAAATAAGCGTGCAACGGGTGGGCGATGACGCGCATGAACAGCATCCGCACATAGTGATACCGCACCCTCTGTGATAATTTTAGTAGCTTTATCCTGGCTGCCGATGTGTGTTCAGGAGGTAAAAGTGAACAAAAGATAAAAGTTTTTGACGAAAGGTGGCAGTCACCCTCCAGGCCACATCTACGTGACTCTGGAAGTTTTTCAGTTGTTCAGGCCCTAAAATGTAAAATGAAAAATATAAGTAATAAAAAATTGTTTGTCACGGACACTGGTAAAAGATAATAAAAGAATTTAAATACTGACCACAAAACCGGATGAACAATTTTCGGGGAATTCGATTCGCACACGATAAAACAAAACATAAAAAATTGAAACGAATGCTGCAGCTTTGGCTAACAACAATGAAAAGGTCAATGAAAGCAAAAACTGCAACCAAACGGTTGCCTGAACAGCACGGGACAAACAGCAGTTGATCATGCATGTAGTACATCTGGTCAACCTTAATCATGAATTTTATTTGAGGATCGTCGTCGTCGCTTACAAGAAAGAGACTTCCTTCTCTCCTTCCCTCTGGGTATGTATGCGACGAAGACAACAAAGACGAAGACGCGTTAAATCATCCTCCGTCCTTCCTACTCACCTTCAAGACAACATTGACCAAACCCTGATTTTGATTACCCTCCGACGCGTCAATGCAAGCATCAGTTGACATTCGGAGCAAGCTTAGACAGGAAAGCCATAACACGAGCTATCACAGAAAATAGTGAGTCATCAAACAGGTGGGACGACTAAAATAGGTAAGACTAAATGTTGATATCATACCCCTGACACTGGAACACATTTCAAAATAAACAACGAATGTTTGCGCCGAACGAAAAAATATTTCATCCAAGTTGTAGAGTACTCTTCTGTGCCTTTTCTGTCTTCTATAAAAAGATCAAAAGCCCGCCAACACCGCATTAAAAGCGTTGTAAAACCATTGATGGTACAACGAGCATCCCGAACGGATAGCTAGCTACCTGCCTCAAGTAGCTGGAGAACCAACCGCAAGACAAGACAAGTAGCTGAGCGGCGGAAATGAAACTCCACCCGTCTAGGGAGCGTCGCGGTGCGCAAGCACGCGCTCGCGCAGTTGCCACCCAGCTTGTGTGTCTAGAGTGACCAGCAGTTACTATGCAATGGCTATGGTTAGCAAGCCAAGAGGTCGTTCCTGTTGGCCGCCAGGTACAAACACCACTCTCCAGTGGTCAGGGAGTGTACGCCACTGCCTGCCAGCTTAAAGCATGCAAGCGGAACCCCTAAAGCCCCACCCACCTACCTTTCCGTTCCTTGCGCGGGCAACGCGTGTTACACCTAGCCAGCGGTCATTCATTCATCTGGTGACACTCTGTTTTATGCGTTCTATGCTACTACTACCGGCTGAACGACGACGACTATCGCTGGCTTTTCGAGTGAAACGCATTCCATTCGCATCTCCTAAAGCCAAACAGAGAAAATATTAGTTCTCACAAAATAAGCCCCCTCTTTGACACCAGACATGAAATGATTCGTAAAAACCCAACATAAAGAAGAAAAATTAGTGCAGTCCAGATTTGACTGATAACACCGGATGCATCTGCGGATGGAACCATTGTTGCTCCACAATGTTTTTTACGGCAAAAAAATGTTAGCAATCGTGAAGCGAAACCTGATTCGAATCAGCAAAAACATGGCGTAGCAAATTAGTGGGCGTTTAACTTTTAGCACTTCACATGTACGCATTGTTAATAGTCAATTCAACAAAAAAACAGAAAGCCAAAAAAATTTACACAAATCAACTAACAATCAAATTTTACGCAACTGCGGCGATTCACCTAAAACAAGCCAAAACAGCAGGTACCCAGGTAAACAAATACAAACATCCCGCAGTTCAATCTTTCCAATAGAAGGTTGTTGTGTATTATAAATATCGCCTGCTGCGCGGGCGCACGACCTGCCGACAATACCTAGAAAGATGAATGGTCAGTAACAAGACAAAGAAAGAGGAGCAGCGGTGACCTCGGCTTCACTCACATCAGTCCGGTCGCTTCAGTCAGTCATGCTCGTACCGTGTTTCTAGCCGCTTGTTAGATCCACGAAAGAGTTGTCGAGCGAGCCAAAACTGTCGAGTCGAGCCGCTCGACTCCGCTCGAAAATTCGGTCGAGTTCGAGCGCTCGAACGACAACTCTGATGGATAACTGCAAGGAAAAAACATTCAACCTATCAGTTATCACATACTTGTGGAAGATATCGTTAGCACTGCTGCTTCCATCGAGGTTCTATAGCAGTAGCATGGCCTCCTTCCCTGGTCACTCACTTTCAACCCCCCCTGACTGCGCAGAACTTGACCTCATCTCAAGACGCCCGCAACAATAATCGTGCGGTCCCCTCCCGTTCGTTCATCATCCATCCTCCACCCGGGCCCGGGTGGTGTGCGCGTAATCGGTCGGGTAACAATTGACCAAGAACTGCGGTGGCAATGACGAATGACTGGCGACCGGTAATTTTATTGCGACGAGATGGACTCGGAGTTATTTGGCCTGGCAGCCTGATACATCCGGTCGAAACAGATAAAAAATTGAAATTATTCCGTATGCAAACAGAAAGGTTGGATATTTGGGGTGTAAACGGGCTAGCCCGTATACATTACGCATTTCGCTTACACCCCTGACATCTGGCACATACCTCACATCCACCAAAGGCTTTTTCAGAGCAACTAACCTCACCGCCCGTAAAAAGTCGTATAAAAGTTGACGATACCAACCAGATGACAGGTCATCCCCCATATTGTAATTACGCGTACAAATATACAACACCAGCACCGATGCGTTGTCGTTCAAGTAGTTCTTTGTCAATAGAGGGGTTAGTTGAACCACTTGACGCAGACGTCCTCTCTTGCGTAAGGGACAGGGCTCAATGGTGATCAGCTAACTAACTCAATGACAATCCAGTTGACCTTCCAGGCGAGAGCACTTCGCGGGAATTATGAGAGTAAAAAACATAACTGGCAACAAAAAAAACATCGTAAAATACAACTGAACCGGTTACAGCGATTTTTTACCGCTTAACAAGCAGAAATGGCAATTCGAAATTCCGGAATTTCATTTTATCAGGGTTAGAGGGAACCCGCACATTCTTTTTAGTCGAATAATTCGTTTTAACATATATTTTGTCCAATTTCGGATAATCCGAAGAATAATCATCCGGATTGGATCATTCATCTGCAAGGAAAAAACATTCAATCTTAATGAATAATTCGACTAAAAACAATGTTTGGGTCTCTTCGAACCCTGATAAAGTGATCGCAGACAAAAAGAACAAAAAACCGAGCAATGACACCTAAAAAGTTGAAAATTCTGGAATTTCGGATTGCCACCTCTGGTTTTAAGTTTCCGGCACCCCCACACCTCAGAGTTGGTCAGTCAGCCGCAACCGACAACTCCTGTGTCAGTCAACTATCCTAGACCCTTTGGAAGGAAAGGGGAATGGTCTCCCCCCTCATTCGATGGTCATTCGGTCATCAGCCAGTGATATTAAAGTTGAGCCATGTATTAGGCACGCTCGTTTGCTGCGGGAAGGAGGGGAGAGATTGCGTGTCTAATCAAATAACCATGAAAACCATTCTATACATTCGTTAAATAGTTTGCAGCCAAGAAACACAAAACGGGCCGCCGTACAGAAGGGACTGACAAACATTGCATTCATTTACGTAGAGCACGACTTATGCAATCTATTTACACCTATCACATCGATCCTGCTGGTGTAACGATCGACGAGGCAAATGGCGAATTCCTCGACTAATGCCAATCAGTCATTCCGACGATGCATTGAAGAAAAAACCGTCAGTTCAAATTCTCAGAAATACCGTTACTCGTACAGCCGGAACAAAGGACACGGAGAAAAAAGCACATGCTAGACAATCGAGCTTCTTTCCGATGTATTGCTCGCTGACAAATCGTAGAAAAAAAAGCAACGCGACATGCCTAGCTAAAAAATGAACGGTCAACGGCACCAAACATTTTACGGGCTATAAACCTTGAAAACTCCAAATTAGGGTTGTTTAATTTGCAAAAATGAAATAAAATCCGACAAAAAATGATGTATAAAGTCAGAATGAAATGTTCCGTCGTTAAAACGAGCCCTTATGCGTCGTTTTTGCAAACTATGACCCGGTATCCCGCTGATAAGCAAGAATTCAACACCGCACAGAAATCTCAAGGACATTGCTGTTCAAAAAATAGGAAAGTAAAACGGATTGTATTTCGATAAACCACTATTTATATACCTTTTTCGAGGCAGGCTAACAAACTACATTTAGCTGATCACCCGGAAACGATACCATGCAAAAAATTCAGCTGTTGATGCCCTCGGGAATGCATTAACCGATACCACTATCAGCTATGACTCATCGCGATCTCATCGCGATCTCATCGCAAGGCGGAATTTGATAAGGAACGTACGCGAATGTTGCAAGGTACAGTACTTGCAGTATGCACCCAGGATCGAAATGCGGATACCTGCAAAAATGCCCGGAAACGAGTACGAGTATCCAGCACGCTTTTGACAGTATCATCCTTTTGAGCAGCTCCGCGCGTTTTTCGCTTGCATCCAGGCCGGGACCGGTCCAAATGCCCGGATATTTCAAAAATGCACGGATACTTTGCAACAATCACGGAAAATGGGGCGGCTGATACCCCGGCCCCATTATCCTTGTTTTTTTTCGAATTTTTATCCAAAAAATAGCAGCCAATCGTTATATAAATGACATAAATAACTCGTTTTTATTCAAAATACCATGTTTTCTATCTGTAGAGACTAAATTTTGTTAAAAATAACCAAAATACAGTAAACTTTTATAATTTTTTACATTATTTATTAAATACCGGGCCAAAACGGGCTTTTCCGGGCCTACTGAAAAGTCACAGGCCAGCCCAAGCCCGGTCCGGGCCGGGCTTCGGGCCATTTTCATGTCTGGTTACAATATCAAAATTTGAAAATTGAACGGTGTTCCTAAAACACTTGAAAAATTAACTTTTTGAAACAAAAAGTTGCTGCTTCGGCCAGAGGTTTTTTAAACATAGAATTTGTGTTTTTAACAAATTTGTCTTTACTGTTTATTATTTTGGGCACCCCTGTCTCGGGCCGGCACTTTTCTAGCGAATGGAATTTTCCAAGCAAACTACAACGTACCTAGCCGCTGTGCGTGCGCACCATGGGTTCTTTCGGCGACTTTTTTGTTTTTGTCTCTTGCTTTTGCTTTTTGTGGCGCGCTTTCTCTTGCGAAGCCCATTGCACATCAATCGCTAGTTTTTGTTCTGTAGCGGCAAGTGACCTTCGTTTCCTTTGGCGTTCATTTTGTTCTATGATGTAACATTCGTGCGTTTTCAGACTTCTCTGCTTCGTTCGATTTGCCGATATGGCTACCTCGACTGCTTCCTCCGCTCCTTCGACCGAGGATTCCAACGTGCGTTTGGTGTTCGGTGATGCTTCCTACGTGCTCCCCAAGTACGCTGTTGATCTCTTCGCCATGGTCAAGGATTTGTCGTCTACCCTCCCCGCGGACAACGACTCCTTCGACATCCCGATCAATGATTACTCTAAGGAGTCTTTCGAGATTCTCCGCGACTTTCTCAAGGGCCTCGAAGGTTCGGACACCCTGGCTGAGCTGTGCCGCGGACAAGCGATTCGCAAGGATGGTCTGGCTGAACAGTATGTTTTCTTTAGGTATATATCTGGATTTTATTATAAATTGCTATTTTTAGGCTTGTGCAGAACTACAAGAAAGCGGATCACCCGCTCCTTATTGAGACGGCTAATCTCATCGATTACCTCAACTGCCAGCCGCTCATTTCGTTCTTCGCTCGTGTCATCGTCTGCATGATCGCCAACTACAAGAGCACTGAGATCGCCGACCTCTTTGGCTACAAGCGCCACACTGCTGAGACTCTTGCTGAGTACGGCATAACCCCTGAAGAGGCTTCCATCTTCTAGAGTTTCGACTGTCTGGAAGAGCAGGAAGTCTATTATACAAGGTAATCATGAACAACGCGTTTTCTGCCTTTTTTGCCACTGAATCCCTTTTTTGATCACTTTTTGGTTTTCTTGTTGTTATGGTGACTTGTTACGCTGTAGAACCGTTGATGTTCAGTAAAGTTTTATTCTCATTTTGAAGGGTTAAAACTTGTGGATTAGTGTTTACGAGCTCTGAGGATAACCTAAACACTGATTTCATTCAGATTCCAGTTCAGGTTAGAAAAACTGTTCCGCGCGATTGCACAGGATGAACCCATTGGGGTCATGATGGTAGCTCAGAAGTCATTAGGGTTGTCTGAGTGTAGTATATCACACAGACAAGTGACTGTGCCAGGCAAAGGCACGTGAACAGAAGCAAGACGAGCAGGGGGGGGGGTTATGCCGTACAAGTCCTCGTAGGATGCCAAGTAGCTCCAGTCATCCGGAAATTGCGAATTTTGAATTAAATTTTCCAAAAACGTAGCACAATCCGTTCACATCCCCGCTGTCAGGATAGACGAATCTGTGCCAGTGAGGAAAATGTGCCACTGAAGAGGTTTTCTGTAATCTGCGAGCGTGAAAAAAGGATTGGCATTTTTTTGTTGGAAGCTTGGCAAAGGCTTTTTTAAAATCAATAAACCGGCGAACTCCTGCACGTACGATACTTCGGTTGCGCAAAAGCGAGGTAAGAAGTGTCCGTACTTGTCGAGGAGCTTGTACGGACACTTTTTCGAAGCTTTACCACTGAAAAAAATGCGCTGCGTGCGTGGATTCTGCCCGCGGCCCCAAGCAAGGCGTGAGCCCAGTTCGATGCCATTTTTATTTCCTGGATCATACATAACTTGAAAGACATTTGTAAAAGGAACTGTAAATCTGATTTTTTTCTCTGAAAAGGTATTCAAATGTCAAGTACAAAAAAGTCACTAGTGGTGTTCCCTAAAACGAACTTCACGACGAATAATTCTTTTACACCGACGACAACGCACGCATCGTGATTCCTCGTCGACGACGCGACCAAAGTACTTGACCGGGGCGTCGATTTCCTGGAGCACGCGGTACCGGTGATCGTTGAGGAGGTGGGCGTCCTGCCAGGCCTTGAAGACAGTCGGATTTGTCTCGGTGGGCTCCAGCGCGGCTCGAGAAGCCTTGCCACTTGGATTCCAGCGGGTGAGCAAGCTCTGTTCGTCGATCTAGGACGTTTTGGTAAAAATGAGTGGGAAGGGAAAATTAAAGCTCACATGTTTGCGAAGGCCGTCGAAGTGCGCCTTGCTGGCGGCGCGGCGTTCAATGTTTAGTTCGCGTTGTTGTTCTTTGTAGCGGATGAGTTGGTTCACCGAGTCTCTGTAATTCAGCAAATTATTCTGTGATGACAAAAAATGACAAACTTGAGCTGCGCATTCCTCCTCAGCTGATCGCTCATGAACTTGGCATCCCGCTCGACGCCCAACACGCCGGGCATCGTCTTGCGCTCCCACCACTCGAGGCCGTCCTCCTGCCTGCTGCCAATCTTGCCGGCCCCCACGGCCTTCTGATCGTAGTCGTACGCACGGTTGCGCTCGTAGCCTGCGGATCGATCCATGTCCCTCGCCTGCGCGTAGGCATACGCGTCCCGGGTGTTGGCAAAGTTGTTCATCTCGAGGTCCCGGTGCTTTTCCAGCTTGACAGCCTCGGCGCGTCGGGCCATCTCCTGCTCGAGTTCGAGGCGGTAAGCTTCCTGGGTATCTCGCTTCTTGGAGGCTTCATCGTCTCTGTCGAAGGGCGGCAGCACGCCCATGGGATGGAGAGGCTTCTTTCGAGCCCGCTGTTCCTGGAGCTCGGAATTCACGCGACGGACGTGCTCATCGAGCTCGCGTTGGAGGAGCTTCTTGTGCTGGGCGGTCTCGAGACGGCGCTCTTCCAGTAGGCAGTGTTCGCATAGCTCGCCATCGTCGTCGTCGATTACAACCTAAATAATTACAAAGTTGTAAAATAATTTTTTCAAAAAAATTTTTTTAAATATTTTTTTTCTTAAAAATAATTTTTTTTAATGTTTTTATTAGAACTAAAAGAATGATAATTACTTTTTTCGCCACGAGATCTCCAGCCGACTTGGAAGCTTTCATCGACGAGTACGGCACGATGCGTCGCAGACTGTCGATGGAGTCAGCCCCGGTGGCAAAAATGTCTGGTGTCGAGTCGGTCGGAGGCGGGCCCTGAACGTGGGCTCTGGCGTCGTTGAGCGAAAGCTCCTCCACGGCTTTTTGTGCCGCGTAACGCTCCCTCTCGCCGTCCGCACGCTCTTCCCTCGACGCCGACACGTCATCGTAGTCCCTGTCTCTGATGACGACGTCCTGGCCAACGAGGGGAGTAGGCCCCCGGTCCATGTTTTCCGGGGGAGAAGGCAGCGATTGTCTTTGACCATTGCCGTTCTGAAAGCCTATGCTCACACTGCCGGATACGCCCTGACTGATTGGGGTATCCTCGAAGCCGGCAACAGCGATTCTCGCGCGATCGCCCTCTAGCGAGTCGGCCGGGGCATCAAATTCGTCCGGAGCCCGACGGTAGGGGCGCCGGATGGCAATGTCGGCAGACAGGGCGTCTTCGCGGAGGTCGGGGGGCATGTGCGCTGCCACCGGAGAGTCGAGGTTCATCTTGGCGAAGGGGTCTTGGGGGACGTAGGAGTTGTACACCGGCCGAATGGGAGGTGAGAAGTCGGAAGCGAAGCGGTCCTGTCGCTTGAACATCTCGATACGATCCATGTTCCGTGTCAGACGGTGGGGGAAGCTTATGAGTTCGTCTGCAAGAAAACTTGGCATGCAGGAATTTTGTTGGCGATTCCGGTGACAGGATAAGTGCTATTTTTTAGCAAAAAAACCTTCAAAATGCTCAAAAAAACGATATCTTACGTTTAAAAACCTCAACAAAGTGTCGTATTCCAAAAAATCCTGTCTTACCCCTCTGTTGTCTGTTTCGACCGACAAAAACCAACCTAAACACATTTTGAGGCTAAAAAAGCACAAAAAACAGCGCAATCTGTCTATGGTACTTTGAACTGTAAAACTGTACACATTCCCCAAGCTCTCTAAAAAACAACGGCCTCACCTTTGACTTCGGGAATTACGTCGTCCTGGACCCTGTTGCCGAGTCTGTCGTAGTAGTAAATTTTGCCGTAGCGCATGTCCAACGCGCCGACGAGTGCCGACTGACTTCTGCACCCTCTGGCAACCCCCAGCCTCCTTCCAAGCGATTGCACCCTGCTTCCGGTTAATTTTTACAGCCTTCATCGAACCATATTTGTCATTCCACAACACGCGCGTACCTCGAAAGAAGGGGGCCGAGATCAGTCAAGCGAAAGGTAAGACAACTTTCAGCCAGACACTTGCGAATCCAGGCTGTACGAAACGTAACCGTAGCTTACGACCATGGATATACGACTACCGGCGCCGGAGACAGCGGTAACGGTGGGAGAGTCGATGGGAAGAGCAGAGACATTCCACAGGGGCCCCAGCCCTGCCTGAACCTCGTTGATGAGGGCACTGGAGGGGGAATACGCGAGAAGGGAGCCGTGCGACGTGCCCAGGCAGACGAAGCCGGTGGGCGTTGTCTCGACAGCGGTGACGTTGTAGCCGCCGGCTGGAGTCGATTTGGCTTCTTCGTAGGTGTGGATCAAGGCGCCAGATGCGAGGTCGAAACGGGCTGCGGCAAGACCACCTCCGGCGATCTGAAAAAGGCGATCGTAAACAAACAGATAATTTTTAACGTAAGACATGACTTAAAAACTGTTTTCAATAATACTTGCTTACAAAACGTTACTTCAGAATAACATTATGCGGCCCAAAAATGATACTTTTTTAACCTAAAAAATCCATCCTAATTTTGACAATTTTCTAATCCCATTTTGATCTTTATCCAAATAAAAACCTACCACAAACTGATCTTGCACTCCGATAGCATAAATACCCCTAGAATGCTGTGGGCGATGGAGTTTGGCATTCTCAGATGCAGAAACGCGTCTCACAGGCTGATGTCCTGCAGCCGGATCGATGAGCGTGATTGTGCCATCTGACGAGCACGTAACAATCTGCCTGTCGCAGTATGACACAACTTGATTGATTTGGCTTTCGTGGGGAGAATACGTAGCCACAATCTGAAAACGTTCTACGCTAACACGCATTGCAATGATAAAAACCAGAGTTGCTCGCGGCTCACGACACTCACAACGCGAGCTCAAAAAATCAAAGTGCTAAAAGAGCACGAGAAATTTTTAAAATGAGCGGGGGTATCTCCAAGCATTATACGGTCTTTCTTTTAGCGAGACTCTTGATTTGTGACTCAAAACTCACATTTTTACGTGTGAACCATGTTCGCTCATGGCTCGACTCACGAGGGCGAGCTGAGCAAGAGCCGAGAATTTGAGAATAAGAGTGCGAGTCGAGCAACAACTCTGATAAAAACTCACTTTTTCCAGTGCAGAGACATCACGGATTTCCAAGCCGCCATCGTCGAATCCCAGACCAATAAACTGGCCGCTGCCAAGTGAGATCATTGAATTGATCTGATTACCTGGTCGTCCGGAAATCGAAACCATGGCGTCGGAAGAGCCAGAGCAGAGAGATTTCCATGAAAAAGCGGAAATCTGGCCGGAAGACGTTCCGGCGAACAGGAGATCTCCAGAATCCTGACTCAGAAGCGCAGTTGTGTTTGTCAAACTCGATACCACAGCAGTATGCTTTGAAGACAGAAACTCAGCATTGGAGACGGGTAGAACAGAAATTTGACCAAAATTGTTGCTAACCGCTATGAGATCACCTGAAATGCGTTTGATCAGACCGTGAGCTCAAATCAAGTCACTTACCTGTCGGTGACAGGGCCTGGCTGTAAATCGTTGAAAAAAACTCTTGGGCAACAGAATTGACATTGGTAATTGTCATTTTGAAGAAAAAGAGGTAAAAAACGATCAATTGCAGCGTCAGCTTTTGTTTTTTATACAGAAAAGTTTTCGTTGTTAGAGCATTGCAAACACGTTTTCTTTAACTTTAGTAGTCTGCGAGCAACGCCCGCCAGGTCCATCGCCTCGTTGTTGACATCCAGGGTCTACTATTCGGTATGACATTTTTCTGATGCTGGATTCTGGTCTCTGCAATTTTCGATGCCAAGTTAAAACTTGCTTCAAAAATTCCGCATAAAAAGTGACCAGATGAAACAAACATTTTTATAGTACAAATCATATAGAAACATTGAAGCAAGCACAAGAACAATCCTCAAAATAATGAACTACTCAGAATCAGCCGGCATGCCATCCTGGAGTTTACGAAACAAGTCGATACCTGGTTGTGATCTCCGTATGTCGTGCGCTTCGAAGCCGTACATCCTGTTGAGAACGTAGCAAAGATGTGAAAAGCGATATACGGTAGGTATCCAGAGAAGGTGTGAAACGATGATGTAGACGGCAAGTGCCTCGAGGAACAACTTCGTACGTCGAAAAATGCTTTGGTTGCCCACGAAGAGTCGATAGCCATCCTTGTCAGCGATGATAACCGGATGACGGAGCGCGCGTTCCGTTCGAACCTGCCGTATGATCTCTTCGTCAGACTTTCCCTAAAAACAAAAAAAATATTGAAAATAAAAAATTCAAGCAGATAAAGCAAAAACACACCTGCATGAAGATGATAAAATCCTGAATAACGGTGATTGGAAGATAACGGCTCTTAATTAACGAAAAAAGTTTGACAAATTCAGTCAAAGTTTGCCGATCATAAATGTCGGTGGGAAACAAGGATCCTGGAAGATCACGCCTCTCCGCTTTGAAGTGCTTTTCGATCTGAGGGACGAAAAAGTTCTTCCATTTGTCGATGAAAACGGCACAGGAAACATTATTTCCTTGTGTGCGAAGCAATTCCTGTTCCAGCTAAAAACTTATTTTAAAAACTATTTTTTGAAAAATAGACCAAATACTTACAAATCTTGGCTTTCTGAGAAAATAAGGATACTGAAAAAACAATTCGTCCAGCTCAAATATATCACTTTTGATACGATGAATGAGTTGGTCTCGATACGCCGTCGAACTCGTATAGAAAGTAGCATCCATGACTTGTGCCGGTCGCAGAGTTTTCCAAAAATTGAAGTGAGCAAGGCGTTCGCCGCACAGCAGAGGCTCACTTTGCGCAACTTGCTTATCGACAGTACCTGAGCAGCTTGCGTTCGTAAATTCTTCCATGTTGAAATTGTGCATGGAAAACAAATCGAAGAGAAAATCCTGGATAACAGCACGCCGGAAATTCATAGAATGTCCCGGGGCTTTTTTGTTCAGCCATCTCGCAATCACGGTTGACAATATTTCGACGAGTTTAGAATCCGGAACACCCCTACACCTGTGCAAACGGCCGAACAAAATTTTGGAATCCATTCCCATGTTCGATGCGTATTGTCGAATCTCCTGAGAGGGGTTTGGAAACAGAACGTGAGAATAACTTCCACACTTTCGCACACGAGCATTCAAAAGTTGTTCTTTGTCAGAATCCGACTCAATTTCTTGCTTAACCCGTTGCTCCGGTACGCTTTCTGGCTCTGATTCGTCGTCTTTGGCAATTGATTCGTCCGCTTGCTCGGTCCGTTCATCCTCTTCATCTGATTCGTCTTCTTGCCCAGATTGTCGTTTTCCGGAACCCAGATCAGCTTCTTGTCCAGACTGCTGACCGTCAGAATCAGAATCCGAGTCAATTTCATGCTCGGGGGCTTCGGTGTCTGATTCACCTGATTGCTCGGATTGTAGTTCCTCGGCAACATACTTCGATTCTTGTTCAGTATCAGATTCCAGTTCTTGCAGAGTCGGAGACACAGCAATTGGTTCCCCTTCTTCTTCCGATGAGACGCACACTTCCTGCTTCACCTCGACAAGTTTTTTGCCGCTTTTCGCAGCAATGAGATTGGATTCGTCGGCAGCAATCAAATCAAGCCACGGATTTCGGTTCGACTGAGCAGGAAGGTTCATTCGTACAGGAAATGCAGATCGGTTTTGACGAAGTTGCTTGCGACATTCTGGCTCTTCAACTTGGTCACCACCGCCGCCAATTTCTGAGTTGTGATCCATCGCAGGCTTTTTCGTCGTCCGGCTTGACTGTTCGGTAGGAGAGGTCAGGCGCCGCTGTTTTCGCAATCTCGGAGCAGGCTGTGGAGAGCATGGCTGCGGAAAGGGCCCGTCGACTGGTTCAGGCAACACCGAGGCTTCTTTCTTCACCTTGCTGATGTCAAAATGGCGGGTATCCTGCTGCTTTCTTTTGAGTGTAGGCACCTGAGCAGCTTCGACCAGAGTTTCGCCAGTAGATTTATCGACGACCAGGGCAATGCCCTCAGAAGTGCCACAAATGGTATACAACGCTGGAAGACAAATCACCGAATTCTAAAACACATAACATATAAAAACCGACAAAATGGCAACAAAAAACTTACGGCATCTGATTTGACGAAGTCAAAACAAATCTTGTTTTTAGGCTGAACGATGAGTGCTTCTGGGTCCCTAACATCCACGTAGTCACCGACATCCTTGTCGTAAATATGGACCGCTGAACAAGTCATGGAGGCGAAAAGATGCTGCAAGTAAGATAAGTTAGCCCAGACCGAAAAAAATAAAGTAAAGACTCACAGGCCATAATAGCCGACCAATAGCGCTAACTGTGACATCGCCGACAGAGATTCTCACCTTCAAGCGTGTTTCGAAAGAGAAACCAGCCACGGTAAGACGAAGAATAACCAGTATAAACATTATTACCGTAAAGAACCCAGAAGCAGACGTAACTCGGCAAAACAATGAGTTATTTTTTAGCGCATCTCGAAACGAAAATAGGTATGCGCGCGTAAAGAAACTGACTCGTAAAAAAGACTTAGCGTTTGCGCATTTTTTTGTGTTTTTATGAATGCGATGTCTATCAGAGCTGTCTGATCAGCTAACTTTTGGATCTTTTATCGTAATATTCGTGATTTTAGCTGATTGTGAGCGTGCGCACTCGCTGCGAGACTAGTTTAGGGGGTTTTTTGGTCGTTTTGACTACAAATCGAGATCTAGAAGGCGGGGGGAAATCTACGTTTTTTTTTCTGAAGAGCTTATTCGACGCAGAAAAAAACGGGCTTTCAGATAGGGCACGGTTTATATGGTCCATTTTGCAAAATAAAGATATGGCAGCCGATTTTGTGACCCCGAAATTCAATCAAAAATACTTGCAGTTGTTTTTTTAAAACATTTAAGTATGCCATCGTATTCCTTGTCCCCTGAAACCCCCCTGAACAAATTTTTAGACAGTTTTGACTAAAACGACAAGCGCGTCATCGGATTTTATGAAAAACACATCTGAAGCCAATTCTCCAGAATCCGATTTTTTAAAAATGTAATACCGCGATTATAGACTGTTCTCAGGGTCCTCTACAACTTTGACTCAAAACATTTGAAAGTGTAAAAATTGATGTGTCGAGCTTCTCCCCTTATGTTAGGGCTTGTCCAGAAATTACGTCATTGCGAAAGGGGGGGAGGGGGGCAGGGATGGGTGAACACTTGATTTTTTTGTTCATGAACAAACATGAACATTTTGTTAATTTTGTTCACAATAATGAACAAACGTGAACACTTTCAATCGTGTTCACGAACAAACGTGAACAAACCCAATGAACAAATTATAAAGGCTGAACTTCATTTTTATCCTTTTTTTTCCAGAATAATCGAAAATGAAATCAAAAGCTACTATTATTTTTGAACTTAAACTTGCTGGCAAAAACAAACATTAATCCGCTTAGATTCTCATAACCGAAACGGTTGCGCAAATCAGTAATGTTGGCAGAAATCAAGAAAAGATCGCTCATTTTGTTCGTTCTTTCTGTTCGAAAAATTTAGCCTTGTTCGTGAACAAACATGAACAAAGCCGTAAATTTAAAATTTGTTCATGAACGAACATGAACAGCAAATTTTGGATTTGTTCATGAACAAACACGAACGAACATGAACGTTCACCCATCCCTGGAGGGGGGTCAGTCCAAAAATGACGGAAAATGATGGGGGGAGGGGAGTACCTGCTTAAAATGACGGCATTCAAAAATTTCAAGAATTGGCTTACGAATTTTCCAGATTTCAGATTTTTTTGCCAAAATGCGCTGAAAACTAACTGATTTTGCTCCAGTACAAATATGTTTCACCAATTTTTTTTTCCTGACCGACTCCGAAAAGGTTTCTTTAAAAAACACAAACACAATAATTTTGGCATTTTAATGCGGAAGTAGTTTTTAGCAAAATTGATAAGCCAAAACTTGCAAAAAAAATCTCTAAAAATGGCGATTTTTTTTCAAAATGACGTCATTTAGGGGGGGGGGGGTCCGGGGTGCCCCACCTTGCAATGACGACCGATGACAGAGGGGGGAGGGAGGTAAAAAATCACCGATTTTGCGATGACGTAATTTCTGGACAAGCCCTTATTGGTAAAAATTCTCGCAGACTGCCTCTTAAAAGACACTCTGTGAGCGGATTTAGGATCGACGACCCCGCATATTTACAACACCCAAATGTTTTGTGCCAAAGTTGCAGGTGGCCGGGTGGGAGGAACAGAAATAAATATAAAAAAAATTCTAGAAGCCGGATTCTGGAGTTACGGCTTCTGGAAGTTTTTGACGTCAAATTTTCAACTTGCTACAAAAAATCTGATTTTTGGAATACAGAGGTATCTTGGCACGAGAAATCGACTGGTGTACTCAGATTTTTTTTTAAACTTTAGATTTTTTTGGAATTATTGATTTCTGCAATTTTTCGTCATTTTGCCTTACATTTTGGGCTACAGCATTTGTATTCCTTCTGGGGGAGGAGTGAGGTTCAGATATTCTTGTAGAGCATGTTTTTCTGAGTCTGGGATAAAAAACACAAAAAAAAGTGGTAACACTTTTGTGACCATCCTTGGGCATATATCGCGCGCACTTGACAAAAAAAGGGTGTAAACAGTTTCAACTGACAAAAAAAGGCGTGCGCGCGCGTAAAAGGAGTCATGTTTAAAAAAAGGCCCTGAAGCTCATTTTTGTTTTTTCTGCTAGCGGTTACCTGAATAGGTTTGATCATGTCCTGAAGATTGTAATAAGTCACTTGCGCGTTTAATCCGACAATTTTGGGCATTGCTACAGGCATTTGAAAAAACTGAAAAGTTGGAATGCCGTAACTCGTGGCAAAATAATACGATATAAAACACAAGTAACTTAAAGCAATGTTTGGGACATGCCCAAGCCTACCCAGGTGACCGCTAGCATAAAAAACAAAAATTGGCTACGGGGCATTTTTTTAAACATGACTCCTTTTACGCGCGCGCGCGTCTCTTTTTGTCAGTTGAAGCAAAAAAGAGGAATTGCTCATAACCAACGTAGCACGGGGCACTATTTTTTATGAAAAACACTTCTGAAGCCGAATCTCGTGAATCCGAATTTTAGTAATTAAAATATCCCGGCTTTGGACCTTTCCCCCGAAGGCCTACAACTCTGACTCAAAACATTTGAAAGTGTCAAAATGATGTGTCCTTCTCCCCACCTTGGTCCTAAATCGGCTCGCAGAGTGTCTGTTAACTGTCTTGGTTATGTTTAACAAAATTTAGTCTCTGCAGATGTGGAAAACATAGTATTTTGAGTAAAAACCAGTAATTTATGTTATTTATATAACGATTTGCTGCAATTTTTTGGATAAAAATATGGAAAAAATACAGAATGGATAATTTCGGGCCGGGCCTGGGCCTAAAAACTAGGCCCGTTTTCATGTCTGCTAGCGAGGCGAAAAATAGACTGTGCGCGCGCTTTTTTCTCGAGTGCGCGGCAAAAATTGTTCAAAATGATAACTTTATCCCCCTTTTAAAATTTTGTGTTATACATCATTCGAAGCGTCAAAACACGGGGAAAAAGATAGGCTATAACAATGTTGGCACCTCTGAAAACCCAATCTATGGTAGCCAAAAAACCTAAAAATTTAGCCTAAAAGTGGCACTTACCGTAACGATAAAAAAAAATCTGATTACGACATCGTGTTCCCCTTCCTTCAAAAATTTTCAGCTTTTTTACTCATGAACGCAGCGCGTGGCATCAACTTGTGTTAAAACCTTCCAGAAGCCAAAACTACAGATTCCGATTTTTTTTAAAATTGGTGTTTTGTGGGATTCGACTTTCCTAGGGGTGTGGAACAATTCTGGCTCAAAACATTTGAAAGTGTAAAAAAGCCTTGTCCTCGGTCCGAAATCCTGTCGTGGACGGCCTCTTAAAATTTGTGAATGAGCTTTTTTTCATCATTTTTGCGCACAGTTTGTGCAATTCTTTTTATGTACACCAAACGGGCTTGCAATGATGTCATGTGTCATGGTGTCAAAGGTTTTTGTGTGATGCAGATAAACACAAAGCATGCACAAAACAGATAACAAAATTTATATTGTACTTCTTGATTCCGGTGAGAGGGACAAAATGTTTGTGTTCCGGCTCCTATTGGCTCTAAAATTGCCTTTTGGGGCTCGGGATACCAAAACGTATTCAAAATTTTTTGACATGTTGACCATAACTACAGTGTAGCCAAAACTTTGTCCATGTTAAAAACTCTCACACAATGTGTGTTTTCTTTGTGTCCCTTGCGTGATTACCCCAGAACGATAGCAGCGGTAATGCGCTCTTAAGGGGGACCTCTATAAATATAAGACAGCATCGGTCGATTACGCAATCAAGGTATTTTCTAACTGAACAAAGAAAATCAATTGTATCTTTGCTTAAAAACAATAACAATGGCTGTTGCTATTCTTCTTCTCGTTGTGTCTCTTTTTTACCTGTTATATTTGTAAGTTTGAGTCATTTTAATTTTTACATAAATTATTTTCATTCAGAGTGGCAAAGTACAACTCCAAGTACTGGGATCGACGGGGTATCCTTACTCCACCCGTGACAAATGTCTTCAAAAATCACATGGACGCGTTTACGACACGTGACTATCCTGGAAACTTTAAAATTGCCGAATGGACCAAAGAATACGGCAAAGTCTACGGGCTCATGAATGGCAGTCTAAAATACCTTGTCTTTAGCGATCCTGAGATGGTCAACGAATTCATGGTCAAACAGTTTGAAAATTTTCATGGCAGGAATAGTTCTCTGATTGCCGGAAACGTGGACAAAAATAACCGAGCTCACGTATTTATCGCACGAGGGGCACGGTGGAAACGCCTACGAACTATCAGTGCTCCAAGTTTCAACGTCAATAATTTGAAGAGGGTTTGCAAAATTGAGATAATTTTTTAAACGCATGTCTTTACTTTTAGATTATTCCGACCGTCGATGACTCCTGCCGAGTTATGTTAACGTATCTGGACAATGCCTCTGCTAAAGACACACCATTCAACATTCTTCCCTACTTTCACGAGCTTACCATGGATATTATCTGTCGTGTCGCGATGGGTCAACGTGGTACTAGACAATTCGAAAACCCTGACGTCGAGATTGTTAAGAATATTTTTGCTGAATTTGGTTCCAGTTCATTTGAAAAAGCGTGCAACATGTTTCCGGCAGTCAGTGAGTACATTCGTATGTTTGCTCTCGGGGCTCATTGGCTGAGGGGTAGTCCTTTTATGAGGCTTATAACCCAGTTATACAAAGAAGTAGAAGCCCGACGTGCTCTCAGAGCCACAGGAAAAGTCAAACACGAAAACGGCAGAATCGACTTCATTGATTTATTTTTGGACCTAGAGAATCAAAACATCGAAGACGAGAAATTTGTTGCAACTGGTTTGAAAGTGGAAAAGAAGATGACAACGGACGAGATCGTTTCCCAGTGTTTCGTTTTCCTTCTTGCGGGCTTCGACACGACCGCTAACACTCTGACAACGACTGCTTTTGAGCTTGCAAAAAATCCAGAGATTCAAGATATACTGATCGACGAAATTGATGGCGTCTGCCCTGACGACGACGACATTTCATACGAACAGGTAAATGATTTGCGGTACGTCGATGTGGTCATGAAGGAATCACTTCGTCTGCATCCGATTGCTTCATTGTGAGTTACCTTTTGAAAATGCATTAGTTCATGTACCATTTTTAAGCGCCGTATCCCGAGAGTGCATGGAATCCACGACCATTGGCGACGTGAAAGTTTTCAAAGGTGAGCGCGTTATTGCGGACGTCATTTCTCTCCACCGTGATCCCGAAGTATGGGGACCCAATGCCGACGAATTCATGCCCGATCGTTTCTTCGACCTGACTCCACAGCAAAACATGGCGTACTACCCTTTCGGTGGTGGTCCAAGGATTTGCATTGGAATGAAATTGGCATACGTTGAGGAAAAGATTGCTCTCGTTCGGCTGCTCAAAAAATACCGCATTGTGGCTTGCGACCAAACAGAAACCCGAATGAAACTCGTCGGATGCTCTGTTTTCAGTCCGGAGAGCGTCACTGTGAAACTTGTTAAACGGGACTGATTCTTTTTTTTGTTTTTGTGGTACTATGTACACTATACGTTTTGGTATCAGATATTTTGAATACTTTATTTATATTTGGTTTGTTCTGCTTTTTTGACTTTGCTTTATAAAATTTTATTGGCTGACAAATGAATAATATTTTTCTTTAATTTGTTTTACCAGTATCATAATTTTAAGTTTCAATTATTTGTGAAACTACATTCTTATAATTTTTACGAGACTACCACTTTTATGCGCGACTTTGTTGGTGTATCTTTGGCTGTAGGGGACTAGTCGGTTGTAGGTAACCAATAGCAATATCAGCAAAGCTAAGGATACTACGAGTTCGAATCTCCACAGCAAAATGGGTCCCGAGTATTCGTACACTGCCCTAAAAAACATCATGTTCTTACAAATGCATAAATTTTAAGAAAGTGGTGAAAAAACTAACGTAAAAATGAAGGGACCAATAATATTAACTATCATAGCGGAAGCATTGAATGCAGCCTGTTCGAGTCCCTGATTAATGGGTCCCAGTACTTTAGACAACAGGATATCCATGTTGAGTTGTACCCAAGGCATGGCAAAGCCAGCTGCAACAAATAATGCAACGTTGTATACCAGAACGTCGACACGGGGTGTAGCTGCGCACCAGTTGTACTCGACACGGCATCCAACAAGCATGTCATCGGTAACATTTTCTTGAGCAACGAATAATATGGCCAGGGTTTCTGTAAACACAAATTAAGCATCTTACTAAGTCTCAAAATTAGCAATGACTGACGATTATAAATAGGTTCACCGTCGTCGAGGTGCTCGTATGGGATGGTTTCTTCGATGAAAAACCAAGGATAGGTGACCAGGAAGAAAGACAAGAATATGCCGTAGGAAACAACCATGGATGCCCGTTCGCTGACCCTTTGATCAAGTTTGAAAAATATATACCCTCCCCCGATGCATATCGATGCGATGCCGTAAAGAATCAGAAGTATGGATTGAAAAATAATTAACTCTTCACCCGTCCAAGCAAATACATTCATAGCGTATAAAGCTGTTATGCTGAAATTTTTATTCCAATTCATATAGTTGATCTGTAGACAAAAACTCACGAATTAAAAGTGAGTAAAATAACTTGAGCAGCAACCTTTGCGATAATGAGCACGACAAAAGCCAGTCTATCGTAGTCTTTTTCCATGGGCTGCAGCAGGCTTTCGTCGACTTCTCTGCCGACTATAAGGTCGAGAGTCGGTGCTGGCTCGGCTGTGACTTGTCCGTTGTATATCTTAATGTAGCACAGAAGCATCACCGAACAGCTAAAGACCGTCACCAGAATAGGGGTAGTGTATATGTTTAGATGAATAAAAAACGGGGATTCCCATCCTGGATAATCGAGCAGCGAAGCGAGGAGTTGAAGCACAGGTGCAAGGAGTAGGCCAATGGCTTCCGCAATCTGTGTCAGACCGCAGGCCTGCGCTCTGTGACGTTCTTCGGATTCCATAGCAATATAAGTTCTGTAGACCGACAACGATCCCAGTCCAATGCCCATAAATACGTTGTATGATACAAATATGGTATTAGACAGGAAGAATACAAATTCGACAGAAAGGTAGACAATGCATGAAAACAGGATGATGCCGGTGCCTGCGATGAGTTGAGGCCGTGTATCATATATCTTGTCACAAATGTAACCAGCAATGAATGAGACAATTGAGTTTGTCAGCGATTGGGCTCCTTGAATGATTCCAAAGAAAGATTCCGAAGAGTCGGGATCAATCTGAATAAAACATTATGCATTTTTGAAACATGTTTTAAAAACGTTTATGTCAAAAAAATGTATCCCGTTGTATGTAGTGTAATAATATATATTTTATACGCATGTTATCGTAACGTCGGGGTCATAAAAAGGTATTTTTCAATAAAAGACGACTACGTTGTTGACAAATCATTCTCAAAGTATTATAATTACCCTTTTATCCTCCACAACGCTCACCTCTTTCATGTACGGCCAAACAGTAGGCTCAATGCAGTTACGATGCATGGATTCGAGAAAAGCCACAGATCCAGCAAGTCCAATCCACAGCCAGTTAGTTTGTGCTTCAGACTTTGAAGCTAGTCTCGATCTCGGCTTTGAAGAAACATGCCCGGTAGATGAAAGACTCCGTGTTACGGATAACGTGCTTTTATCGTACGATTTTGTAATAGAAGGCGACGAAGACTTTATAGACGATGAATCCGATACAGATTTGCTATCACTAGTAACAGATAAAGTTTTTTGCCTAATTTCAAGCACATCTTCGTCGTCACCGATTCTAATGATGGTTTTCATCGCTGGCGACCAATCTTAGAGAAATAAAATTTGTTGCAGCCGTGTTTGAAAAATGTATATATCAATGTGGTAATAGGAACAAAAAATTAGCAACGAGAAAACGGTAGAGGGGGTTAATGAATGCGATACGGAATTTCACGACCACCTAACCAGACTAGCCGGATGCATTGATTTCCATTCCCACCCATTTTTTGACGTACATACAAAACAATGATCAACAATATTTTAACCTTTTTTTCCAAGCAACGTCAGAGGTAAATATCCCTTCAACCATGCGCCTGTGAGTTACGGACTCCATCAATTGGCCAACCTTTTGCGTACAAATTCGTAATTCAGAAAGGGCGATGTAACAAGTTTTCATCCTCACAGAGAGTGAAAAGAACTGGATACAGTCCTTACCTGAGGCTGACAATAGTGTTAATCGCAACACCTACACCTTGCTTTGACGTCAATCTAGTCGGGATTTGTTATATTTGTTAATAATCTTGCACCTCTTTTTTGGACAAAAAAAGAAAATTAATCATAGACACACACAACTGAAGGGAGTTCAGATCGTTTTAATGTTTTGCTGTGTGTGTCCGTGATCATGGCAAAACACAACAAGCAGGCATCGTGGTAATCTGGGAGTTATAAAGATTATCCATTCACTTTTTTTATTGAATACATTGTACTGTTGTAAAATTCAATAATTACGCTACAAAAGTAATGTGAAAATTGAGTGTTTTTTACAACTTTTCGGAGATGAAACCAATTTTATTTAAGAGAAATTTTGCACTCAAAATGTTTCATAGTGTTTGAATACTTTGTTCTGCTCCTATCGTCTGGTCAAATGATAACTAACCACTAAGTAGAAAATAAATTTATGCACAATAAAAAATAAATACATAAAACAGTGTATATTTTTAACGGTATTCTATTTGAGTACTTTTTTTCAAGGTTTTCTATTTTGCTTTGTTTTGTCGCTCGCTCACTGCATGCGCCTTTCTATCAAACAAGAGAAAAAGACGCGCGCGCGAGTGTGCAAGGAGTTCTGTTCAAAAAAAGATCCTGCAGCCCGTAATAGAGTTTTTTGCTTACGATCACTTGGATATGTTTGGGCATGTCCCAAAGATTGTTTTAAGCCCCTCGCGGCTTCTGTAGGATTTTTCTGGGCAGTGCTGGAGGCATTGAAAGATCATGAAACTTCGAAGTGCCGTAACTCACCAAAACCCTTGCCGATTTTGAAAAACTCTCTATCACGCTTTTCATTATGCCGAAAAGAATCAGTATGCAAAACAGGTGGCACCAAAATATGCGCGTATTCGATTTACATCAAAAATTAGATTACCACTGGTTTACCAGCTTAGAAATGCGCACGCGCTTTGCAATAGCGGACTCTCTTGGGGTTCCGCCAACGAATAAACTCGGCGATCAGTCCAAATCTGGAGGGGCACCACTTTTTCACCTTCTGATTTCTTTGTTTTTATTTGACTTTTTTTAGTTTTTATTAATTACGATGATCATAATAAACTTTTTTTCACTAATGTTTCACCGCGTGCGCATTTCTAAGCTGGTAATCTAATTTTTGATGTAAATCGAATACGCGCATATTTTGGTGCCACCTGTTTTGCATACTGATTCTTTTCGGCATAATGAAAAGCGTGATAGAGAGTTTTTCAAAATCGGCAAGGGTTTTAGTGAGTTACGGCACTTCGAAGTTTCATGATCTTTCAATGCCTCCAGCATTGCCCAAAAAAATCCTACAGGAGCCGCGAGTGGCTTAAAACAATCTTTGGGACATGCCCAAGCCTACCGAAGTGACCGTAAGCTAAAAACTCTATTACGGGCTTCAGGGCGTTTTTTTGAACATGACTCTTTCTGAAAATGCACGCGCGCGCTCTATTGATAAAAAATAAGGGGAAGGCGCATGCAGTGCTCGCTCGGCTCCCGCTCATTTTTTTCTTTTTTTTCGCTCGCTCCGCTCCCGCCTCTTGTTTTTTTTTGTTTTTTTACCGCTCGATTTCGGGAGCGGTCGAAAACCCCACTGCATACGCCTTATTTCTGCTCAATCGAGCGCGCGCGTGCATTTTTTTTCAGAAACATATTTGGCGAAAAAAAAATAAACAAAGATTCAAGAAAATGTGCCTGTTCGGATTCTGAATTAGCGCTAAACTTATTCGCTGCGAGAACACCGAAGAGAACTCCTTTCTTTCTTGCTCTTCAATTTCTTTTTTTTTTACCCGCGTGCGCGTTTTTATCTTTTTGTGCCGGATCTCGATCAAAGCACGTAGGATATGTCCCATATTTGGCATACAGATTCTTACAGGTCTAGTGAAAAAAAGTTACGAGAGCTTTCAAAAAATCAATCGATGCTTTTTTTTAAAGTCATTTTAAAGTTTTATAATTTTTATCGCCTGCAGCGCCGCACAAAATTGTCGGAAAAATGCCGCGAGTGGCTTAAAACAATCTTTGGGACATAATACATCCTATCGAAGAGACCGTAAGCAAAAAACTCTATTATTGGCTGCAGGGCATTTTCTTAAACACAATGCGCGCGCTTTTATTTTCATTGTTAATTTTATTACATTAATAAAATAAGTGTGTTTTTGGATATCTTTTTTGTATGAACATGTACTTTTTTAAACGTACAAAAAAATACCCCCGGGGACTCCCATGGGACTCCCATGGGAATCCCATGGGATAATTCCCCTATTTCTAATTCCCATGGGAGTTTCGCCACCCCACTGCATGCGTTTCCCCTTATTTTTTATCAATAGAGCGCGCGCGTGCATTTTCAGAGAGAGCCATGTTCAAAAAAACGCCCTGCAGCCCGTAATAGAGTTTTTTGCCTACGGTCACCTGGGTAAGCTTAGGCATGTCCCAAAGATTGTTTTAAGCCACTCGCGGCTTCTGTAGGATTTTTTTGTGCAATGCTGGAGGCATTGAAAGATCATGAAACTTCGAAGTGCCGTAACTCACCAAAACCCTTGCCGATTTTGAAAAACTCTCTATCACGCTTTTTATTATGCCGAAAAGAATCAGTATGCAAAACAGGTGGCACCAAAATATGCGCGTATTCGATTTACATCAAAAATTAGATTACCAGCTTAGAAATGCGCACGTGGTGAAACATTAGTGAAAAAAAGTTTATTATGATCATCGTAATTAATAAAAACTCAAAAAAGTCAAATAAAAACAAAGAAATCAGAAGGTGAAAAAGTGGTGCCCCTCCAGATTTGGACTGATCGCCGAGTTTATTCGTTGGCGGAACCCCAAGAGAGTCCGCTATTGCAAAGCGCGTGCGCATTTCTAAGCTGGTAAACCAGTGGTAATCTAATTTTTGATGTAAATCGAATACGCGCATATTTTGGTGCCACCTGTTTTGCATACTGATTCTTTTCGGCATAATGAAAAGCGTGATAGAGAGTTTTTCAAAATCGGCAAGGGTTTTGGTGAGTTACGGCACTTCGAAATTTCGTGATCTTTCAATGCCTCCAGCACTGCCCAGAAAAATCCTACAGAAGCCGCGAGGGGCTTAAAACAATCTTTGGGACATGCCTAAGCTTACCCAAGTGACCGTAGGCAAAAAACTCTATTACGGGCTGCAGGGCGTTTTTTTGAACATGGCTCTCTCTGAAAATGCACGCGCGCGCTCTATTGATAAAAAATAAGGGGAAGGCGCATGCAGTCAGTGTAACATCGCCTTCGCCTTCATCGCCTCCGGAGGCGCCTTCAGATCGCCTTCGCCTCCGAAGGCGAAGGCGAAGGCAAAAAATTGATCGCCTCCAATTGCCTTCGCCTCCATCGCCTTCAGACCTTTACAATTTGGGACAAAAAATTTGAATGACTTTAAATTCTAACCACAAATAGTCAAAAAACAGCTTTACCATTTTATTTAATAGAAATAAAAGGGTTCTATTATCATAATTTTGCTTTCTGCTATGATTTTGTAATAGAAAAATTGAGAATTGACACCAAAGGCGCCTCTGATCGCCTCCGTCTCTGGAGGCGCCTTCATCGCCTTCGCCTTCGCCTCCGGAGGCGAAGGCGAAGGCGAAGGCAATAATTTTGGTTTGCGTTACACTGCATGCAGTGCACCCTGGTCCGCGATGCAAATGAAGGGCGATGCGCGCGCATTTCTATAAGGAAAACAGTTATCAGCTGATATCTCGGAACTGATGGTGGCTATCGACGATTTCTTTTTTGCAATGTGTTCGTCTTGACTTTCCGCATCATTGTGCAAAATTTTGAAAAAATCGTCAGTCTGCATCAATTGCAATTTTGACAAATGTATTGAAAAAATGGCTATCTTTGGATGCTCCAATCAAAGCTCACAGATAATCAATTTGAAAAAAAAATAGATGTACATGTTGCTAAAAATGTGTTTAATCGATTGCAAAAGAAAATTTAACAAACACTTGCATATGAACCAGGGTTTTCGACCGCTCCTGAAATCGCTCCGCTCTTCGCTCCGCTCCTGAGCGGGAGCGGTAAAAGAGAAAAAAATAAGGAGCGGGAGCGGAGCGAGCGAGAAAAATGAAAAAGTAAAAGAGCAGGAGCGGAGCGAGCGCAAAAAAAATTTAAATCAAAGGAGCGGGAGCGGAGCGAGCGCACAAATCTTGAAAAAGCGAGAGGCGAAAACAACTTGAGTTCAAAAAACACTAACAATTTATGGCAATTTGTCTGATTATTTATCATTTCCGTTCACTTTCGGGTAGATTTGTCGCTAAAATTTGTCTCACCACCTGAACCTCCTTTGAATTTACACTTTCCCCCCAATTTGGCAGCTCCCGCTCTGCTCATGAGCGGGAGCGGAGCGAGCGCAAAAAAATTAAAATTAATGGAGCGGGAGCGGAGCGAGCGGTGGAAAGGAAAAATATAAAGAGCGGGAGCGGAGCGAGCGAGAAAAAAAATAAAAGAGCGGGAGCGGAGCGAGCGGTACAAAAAGTCAAATTAGAAAACCCTGATATGAACCCTTATAAACGTGATGAAGTTTTACGCTTATGCTGCATGCGCTAGCAGCAGCAAATTAAGCGCGTGCATTATGAGCGCTGTTTTAGCCACTTTGGTACGCTGTGCGCTGTGTGCATGCAGTGAAACCCTGCTCGTTCTGCATAATGTTATCTCTCAGCAACGTGTTTTTGTGATGCTATACGATAGTTTATACGTGAACAATTATTTGCTCCTAATTAACTATTTATTTGTATTTACATACATGCATCTAAGCAATATGACATCGATCATTAACTAAATACGTCGTCTATGTTAGACATTCGTTGACTGTAAGGCACTAGTCGTTGATAAGTGGTGAAAATTATGAACAACAATCCCGCGGAAATAATAATCTCCAGCTGCCATATCCAATAGGGCCCATTCATTTCGTACATTATCCTAAAAAATTAAATTGAAAAAGGTGATAGTATTTGACCGAAGAAAACTAACGTAAAAGCAACAGGCCCAAAGATGTTGACTACAAGAGCTGATGCATTGAACGCAGCCTGCTCCAAGCCCTGATTCACCGGTCCACAAACTTTGAATAAAAGGTTATCCATATTGAGTTGGACAAGAGGCATTGCAATGCCGGCTGATATGAAGAGCACCACATTGTAAAGCGCCATGTCGATTCGAGGTGTCTTCTCACACCATGCAAAGTCGGCACGACATCCAACCAATTCAACATCTGTGATATTGTTGTGCGCGACAAAATACAAAGCTTCAGATTCTGGAAAACATGAATTTCAGAAAATGATAAAAAATTTCTTTGCTTACGGTTAAAAATACGTGGTTTACCAGGAAAATCTTGATATGGAATTAAATCGGTGATAAAAGACCAAGGATATGTGATAAGAAAAAACGACAAAAATACAGCATTACAAAGTACCATCATCACGCGTTCATTGATTTTGTAATCCAATTGATAGACAATGTATATACATCCAATCGTCACCGTTGATATTCCGTATAAAATGAGAAATAGTGATTGAAATTTTACGGACTCTAAGTTTGTTAGGCCAAACATGTGAATTGCCTGGAGCGATGTTACTCTATAAATATTTAACGCCCTTAACTATTTCTGTAACATTTACAAAAACGTATGCCAAATCAACTCACGTATTGAAAGCCACAAGCATAGCCTGGGCTCCGCATCTTGACATTAGCAATACCGCAAACGCTAATTTGTCATAATCTTTTTGCACTGGTACAACCTCGCAAATATTTGTACTCTCGTTCGGTAGTTGTTTGACAATGAGTTGGGCACTTAGGGTGCCATCAAACAATTTTACGTAGCAAAACAGCATAGCCACGGAACAAAGTATCGTAACGTGAATCGGTACCGTAAACAGGTTCAAGTGAATAAAAAACGGCGATTCCCATCCGGGAAAGTTTAGATGGGCATCCATGAGTTGAAGTATGGGTGCAAGCAGAAGTCCTATGGCTTCGGCGAATTGCATGTAACCACATGCCCTGGATCTTTGATCCTCCCTAGACTGCATTGCAATAAATGTCCGGTAAACTGACAGCGAGCCGAGTCCGATGCCGAGAAGAACGGTGTGAAAGAGAAAAACCAAATCAAAGGTAAAGAATGCAAATTCAATGCAAAGGTAGACGACACAGGCAAGTATGACAATGATGGTGCCGAAGATGAGTTGTGGGCGGGTATCGTAAATAAGCTCACACACGTAACCGGCAATGCATCCTATCACGCAGTTAACAAGATAGTACGAGGCTTTGATAAAATAGGAAAATGATTCTGACGACGTCTTGTCAATCTGAAGCGAAATTTGTAAAAGTTTTGACGGGTAAAAAACATACAGCAGTCATATAAGGCCATATGGTGGGTTCGATGCAGTTGAACTGCATGGCTTCGAAGAAAGCTACCACCCCTGCAAGACCGATCCACATCCAATTTGTTTCGTGCTCCAGCGAAGACATGAGCCTCGACTTGATACTGAGACTGCTACTACTGTGGACACTGTCGTTAGAAAACATAGAAAAACTTCTCTGTCTGATTTCAAGAACTTTTTCATCATCGTCGATGTGGATGATAGTCTTCATATTAGTACCGGGAATCGGATAGGTTTTGTTAAATCACGTCTTGAAGGTATACAAACCCCAGGTAATAACAATAGAATTAAAACTCAAATCATGCATGCAACCGGTAAAAAACCAACATTGCTTTGTTTTTTTGAGTATTTTACGCTTATCAATGTGATTACACGAAGTAGAATACACTAGACAAAGAGTATTTTAATAACAGGGGGATTGAAAAAACAACCATATCCTGATTATCCTCCCACACCCCCGACCGATAATCGTTACCTTTTTTTATCTCATATGAAAAGCGACAGGCAGTTGAAAAATTAGTGGCCTACAAAACTTCCAAAGTAGAATTTGGTGCTGTTCATCATGATTCCACTTAACAAATTAACACAGTTTATTTCAGCATATGGCCTTCTGGTATCCCTCCTTTTTTTATTTTTTGAGCTAATCCGACACAGAAAAAGACGGGCTACAAGATAAAAGGGTCGGTACAAAACGGAACTTTTTTTTAAAATTACCAGAGGCCATAAAGTAACGTTAATGGACAAAAATCGATAATTACAGGAAAACCGGATGTTTTTTAAAAACTCTGAGACGCCAATCGATTTCTCGTGCCAAGAAATCCCGTATCCAAAATATCAGATTTTTGCCTCAACCATGAAGCAACTTGAAAAATCAGGGGTGGGGAACTTTCAGAAGCTGCCGCTTCAGAATCCGGCATCAGAAAAATCTAATATCCCGGATTTAGACCTTACCCACGGTCCCTTACAACTTGGGCACAAAACATTTGTCGTCATAAAATTGCCGTTCCGTCGAAACTAAATGCTGTCGCAGACTCCCTCTTAAGCACGCTCTTCTCCTGGCCGAGAGACTACAAGAAAGAAATTGTCAAAACTTTTGACTCAAACCTCAAAAGGAGCCGTTATCCTTTTGAGGTTTGACTCAAAAGGATAACGGCAGGACGAAAGGCGTATTTCAAATACAAGGTCTTTCTGCAAAGTCAAAACGGGTCTGAAACAACGACTGATCGACCAGTGCATCAATCCCACAGTACTCTACGGCTGCAAAACCTGGGCACTCACAGACTCCTTTGTTGGGTTTGGGCATGTCCAAAAGATTGTTTTAACAGCCACTCTGTGAGCTTTTTTATTTCGGCCGACACAGTGATTTCACTTTTATAAATGTTTTGTGCCGAAATTGTAGACACCTATGAGGAGGGTTTAAAATATTTATTTTTTATTTTTTAGAAGCCGGATTCTGGAGTTACGGCTTCTCACACCTTTTGACGTCAAATTTTCAAAATGCTTCAAAAATTCTGATATCTGATACACAGAGGTATCTTGCCACGAGAAATCGACTGGTTAAAAAAAACACCTGTCCGTTCCGGAATTATTGATTTTGTTCACTTTTGCCTCATTTTGTGGCATTTTTTTGGCTCCAGCATCCGTATTGCTCCGAGGAGTAAAGAAATGATTACGCAATATTAACAGACACTCTGCGAGCCGATTTAGGATCGAGGACACAGCATTTTGACACTTTCAAATGTTTTGAGTCAGAGTTGTAGGCCTTCGGGGGAAAGGTCCAAAGCCGCGATATTTTAATTTATAAAATTCGGATTCACGAGATTCGCGGCTTCGGAAGTGTTTTTCATAAAAAATAGTGCCCCGTGCTACGCTGGTTATGAACAATTCTGAAAAAAATAATATAGGGGTTTTTGAGGACGGCGGATCCAATGACATACTCAGAATTTTTTTTAGTTACGGTAATTATCGATTTTTTGATATCATACGTTTTCAAACCGCTATAATATTCGGATCTCAAACTTAAGCGGTAATTCGATAAGCCTATCTTCTTCCCCGTTGTTTTTTGTATCGGAAAAAGTAAACCGCAAAAAAAAATCGCGTGCCCAAGGTTGTCATAAATTTTAATTTATGCTCCAGACTCGACACCGAAGCCCTGCGCGCAACGTGCACGCATGATTTTGCGCTGCTGCACACGCGTATTGACCTGTATTTTTTAGACGCATGCCTAACTTATTACAAAAACCGTTTTTGGAACCATTCAATAGATGTGCCAAGGCGGGAAGGTGTACAGTAGTCTTTTTTCCAAACTCTACCTGTAAAATGCCTGAGGCTATTAGCCATGAACATTTTGACAAAAATGACCTATTCTGTTTTTTAGAGAATTCAATTCTCTATGGAGTATAAAATTTTCAGATTTTTACCGTTATTTTTGGATACTGTAGCTTAATTTGTCCAACATGTTCTAAATTTGACTTCAAATTATGAGATTTTTATTTCTTAAGAGAAGCGTCGGCAGAAAAATGAAGGTTAAACTTGGTGTATGTTTTTTAAATTAATGTACCGAACCCAAAAATAAAGGTAAAAATCTGAAAATTTTATACTCCATAGAGAATTGAATTCTCTAAAAAATAGAATAGGTCATTTTTGTCAAAATGTTCATGGCTAATAGCCTCAGGCATTTTACAGGTGAAGCTTGGGAAAAAGACTACTGTTCACCTTCCCGCCTTGGCACACCTATTGAATGGTTCCAAAAACGGTTTTTGTAATAAGTTAGGCATGCGTCTAAAAAATAAAGGTCAATACGCGTGTACAGCAGCGCAAAACTATGCGTGCACGTTGCGCGCAGGGCTTCGGTGTCGAGTCTGGAGCATAAATTAAAATTTATGACAACCTTGGGCACGCGATTTTTTTTTGCGTTTTACTTTTTCCGATACAAAAAACAACGGGGAAGAAGATAGGCTTATCGAATTACCGCTTAAGTTTGAGATCCGAATATTATAGCGGTTTGAAAACGTATGATATCAAAAAATCGATAATTACCGTAACTAAAAAAAATTCTGAGTATGTCATTGGATCCGCCGTCCTCAAAAACCCCTATATTATTTTTTTCAGAATTGTTCATAACCAGCGTAGCACGGGGCACTATTTTTTATGAAAAACACTTCTGAAGCCGAATCTCGTGAATCCGAATTTTATAAAATAAAATATCGCGGCTTTGGACCTTTCCCCCGAAGGCCTACAACTCTGACTCAAAACATTTGAAAGTGTCAAAATGCTGTGTCCTTCTCCCCACCTTGGTCCGAAATCGGCTCGCAGAGTGTCTGTTAAAGCCCGTTTTTTTCTGCATCTGGCATACCAAACCAAAAAATTTTCCCACAAACCCAATTTAGTGAAGTTGGACCCTTTATGGCGTCAACTCGAGCAAAACCCGTGCAAAAGCGCGCGATTTCCCTCAACAGCCAAAAAAACAAGCGCTCGCGAGCGTGCACGCGCATGCAAGAAGTCATGTTCGAAAAAACACCCTAAAGCCGATTTTTGTTTTTTTATGCTTACGGTCACTTGGGTATGATCAGGCATGTCTCAAAGATTGTTTTTAGCTAATCACGCCTTTTATTGCTTAAGAGACAGTCCACGACAGGATTTCGGAATAAGGGGGAGAGCCCGACAAGGCTTTTTTACAACTTCAAATATTTTAAGCCAGAATTGTTCCCCACCCCTAAAAACCTTTAGATCGCCGATACACAGATTTTTAAACACATCGAATTCTGTAGTTTTGGCTTCTGGAAGTTTTTGACAAAAATCGATGCCACGAGCTTTGCTATAGAGGAAAAACGCTGAAAATTTTATGAGGGGTTTTGAAGGACAGGGAACACGATGTCGTACTCAGATATTTTTTATCGTTACGGTAATTGCTGATTACCGTATAAAATGTGTGGTTTTTTGGCCACCACTGACGGGGTTCTCCGATGGGAGTACATTGTGATAGCACATCTTGTAGCCCGTGTTTCGGCGCTTTGAATGACGTAACACACGAAAAAACGGAGTGACCGGAAAGCGGTCATCCATGGGCTTTTATGGCGCGCACTAAAGGAAACGCGCGCAATTTCGCTTCAAGTGACAAAAAACGGGCGCGCGCATGCATAAAAGGAGTCATGTTCAAAAAAAGGCCCTGAAGCCAATTTTTGTTTTTTATGCTCGCGGTCTATTTGGCGTCATTTTTCGGGTATTCATAATTTTTTCTTAGTTTTGCCATTCACCACTCTTAACAAGCAAAGTCCGACAATTCAAATGCATTTTTGACCTAATTGATAATAACTCAACTTTGAAAAATGCCGAAATTTGCATTTAAAAAGGGGTCACAATGGCACAAAACTTTCAGGTACCCGACCCGAAAACCCGAAATTTCGGGTCGGATTCGGGTTCGGTACGGGTTTCGGGTCGGGTACCCGACAATACTGGCATCCAGTGTTGTCGGTTCTGAAAATTTTTCGGGTACCCGAACCGGAACCGGAATCGAAATCCTGATTTTTCGAGTACCCGGAACTGGAACCGGAACCGAAAATATATTTTTCGGGTACGCGGAACCGGAACCGGAACCGAAAGTAGAAAATTCGGGTACCCGAACCGGAACCGAAACTTTTCAAACCACGTGCGAAACAAAATTTGAAGGATTTTCGTGTCAAGTGTTCAAAAGAAAAAAATTTCTTTGAATATGAACTTATAACCGATTTCGAAGCGCTTTTCTTAACTCTGAGAGCTCGTTTTTGCCGTAATTTGAACTCATTTTTAAAATCCGGGTACCCGGAACCAGAACCGGAAATGATTTTTTCGGGTACCCGAACCGGAAACGAACCGGTTCCGGTCCGGGTACCCGACAACACTGCTGGCATCGACCAGGCAAACGTCAAGGCGAAGGAAATTGAGGCCCATAATAAAGTGAGTGCTGCACGCACCATGCAGCAACGCAGCAACCATGTTTGGTTCCCGCAGCAAGCGAACACCAGTCATGCAGCAGCTGACCGACGAGCATGCAGCGAGCAGGCGTACTCATCGCTGTTACTAGTTTATTGATAGGATGCGGGCTTTCCACGAGAATTTTTTTCTGGCGTAAACAGGATTGGTTAACGAATTTCTTCTTTCAGTTTATGTCTCCTGGACCTTCGTGGTGTGTGAGAAAAAGAGATGACTTTTGGTAGCACCAACTATCATGCCTACCATGTCTACGGCATGAAGCACCTGCCTGCGATGTGTCTCGAGAAGGTGTTTGAATACCTCACGCCTGGCGATATTTTCAACTGCATGCTTGTTTGTCGGCAGTGGTACTCCGTTACTCAGCGGGTTTGTTTACACTCAAATGCTACTTGTTTTCACCAAAAATCGATTTTTAGGCGACAAGCCAAGTATGGCGATCAATTATGGAGAATACTCTTCCTAAGGCTGCCCTGGGCGATGTGCAAGCCCTAAAAATCCTCGCAACCCCGAAAAACATGCTCCGGGCGTATCTGTGCTCGTGGAATCCCGAGGATCTTTCGCCGTCGATGTGCGTCGAGCCAAACGGCTTTCAGCTCTACCGACGACCCATTGCCCAGTGCACGGACGGCGCCCGGGCAAGAAAGGGATTTCGGTCAGGTGTGCATGCTTTTGACTTCATCTGGCAGACTCCGTACGGTACGTCCGCTATCATCGGCGTTGCAACGGGATGCGAGAGACTCCAAGCACCCGGGTACGACGGACTCATTGGGAGGTCTCGTGAATCATGGGGCTGGAATTTGGTGGAGAACAAGGCGTATCACAGCGATAAGGGAACGCCGTATCCGGAGACCAACAATGCTCCTACTATCAAGGTTTGTGTTTGTTTTTTGAAAGAAGGTTCAAAAATAAAGTATTATTTAAAAAAACAATAAAAAGACGGATTAGGCCCAAAACAATGTTTCTTGCAACGAAGTTGCCATGACCTAATGAAAGTAGTGTTTTTATACTACAGTACTTTTGAAGACGGTAAATTACTTCGCTGACTGTGTGCTGTTTTTATCTTGCCACGAAACTTGCAGTAGCTTGGCTAAGTCGATTCCGCGTATAAAACTCAACGCACTGGAAAACTCGGCGTTCTACAAACTCACCGTAAAGATAATTCAGCGCACTAAAAAAGGGTGAAAACTTTTTTTGTGCCAAAAACACAAAATTCGTCAAGACAAAATCAGTTTTTCTGCGCTGTTTTACTACGCTGAATCGTCCTTTCCAGTGCGCGGAGTTTTCCGGTGCGCGAAATTTTTATTACGGTACATTTCGAACAATTGTTGCATACCTCAGTTGTGTACGAAAGTTGTATTTTTTTTTCAGCGTCGAGACAAGGTCCGCATGATTCTCGACTGCGACCAGCACATGCTCGGCTTCGAATATGGCGATGAATTTCTCGGCATTGCATTCAAGAACCTGCGAGACGTCAAGCTGTATCCCGCGATCTCAGCAGTTTACGGTCACACAACAGTCTGCCTGTATTACCAAGGACCTGCCGAAATGGGATAACACGGCTTTTGTACATATTTTTTTCAATGGTCGATTTTATTCCTACGTCATTGACGCCCACTTTTCACTCACCATATAACCGGTCGTAATACATGCTATTGCAATCTTTGGGAATCTACAGACTTCCAAAGGCGTGCCTTTTTTCAACGGTACGTTTTTTATGCGAATTGATTTTTTTTAACGTTGAAAAGTTGGATAAATAAAATTGTTTTGCTACGGAAGAGAAGATCTCGGTCTCCGCGTTGGCACGCTACCACACCCGGCTGACGTCAGCGTGCTTTGGTTTTGTGCAGGTTCAAACAAGCTTCATTCACAAGCGGTGACACGAGAAAGGAAGAAGAGGAACGAAAAAGAATGTTTCAATTTTTTGTGCCTTTTTGTCGTGGGAAATTGCTGGGTGAAGTCACCACGCACAACGAGTTCTACGCGACGGAAAAAAGGCATCAAGTACCCTCCCCCAGCCAACTTTTTTGTTGTCTTCTGTCGTGGCAAGTTTGAATGACGACCATGGCAGCATCCGAAGGGTACACAGAAGATACGGCAAGAGTGCCCGCCGGATGCTGAATAAATACGCCCTTGACTGACTGCAAGCATGCCCCGCGAAAGGAACGCTTGCTGACTGCACTGGTAACAGATGGAAGTGAATAAAGAAGGGTTTGAAAGGTATCATAAGCCTAAAAAATGATAAACGTACCTTTTTGTTCCCTCGAGTAAATAGGTACCATTGGCAAAGTGTGACGAGTCTTTTTTTGCTGCTGTTTGGCTCAACCTTTATTCTTCACCGGTTTTCAACGAGTTGTTGCTTCTGTCGCTCGTTATTAGCTCTATTTGCGTCCTAATTTTGTTGCTCCAATTACTTGCCTTAGCTTTCGTTTGCTGGTTTCCTATTTTGCCGTGCTCATCGTTTGTAGCGCATTATTTACTGTCTTTTTTACGGATTCCATTTTTTTTCAATTGTTTTTGTTAATTGCTAATTTCACAGCCCAATTTAGGATGTTTAACCCTGTCGTAAAATTCTAAGTTTTTTGTATTTTTCGTCGCTCATTGCTTGGTGTCGGCAGCCTGGTTGTAACAGTAGCCTTCTCCCCCCCTCCTTACCCGTTCCGTTCTGCCGCCTGGACACCCCTCTTGCAAGAACTCTTATTTTGTTTTTTTAATTGCAAGAATGATGTTTTTCGATGCTTCTCGTTCGACTCTGAGTGAAAATTGACTTTGCTTCTTTGCTGTTGCTTTTTTATTCAATTTTTTGTCTACTGCATTTTATTTTTTTTCGGTTTTCAGGATCAGGAACCTGCTATCACTTTGTGTACTTTAGTGCCATACGCGTTCTTTAGCGGCTGTCGTTGTCTGACAAGTGCAAAATGTCTTACGCTTACGATTTTTTGGGTTTTTTGGAAATGATTTTTTGACATTTTTGAAATTTCAAGAACGGTTGATGCATTTTTCATTGTTTTTTGAGGGACTGGGCTTATTTTTAGCCTTTATTCGTGCTTTATAACTTTGGATCGGCTGTGCGGTATGTTTTTATTTTTATTTTGCCCTAGTGTTTCTATTTATTTGCAACTTCTTAGGCCCAAGATGCTTGCGGATTTTTCTGGACGTTTTCTTTGACCTTTTTGCACTCACTTGCAAAAAATGAAAGAGAACATGTCGTTTACGTTAGTCACGAATGAACCCCAGTAAGAGCCACACGCACAGCGAGTCATCCAATTGCCGGCGGACTTATTTTGTTTCATGGTTTTTGTATTCTCAGTTTTCTAGACGCCTTCGTATGCATAGCAGACATGAAAACGGGCCTAATTTTTAGGCCCAGGCCCGGCCCGAAATTATCCATACTGTATTTTTTCCAAATTTTTAGCAAAAAAAATAGCAGCAAATCGTTATATAAATAACATAAATTACTGGTTTTTACTCAAAATACTATGTTTTCTATCTGTAGAGACTAAATTTTGTTAAAAATAACCAAGACAGTTAATTTTTCGTATTTTTTATATTATTGATTAAATACCGGGCCAAAACGGGCTTCTCCGGGCCTACTGAAAAGTCACAGGCCCGGCCGGGCCCGGGCCGTGCCGGGCTTTGGCGGGCCATTTTTATGTCTGATGCATAGGCTCTCGAGGGAACGGCAGCAGGCTTGGTTGGTTATGAAAATATTTAAATATCTGTCAGTTTTCGAAGACGACATCCTGATTTCGGGTAACAGAGCTTTTGTCGTCAAAGTGCAACGCTGCAGCGCGAGCAAACAAAATCCATTTTTTAATTTAATTTGATTTTTTTTGTGAAATGACGCAAAGTATTTTAGTTTAAAGGTTTCTGTGGTTTTTTGTATTTATTTTAACTTTTCTCGGATTTTTGTTTTTGAAATGGCTTTTTTAATCCGTTTAAAAAATCCACGAAGACGTAGTACAGTCATCTGTTTTCATCCATCCCGTCTGCTAGTCCCCTAGCAACTCTTTCCGTGAGCTGACAGCATGAGCAGTGAACTCCCTCTCTCCCAGTGCCGCCTTTTTCGAATTGCAGTTAACGTTTTAAAACTTTTTGTGGCATCTTGCCTGGGTTTAATACGTCTGGTCATCGATCGATGCGTAAAACATGTGCTATGAATTAATTCTTCGCCGGGGTTGTCTGGGGAGGCCGTGGCTAATTATTTTTATTTTTGATATTACGTTTCTTGGAATTTTGCTGAATTCAAATTTATTTTACTCCTATTTTGCTTCTACCCGCACTCGCATGAGAATCATAACGGAATTAGAAGGCGGTTAGAATCAAATGAGACGCGCAACGAAAATGAAGAAGCACAATGAAGTGCTAAAAAATCTAAGCCCTTTATTCGTATTCAAATTCCTGCAAAAAGCAACGACTAAATTAAAGCTGCGGAACACAATGAACTGGATGAGAATGAACGCATCACAATAAAACACATTAGCGTGCAAAGCCTTATAATTCCGTTATGATTCTCATGCGATGCGGGTAGTAGAAGAACGGAAATGGGGCGAATTTCGATTTACCCGTGCTCCCTTTGCCGTTCCGCTTGCCATCCTGACGGGCCCTGCTTTTTTATCATTTTATTTATGCCCTAGCCTAAATGAACCGAGCTTCGCTGGCGTTCAGGCGCATTGAGTGAATCGCGAGTCAATTTTTTCGGCATGGCAACGGCTTTTTTTTGGAAGAGAGACGCTTGTTGTTCGAAAAATATTTTTTGAATTTTCTGAACTCTTCCAACAAGCCTGTTCTGCTCGCGTGCATTTGTTTTCCAAAAATCGCGTGTGAGAAACGGTGGATGCTTCGTCGGTGTTTATCAAATTCAATAGTGTGGTGACAAAAATGTATTGTTCGCGCTTTTTGTGGCAAGAATACAAAATTTTTTAGTTAACCAACTTTTAGCCCCCGTTCGGCTTGCGCTGTTTTTAATGACCCGCGAACAACCCTGGTAATTTGTGATCAATTTCAAGTTTATTGTATTAAAAAAATTAATATGAATGGTGTAATTCTTTCTATTTTTTGTTTCTATGTTCATTTTTAAATCGAATCGATGTCCGTCGATTAACTTATCCGATACCATTTTATACGTTTAAAAAAAAATGGATTTGTTTAGGAAGCTCTATTATCTGGTGGCACTGGGATGAACACTGCATGAGTAAAATAGGGTTTTGGTGATGCGAGTGTGAGTGCCCCCGGGAGTCGTATTCTAAACTTGCATTAGGGGCGAAGAAAAGTGGTGTGGGATCCTTTTACCATGATGGTTGGTTACGGGTGATGTCAGGCTGGAGTGGGTTCATTTTGTGTAAATTTATGTTACTACAGAGGTTTCTAGTAAATTTTTTTTGTTGAAAACGTGAAATTTTATAAATATTTGAATTCTGTTTTTTACGACGAGTTCTACTCTTAAAAAATGTTTCTTGAAATTTTTATATTTTTTGTGAATCTTAGGAATGCAAAAAAAAATTTGTAAAGTTTTTTGTTCATGACAACCAGCTCACAATTTGTGTGCAGATGTACATACCATGGAGCTGCTTCTAAAACAACAACCCCATCCGATAGCTTGTATTTTTTGTGCGCACATCTACATCCATACGCTGGTTGCTCTGTGATCATCAGTTCATCATCTGGGGGTGTTTTTTCATTGCGTGTCAGTAATCTTTTTATTGTGTTTCATTTTCATTGTATCTGTTGTTAGGGCGTATTTTGTACGATTATGTACCCCTTATCGATTGATTATTTTTTTTCAGCTCACTCAGAGAAGCGGAAAGAGAGAATCAGAAGAATTGTATCGAAACGAGTTATTTTTTTAACTTTACAAGTTTGAAAATACGCTTGTCGTACATTTTTACCCAGTTTGTTCGTTATCGAAGTGCGAAGGCCTACCTGCCCACCTGCTTGCTGACTTATCCGGTGACAGCTGGGGGCAAGCAACCCGAGTGCACACACGCGGTGGTGGCAGCAATATCGACTACGACGAGACCACGATCCATCAAGTACAGGGTGGTTTGACGGCGGCGGACGGCGCGCATGATCGACTGAAGACACCGGGAGGTGGCGGGACAGAAAAGGAAAGAGATCACTCTTTTTCCTAGGAACCTGAGCGGTTTCCTGGATTTTTTGGTTGATTACAAAAAAATTGGAATCTGGGTTTTTTGGGGCCCAGAGTGATCACATGTTCACCGCGCTCTCTCCGTCAACTGCTAGCTTTTTCTGTGCTTCTGAATTCAGCGGTCCCTCCACGACGACGACTACAAAGAATACTACGAACTACAGCATTGATCCGAAATCGGTGGTCTACGAGTCTGTCTACTACTGTTCACCTTCAACTTGCATATTTTTGCTTTTTTTCAACACTCAAAGATCTCCACCGATTACTGACTATCGAAATTCTTAGCAAATTTTTTTTTCTCGACAGGCAGAGAATTCTGCAGAGAAACGAAAGAGAAGAAACTCGTCAAGAAACAAAAAATTTATTTCTGAAGCTGGCAGACAGCTATAAAACTTTCCGAATTTTGTATTGACAAATTATTTCCCTCTCAACCCCTTTGCCTTCATGACGATGTTCGATGTAGGTTTTTTCTGATTGCCTGTGTTTTTTTTGCCCTAGAATTCATAAAATGTGTTTTTCAGTTTATTCTCGATATCACGGCAAATTTTGTTGCCACAATTCTTGTCGGAGCCATTTTTTTGTATATTTTTGTATGGCTTTGGAATTCTTCACGGGATGCTTCGAAGAACGATGAAAGTAAGTATTGAATTTATCTTGATAACACAAAATGCGCTCTGATAACGATGCTGAGGTGCTAGTTCATTGTTGGGGACCCGACTGGCCGGAATATTTTTTTGTAGCTAAAAAGTTTTTTTTCCAAGGGTGGACGCCGGGGTTGTTTGAAATACGACTCTAGGCAGAAAAAAGGGTGGTTCTCACGGCAACGGATCAATAATTTAGGACGATATGAATGGGAGATTAGTGATCTATTCGGGGATTTAAAAAATGGAGGGGACAAAGCTTTTTTAATGCAATTCGAGAGATGATTTTCGTTTAATTAAAAAAATGCACAGTAATATCGGGGCAAAGGAAAAGCGACATTTTTTAGGCAAAAACGATATCTCACCCCAAGACGAAACGATCAAGGGCGCGCAGGAGTCTTTCATGGGCTCTAGTCGTCGACGGCACTCCGTCAGCGGAGGACCCTTTCAATTTGCCCGCGTCGCAGCCAAGCACATCATCGGCAACCGCTCCCAACAGTACCGACGCCAGATCTCCGAGATTGCCCGTGAGGTTCTTCCAAAGCCTCCTACCGAGTACTTTGAGCCCTCTGAGTTACCTGAAATCCCACAAAACCTTCGGCCGGAATACTTCTACCTGCGACACATTATTCAGATCCTCGAATTGCCAAACGAGTGGCCTGCTGAGGGATTTGACATCGATGTTTCGACGTATCCGCTTGATGCAACTGTTTTTGGGCCCGGAGACCCGGATGACTCGATTCTGGTCGTGCTTGAGGGGGCGCTGCTGATGTACATTGTGCAGAATGGTAAGGAGTATCTCGTTAGGACCATCGAAAAGGGCCAGACGTTCTTTAGTTACCTCTCCTTGCTCGATATACTTCTGGTGAGTTTTCGACTTGAAAAGACACCCGTAAAGTGTTCATTTGGGGTTTCAGAAGCAACCAAGCACGTTTAAAAACCTGACAGTTCGTGCTGGCATGGAAAACACGCGTGTGGCCAGGTACCAGGTGACTCACTACTACGACGACTGCCAGGCGAATCCGGAGCAATGGATGCGGCCCATCCAGATCATAGCAACTCGCCTTCTCCACGTCACGATGACCACGATGCACCAGTACCTCGGACTGGGGGAAGAGCTCCTTCAAAAGCGTCTCGATCCCGCCTCTGCCGACAAGGAACGCAGAATATCTGTCCGATCGGTTCGCCTTGGCGGAGGAAAGCGGTGGCCGAGGAAACGACGTCTCTCGAGCAGCGACTACGCCAGCGAGCAGATCTCTGTCGCGACCAAGGCCTTCGGCGAGGCACTCGGCTTGTCGCACGGCGAGGGCCACAACGCCATTGCCCCCAGGCTCAAACTGGTCACCGTCGAGGAAAACGAAGTTGTGGTCGAAAAGGGATCAAACGACGATCCCGCACTCATGCTCGTCGTCTCTGGCAGCCTGACTTTGACGAGACCGAACGACGCAGAGGAGGAAGACGACTTCTGCTACCCCTGGTCGGCGTTCGTTCATCCCGGAGGCTTTGTCGGTGCCCTGCAGCTGCTGACAGCCGAGCCATCCTTCTTCCGGGTCGCCGGAGCGTTGCCGTCAACTACGATTGCCATTTTGAAAAAATCGGACATTGATGAGATTTCGAAGGACCGGCCGGCAGTGCAGCTCGCTCTCGCGCGACTCGTCCTCCTCAGACTCACCCCCTTCATCCGGATCGTCGACTTTGCCATCGACTGGGTTTTTGTTGACTCCGGACAGGCTGTCTACCGGCAGGGCGATCAGGCGAAGGCTCTCTTCGTCGTGCTCTCCGGCAGAATGCGCTCCGTGGACAAGAAAAACGCGGTTGCTGAGTTCGGCCAGGGCGACGTGCTGGGCATGATCGAGGTCATCCAGAAGCAGCCGCGCAAGACGACGGTCCTCGCCGTGAGGTTTTCTCACCTCGCACAGGTCCCCGACGGCCTGCTGAATTTTATCAAAATGCAGTACCCTCAATCTGGGTTCAGACTGGTCAAGCTGCTGGGTCAGAGTTACAACGATACGCGAGGGACCTTTGACCTACTCCATCAGCCGCCGTACAACCTCGATACCATGCCGAACGATTCCCTGGGGCAGCTGAAGAATCTCCATACCGTGGCGATCGTTCCGGCCTCGAGCGAGGTGCCCATCACGTCGTTTACCTGCGAGCTGCTTCACGCGCTGGAGGCGAACACCAAGGTGCTCAGGCTGAGTGCCAAACATGTGTCTCGACAGCTCGGGGAGTCCTGTCTGGAAAAGTGGGCTTTTTTAACGAGGGGGAATTCAAACGACTGGTCTTACAACGATAATGCTTTCAGACTCGCAGACTACCGTCTGATGCACTGGCTTAGCGCCCAGGAGGACAACTACCCCCTCGTCGTTTACGAATGCGACTACACGGCCACCAACTGGACCCGACGATGCCTGCGCCAAGCAGATGCCATCTTGGTGGTCGGCCGCGGCGATCGAAAGCCTCAAACCCATCGCTTCTTTGAGGAACACCTCAAGATGAACCAGGACGGCATCCGGACGAGGAAGGAACTCATTCTGCTCTGGCCGGAACCCGAAAAAGGCCAGAAAGCCAAGCTTCCCTCCGGAACCATCGAATGGCTCAAGGGATCCTGGTTCAGTGGGCACTACCACGTCCGGGCGCCCCGAAGGATGTTTGGTCACCTGACTGCCGACGGAGAAATCGACGAGGAAACCATCCTTGACCACTACGAAGCCGCAGTCCAGTCCCAGGGCATCGCGGACGTTCACAGTGACTTCTCCCGACTTGGACGGGTCCTGACGGGAAATGCTGTGGGTCTGGTCCTCGGAGGAGGAGGTGCCAGGGGCGCGTCGCACATTGGCGTAATTCAAGCCCTCAGGCAATCCGGGGTCCCTGTCGACATCGTCGGGGGCACGTCGATCGGATCTATGATCTCGGCACTCTACGCGGAACACCCCCACTTTGACCTTCTCACGACGAGGGCAGCTTCGTGGTTTTCGACGGTTTCATCGATTTGGCGACAAATTTTTGACCTCACCTACGCGCACTCGGCTATATTCACGGGCCGTGGATTTAACGCGACCCTTCAAGAACTCTTTGACACGAAAACCATCGAAGACCTCTGGCTACCCTACTTTTGCATTACGACCGATATCACGGCATCGGAGATGAGGATTCATCGGACAGGGCCTGTTTGGATGTATTCGAGGGCCTCGATGTCGCTTGCGGGCTATCTGCCGCCCCTCTGCGACCCGACAGACGCGCATCTTCTCCTCGATGGAGGCTACGTCAACAACCTTCCTGCCGATGTTATGAAGTGGGTTTTGGGCATGGTTTGGTTTGCGACACGGCTTACGGTGCTTTTCAGATCTCTCGGCGCGAAATTCGTCATTGCAAGCGACGTTGGGTCAGCGACTGAAAATAACCTCACGGATTACGGTGATCATCTATCTGGATTCTGGGTTTTGTGGAGAAAGTACAAATTTTGGGATCAACCCATCAAGGTGCTTTCTATGCAGGAGATTCAGGTTTGTCGTTCGACTTTGGTGAAACAATGAAAAACCCAATTGACATGCCTGGATCACATACGGTATGACATGTGATTCAGGGACTTCGAAAAAGCGTTTAGCAGCATCCATCGATGCGATCCGCGCAACGGTGAAACGAGTATTTAAAACAATAAATTAGAAAACGCAAACGATAAAAGGAATCTCTCGTTGCTTCGAAAAAAAAAGAACTAACACCATAACACTGCCAACAAACGGAGGCCTGAACATTATGTGTGTATTTGAGTTCCGCCTGATTTGCCTGATTTTAGTAAACCAAAATTTGTTTTTTTCTCGAATAAAAGTGGCGCATTTATCAAGCTATTTTCAGAGCCGACTAGCCTATGTGTCATGCGTACGTCAACTGGAGCTCGTCAAAAAAGCCCCATATGTGTACTACATGCGGCCGCCGATAGAACCGTTTATGACGTTGGATTTTCACAAGTTTGATGCCATTCGAGTGAGTTGTTCTTTTTTCCTCCACTGCGGGCAGATTCTCACGCCATAAGCGGGGCTGCAACGAACAAAATTTGTGGTAGTGTTTGTTCATGAAATGTGGTCTCTACGGGATTATCGACTCGATATGCCTTTTTTTCGGAAAATGGAGGGACCAAACAATTTTTTGCGGACCATCTTTTTGTGTTCAGGAAATCGGATACACATATGGCATTCACGCGGTTGATGAAATGATGGAAAAACATCCGTCGCTGCGAGCAATCATGCAGCCCAATGTACCTAAAAAGACACCCTCAAGAAGAGACCGCTCGCCTGGCGTCACCCGGAGCACTTCATTCACCGATCTCGCGGCCCAGGTCTTCAGAATACCGACAACGTTTGCGCATTCGAAAAGCGTTGACGTCTACGATATTCACGAGTGGGACGATGAAGGTTGGTTTGGCTTCAAAGAAAGGGTTTTTCTTACAACGAACACTTGTTTTACCTAATTTTTCAAGCAGGCGACGAAGAGGGAGACTCCGACGACGAAGACGACCTCGAAGACGATCCAGACCGAAGCAAGACCCCTCGTCCCCCGTCGTCATCCTCGACGCAGCTCACGACGGATTCGCCGCAGAAAAGCAACGGCGCAGGCGATGACTACAAATCAGATTCGGAACACTCTCCCTGATGCAATCCTGGTAACCCAAGCAATAAGACCGCTGCGAGCGCGTTTTTAAATATAATAATGTGTGTTTTCTGTTTTTCTGGTATTAATTGCAGTGATTTGTTAGTTGAGTTCCGGTAGCTGTGTCTTATTGTTCGTTTTATGCAAGATAAGGTCAGTACGGGCATGACATGTTGTGTTGCACTCCGATGTGGTATAGGCAACTTTTATAAAGTATTACGGCTTTTTCAAGGGCAAAGTGGCGTGAAAGAAGGAAGATTTGCCGATCTGTAACTGAAATAGGCACGATTCCTGCTCCTTTCAGATGTCCATGCAAACACGATCGTTCGCATTCCTGCCCGCATCGTTCTAATCAGATTGCATTTGGGCGTTTTTTTTTATTATGACAGGAACAACTTGTTATCAAAATAGGATAAAAAAATATTTGCAGTATTTTTTTGTTTAAAAGTTCAATTTTTGCATATCACACCAAGGCTGGCCGTGCACTTTGTGGTGCTCCGCTACCCCTCTATACGCTAGCCGGAATTTCACGGGCAGTGTTCCGCTGACTCCGACTCAGAGTCGACTCTTTGACTCTGACTCTGACTCTGAGAGTCGAGAGTCAGAGTCAGTGTGGAGAACTTCCCTCCGTTCCACAGCGGAACGGGCCACGCGAGGGAAGCTTCACAGAGAAATCGAGAGTCAGTAGGAAGAATTTATTGTCAGTACGTACAGAAACGTAAATGTAAGAGTAAGGAAGTAAGAGTTCTTTAAAGGAAAGGAAAACAACATATATATAGAGAAATTGCTGGAGTTATGTAGATTTCGCGTTGGTGTTGAACCGCGTTCGCGAAGAATTCGCGACAGTCAGAGTCGAGAGTCGATTTTTACAAAATGACCTTTTGACTCTTTGGAGTCGACTCTTTGATGAAAATTTTTTGAAAAAAATACACTTTTATAGCCATTTTTGATGCCAAATGTTTGATTTTGTAAAATAAAAACTCGTTAAAGATGAAAGCACGCAGTTTTAGGCGTTTATTGATGCATTTTTTGTGAACCTATTTTAACTCGGAGTCAAAGAGTCGATTCTGGGAGTCGGAGTCGAAAGAGTCGACTCTTTCGACTCTCGACTCTCGACTCTGAGTCAGAGTCGAGAGTCGATTTTGGCCAGAACGGAACACTGTTCACGGGTGGTCCACCTGCCTCTGATTACAATGACATTAGACTTGCACTTATCAGTCTGCACTTGCACATATGCAACAAAATGTAGCACTTATATCGATCACCGGAAACTTGGGGGCAGTGTTGTCGGGTTACCCGACCCGAAACCCGACCCGACCCGAACCCGACCCGAAAATCCCGGGTTTCGGGTCGGGTTACCCGAATTTTTCGGGTTCAGGTTCGGGTTCGGGTCGGGTTACCCGAAAATGTCTGGTTCGGTTTCGGGTTCGGGTCGGGTTACCCGAAAATGTCTGGTTCGGTTTCGGGTTCGGGTCGGGTTTTCCAAATTTCGGGTTTGAGAACCCGACAATAAAAGTCAAAATGAGAAAAAAAGTTGAAAAAAACCGTTAAACATGTCAAAAATTTGCTTCTGAAGACGCAATGTTTGTTATATTCGCCTCCACAATGCAAAAGATTAAGTACAATTAAATAAATTTACCGATTTTATGAAAAAAAAAATTCGGGTTTCGGGTCTGGTTCTTCAGCTAACCCGCCCAAAACCCGAAAATTTCGGGTTTCGGGTCGGGTTACCCGAATTTTTTGGGTTCAGGTTCGAGTTCGGGTCGGGTAACCCGAAATTTTCGGGTTCGGTTTCGGGTTCGGGTCGGGTTGCCAGAAAAATTTCCGAACCCGACAACACTGTTTAAGACAGACTCTGCGAGAAAATTTAGGATGGACGACCCAGCACTTTTTACACTTTCAAATGTTTTGAGTCTAAGTAGTAGGCCTTTTAGGGCAAGGTCTAAAATCGCGATATTTTGATTTAAAAAAATCGGATTCTGGAGATTTGGCTTCAGAAGTGTTTTTCATCAAAATTATTCCACAAGTTTCTTTGGAAATGTAATGATCTGAAAATTTTTATACGGGGGTTTTGGGGGAAGGGGAATTCAGTGACATACTCAGAATTTTTAAAAAACATCTGCAAGTATTTTTTTATTAATTTCACGTTTACTAAAAAATTTGCAGTGTCCGTGTAATATCCACCGGAACGGGTTTGACAAGCCTATCTTGTAGCTCGTTTTTTTCTACGTATTATCGAATCAATGAAAAAAAAATAAGTGGTCGAGCCAATGGCGATATCGGGGCATTTGTAGCTGTGAAGTGTCGGATAATGGTTAAAGATAGGACGCGCTCGCTGCCTGCACTCTCTCTGCTCTCACTGGTCCCTCACTAGTTTCTTTTCGTACATCGCGCGGTGCTCTCTTTTGCGCGCCTCCGGCTGTGGCCTGGTCCAAATTTAAATGTTTTACTTTTTTGTGTGAGATTTGTATTTGTGATATTATTTGAAACATTTTGATGCATTTTTTGAAATTATCGGACAAAATTTGATCAAAATCGAGTAGGGTACGGTAGAAAAAATCCACAGATCTTCAAAATGCAGCACAAATTCTGAAAATTTCAGTATAGACTAAAAACTAAATTTCCTTTCGAATGGCTTACTCAATTTTTTGATATTGAATCAATAAATAACCAAAAAAACGTTTTTTTCCGGAAATTTGACAATTTCGGAACTTTTAAGAACATTGATCAAAAAGTGAATATCACCAATCGATACAGCAGTATCTTTTCTATCAATAACGAAGTTTTCAGCTACTTACCATGTTGTGTGGTCATACGGTAGCGATTCTCCTGAACCCTACTTGTTAAAACGCCTGAGGCCGTGGTGAAGCATTTCTTAACAAAACGCGAAAAAACATCTTGTAGGAATTTTTTCGGCCTACAAAACGGTGTAACCCCTGAATTTGTATCTATTTTTTGGCTTCACAATATTAATCCGCGCAACATACATTCATTTTGGGTTTCAATTTTCCGAAAAAAGGCGCGAGAAAGAGAGCGCCGCGCGCTGTACGAAAAGAAACCACTGAGAGCAGAGAGAGTGCAGGCAGCGAGCGCGTCTTATTTTTGACCATTATCCGACCCTTCAAAGCTACAAATGCCCCGATATCGCCATTGGCTCGACCACTTATTTTTTTTCCATTGATTCGATAATACGTAGAAAAAAACGGGCTACAAGATAGGCTTGTCAAACCCGTTCCGGTGGATATTACACGGACGCTGCAAATTTTTTAGTAAACGTGAAATTAATAAAAAAATACTTGCAGATGTTTTTTAAAAATTCTGAGTATGTCACTGAATTCCCCTTCCCCCAAAACCCCCGTATAAAAGTTTTCAGATCATTACATTTCCAAAGAAACTTGTGGAATAATTTTGATGAAAAACACTTCTGAAGCCAAATCTCCAGAATCCGATTTTTTTAAATCAAAATATCGCGGTTTTAGACCTTGCCCCAAAAGGCCTACAACTTAGACTCAAAACATTTGAAAGTGTAAAAAGTGCTGGGTCGTACTCTCCCCCTTGTTCCTAAATTTTCTCGCAGAGTCTGTCTTAAGACAGACTCTGCGAGAAAATTTAGGATGGACGACCCAGCACTTTTTACACTTTCAAATGTTTTGAGTCTAAGTTGTAGGCCTTTTGGGGCAAAATCTAAAACCGCGATATTTTGATTTAAAAAAATCGGATTCTGGAGATTTGGCTTCAGAAGTGTTTTTCATCAAAATTATTCCACAAGTTTCTTTGGAAATGTAATGATCTGAAAATTTTTATACGGGGGTTTTGGGGGAAGGGGAATTCAGTGACATACTCAGAAGTTTTAAAAAACATCTGCAAGTATTTTTTTATTAATTTCACGTTTACTAAAAAATTTGCAGCGTCCGTGTAATATCCACCGGAACGGGTTTGACAAGCCTATCTTGTAGCCCGTTTTTTTCTACGTATTATCGAATCAATGAAAAAAAAATAAGTGGTCGAGCCAATGGCGATATCGGGGCATTTGTAGCTGTGAAGGGTCGGATAATGGTTAAAGATAGGACGCGCTCGCTGCCTGCACTCTCTCTGCTCTCACTGGTCCCTCACTAGTTTCTTTTCGTACAGCGCACGGTGCTCTCTTTCGCGCGCCTCCGGCTGTGGCCTGGTCTAAATTCAAATATTTTACTTTTTTGTGTTAGATTTGTATTTGTGATATTATTTGAAACATTTTGACGCGTTTTTTGAAATTATCGGACAAAATTTGATCAAAATCGAGTAGGGTACGGTAGAAAAAATCCACAGATCTTCAAAATGCAGCACAAATTCTGAAAATTTCAGTATAGACTAAAAACTAAATTTCCTTTTGAATGGCTTACTCAATTTTTTGATATTGAATCAATAAATGACCAAAAAAACGTTTTTTTCCGGAAATTTGAAAATTTCGGAACTTTTAAGAACTTTGATCAAAAAGTGAATATCACCAATCAATACAGCAGTATCTTTTTTATCAACAACGAAGTTTTCAGCTACTTACCATGTTGTGTGGTCATACGGTAGCGATTCTCCCGAACCCTACTTGTTAAAACGCCTGAGGCCGTGGTGAAGCATTTCTTAACAAAACGCGAAAAAACATCTTGTAGGAATTTTTTCGGCCTACAAAACGGTGTAACCCCTGAATTTGTATCTATTTTTTGGCTTCACAATATTAATTCGCGCAACATACACTCATTTTGGGTTTCAATTTTCCGAAAAAAGGCGCGAGAAAGAGAGCACCGCGCGCTGTACGAAAAGAAACCACTGAGAGCAGCGAGAGTGCAGGCAGCGAGCGCGTCTTATTTTTGACCATTATCCGACCCCTCACAGCTACAAATGGCCCGATATCGCCATTGGCTCGACCACTTATTTTTTTTTCATTGATTCGATAATACGTAGAAAAAAACGGGCTACAAGATAGGCTTGTCAAACCCGTTCCGGTGGATATTACACGGACGCTGCAAAAATTTTAGTAAACATGAAATTAATAAAAAAATACTTGCAGATGTTTTTTGAAAATTCTGAGTATGTCACTGAATTCCCCTTCCCCCAAAACCCCCGTATAAAAATTTTCAGATCTTTACATTTCCAAAGAAACTTGTGGAATAGTTTTGATGAAAAACACTTCTGAAACCAAATCTCCAGAATTCGATTTTTTTAAATCAAAATATTGCGGTTTTAGACCTTGCCCCAAAAGGCCTACAACTTAGACTCAAAACATTTGAAAGTGTAAAAAGTGCTGGGTCGTACTCCACGACGTCGCCTGTCGTGTGTACTACACGACGTCGCCTGTCGTGTGTACTACACGACGTCGCCTGTCGTGTAGGTTTGAAAGCTACACGATCGCACGAGGCGACGTCGTGTAGCAAACGACGATCGTGTCGTGTAGGGAAATTCAAAGCTACACGACACGACGTCGCCTAATAGCTTCGTGTCGTGCGTGCGTGTAAAGTACACGATTTGCAACACCTTGCTTTATGATCGGAAAAGTAAAAATAGCTGCTTATTTTGCGATTTTTAAGCAGCTTTATTCTAATGAGGTATTAAAATCATGAAAATAAGCACCGCCAGATTTGCTTGTTCTTATTTTCATGAAAATAATTCATTGCTTAAAATGAAGAAAATAAGCAGTGCAAAAAAAGCACTGCCTATTTGGACTATTCTTCATTCTGCGCGGCTAGCGTAAATAATTCAAATGCAACACCTTGATTCAAGGTGTTGCATGTCGTGTAAGTTACACGAACTACACGACGAAAATTTATGTAAATGAGTTAAAAACAAGGGAAAAACCATGTAAATCAGTGAATTTTCGTCGTGTAGCTCGTGTAACTTAGGGCTTGTCCAGAAATTACGTCATCGCAAAATCGGTGATTTTTTACCCCCCTTCCCCCTCTGTCATCGGTCGTCATTGCAAGGTGGGGCACCCCGGACCCCCCCCCCCCTAAATGACGTCATTTTGAAAAAAATTTTGTCATTTTTTAGTGTTTTTTTGCAAGTTTTGGTTTATCAATTTTGCTAAAAACTACTTTCGAAAACTATATGCCGAAATTATTGTGTAGTTATTATTTTTTTTTAAGAAGCCTGTTCGGAGTCGGTCATATTTAAAAAAATGATTGGTGAAACATAATTATATTGGAACAAGAACAGTTAGTTTTCAGCGCATTTTGACAAAAAAACTGAAATTTAGAAAATTCGTAAGCCAATTCTTGAAATTTTTTAATGACGTCATTTTGAGCAGTACCCCCCTCCCCCCTCCATCATTTTCCGTCATTTTTGGACTGACCCCCCTCCCCCCCTCTTGCAATGACGTAATTTCTGGACAAGCCCTTACACGACATGCAACACCTTGCCTTGATTACGATTGCCTTAGGATATAATTTAGTTTTCAATTTCAATTTCAATTTATTTCTCTTTATCGTGCACAGCCAATTCACAAAAAAACTATGGAATGGAGATATTGCACGAAGAGGGGCCCGTTCACGTCCATAACCTGGTGTAGCTTGAAATTATTTTTGTCACGGGGCTGAAGGTATGTGGCAAAGTCGTCTTGCCCACCTTGTACGAGGTCGGCCCATTGGTCGCAAGCCGTCAGGAGTCCTGATGGATAATCGGCGTGCCCAACTGTCTTGCTCGGATATTTCTGCGCGAATCTCAGTTTTCGTAGTAGCGCGTCGCTATACCAATATTTCAGTTTGGTCCGATTTCGAATGGCATCAGTTTTATGAATAAAAATTTCACGGAAATGTCTCAAAATAGTTCTGAGAATCAAAACAAACAAAAAATAGGATTACGTTTTGCATTTTCGAACGTACCGTACTCCATCGCACGATTTTTTTATTGTCCTGCAACGACATATGCTTTTCTTTGAGTTTTTACCAAAAATACAGTTGTTTGGCGTTATTTTTACACATTTTTGAGTTAGGTAAAATTCGTAGCTGCTAGGAGGCTTCAATGCACACTGTAGAAGCATTATGGTTCCGGGACAAACCTCTATTTTTCCAAAAAATGTCATTTGCACTTCAAAATCAAGCTTTTTCGTAGCAGTTTTATTATACCTATTTCAGCAATGACGACGCTTTTACTCATCCTCAATTGTTGCAAGAAATTGCCGCCATGACCCACAACAGTCCAATTCAACGAAACGAAATCATGCTGATGGTCTTCAGACGACTCGATGACGTTCGTCAATGGCGGCACGTCTACAAGAGCCTCTGCCTTCTTGAATTTCTAGTTGTGTCCGGTCACCACTCGGTAGTTGAATTCTGCCGTAACAACATTGTCTACGTCGAGAGTCTTCGTGAATACGGCTACGGCGCGGCTGTCACGTACGTGACACGAAATGCCACAATCAGCAACCGCTTGCATGACCGTGACATTCGTCAAAAGGCATCCGACCTCGCTGACCGCCTTCTGGATGACCGTTGGCTAGCCGAAGCAAGAAGCACGGATCGGGCCCGGCTAACTTCCAATGCCAGCGACCGGTGTCGACGCAGGCACAACAGCAGTGCAGCGGCGACTCTGGCACTCAGTGAAGAAGAGCAGTTGAACATTGCCATTGAGCGATCCGTTAAGGATATTGAGGATATGAAAAGTGATCCCTTGCTCAAGGTGGGTTTTTTACAAAAAAATGTTTTTTCGTTTCAAGACAAAAAATATCACCTTTCACGTATTTTAGCTTGCACTCGATGAAAGTGTCAAGTCTATGCAATCCAAACCCATCACTACTTCTCCGAAAGTCGTTAAAACAAAAGACGAAACCCTTGTTGACGTTGCTGACTTGCTCAAATCCGCTTGTTCTTCTCAACCTGCCGGGGCAGACGAATTATACGTACCAACTCACTGTACTCCTGGATTCGAGCCCAAAATTGGTGCTGTCACTCCGGTTGCTGTCGATTTGGGCTTTTTTGGAAGCAATGCCACTCGTTGTCAGCAGAAGGATTGTCCCAGTCAAATGACGGAGGAGCTGCTTGTTGACGTCTTTGGTTGTGATCAGGCGGAGGACAACAACGTTTACTCGGAGATCTACGAAATACCGTCTTTTGGATCCGCTGCGGCACCGATGATTGCGTCGGATGTGCTTCCGCGAGCTGAAGTTGCTACTCACAGTGAGTTTCGTTTTTATTTCGATTTTTAGGGCTGGTGCATTTTGTTGTTTTTTCCAGCAAATCCCTTCCTCAATCATCAACCCCAGTTTTGCTCCTCCGACCAGGTTTTCTCCTGGCTTCCGAAAAGCGATCCTTTTTCGTGGATTACGCCTTCTGTGGGGGGTGATGGCCGGCAAGTCCACGGCGCCTGTTCTTCCAGCAGTTATGTACCCATGATTACCGCAGCTTCTTCATCGTCTGCTACTGCAACGCAGCAGCGTTTTGTTGGGTCGAATAAGGGTCATCAGGTGTTTTCGCAGCAGGACCAGCATCAGGCGGCTCTCAACACCTTTGATCCTGCATGGCAGCCAAGTCGCCGTGCACCTACTGATTTTTAGCCGTAAGGGCTTGTCCAGAAATTACGTCATTGCGAGAGAGGGGGAGGGGGGTTCGTCCAAAAATGACGGAAAATGATGGGGGGGGAGGGGGGTACCTGGTAAAAATGACGGCATTCAAAAATTTCAAAAATTGGCTTACGAATTTTCTAAATTTCAGTTTTTTTGTCAAAATGCGCTGAAAACTGACTGATTTTGCTCCAATATACCAATTTTTTTTACATGACCGACTCCGAAAAGGTTTCTTTAAAAAACACAAACACAATAATTTTTTGTGTTTTTTGAAAAGACATGGGCGGGCCTGTGACTTTTCAGTAGGCCCGGAAAAGCCCGTTTTGGCCCGTTATTTAATAAATAATGTAAAAAATACGAAAAATTAACTGTATTTTGGTTATTTTTAACAAAATTTAGTCTCTACAGATAGAAAACATAGTATTTTGAGTAAAAACCAGTAATTTATGTAATTCATATAATAGTTGGTTGCTAATTTTTTGGATAAAAATTTGGAAAAAATACAGAATGGATATTTCGGGCCGGGCCTGGGCATAAAAATTAAGCCAGTTTTCATGTCTGGTGCCAACAACTCAGCAGAGAATGCGCTTGAGCTCAAATCTACGCAGATCGGTATTGAAAAACGGATTTCATATATATAGATCATGCACCAAAAATTACTAGCCGTTTTTTGCAAAATATTTTTTTGCGGCTGTTATCGAAAATTTTGGTCAACAATATTTTTTTTGTTGTACAAAATGTTTAGTGCTATCATTTAACATTTTTCATATACAAACTTTAAAAACAGCGTCACACGAAAAAAACGTTGCGCAGATAATTTTTTTGTTGACAATTTTTTAAATGTTTTCTTAAATACTCCTAGGCGGGATTTCACAGGTGTTATGTGGATGTCTATGCACCGACCTGCCATCTCCAATCTCAGCGGCCATAAGTGAGCTTGAGCCTTCTGCCTGCCCTGGCTTTCCTTCTTGCGCTGTTCGCTGCACAGCGAACAACGTGTGTCATTTTTGTCGGTGGCGGCGGTAGTTTCCTCCGTGTCGTGGGTGCAAAAGAACGCGAGGAGCCCTCGATGCTTTGGAGAACTCAAAATGGGACAGCCGGCCTCAGCCAAACTCTCGGTGGATAGAGAGAATGAAAATGACCAAACCAAGTGGTAGCGAAGAAGAAGCGTTGCTTTATCTTCTCTCGTATGGTACAGTCATTTTTGTCTTCTATCGTAACTTCCGCCTTTGTCATGGGATTTCCGGGCAAAAAGGGTAACAATTCATTTTTTGGTTGACTGTCACATCATTTACTTGTTGCGATGTTATTGATTGTTTTTGATAGTTTTTCATCCATTTAGATTTTTTTAATTGGGTCTGATTAAGGGCAAATCGGTGTCATCGATTTTATCCTGATGTAAGCTATGGACGCGAATTTTTTTCCATCGTTGAATGTGCTCGACGTCATTTTTTGAAAACCATAAAGAAATGTTTTAACATCACAATGCCAAAAAATTTGAAATATCAAAATCATTTCTGTTGTATAATACATTTTTTTACCTTTGGAACTAAATGCTACAAATTTCTTTTTTTAATAGAATCAAAAATGATTTTTTGGGCCAAATTGGTATAACACATATTTTTTGCTTCTAGTCGGAACTTTGAACTCTTGACAGATGATTTTACAGAAATTTGATAGGATTTTTATGTACGCGCAATTTAATTTTTTAGGGTTACGCGGATTTGTGTATTGTAATTAGGTCAAAGCACAATTGTTTTTGCCCCAAAAAAAAAGACTAATTTCGCCCTATGTTTTGTCCTATTTGCAAAATTGCAAACGAAGTACCCCTCGTGCGTGTCGTTCCTTTTCTTTCGTTTAACCAATTCCTTTTTTAGGCTTGGTTTTCCCCAAAATTACTCCAATTTTCAATTTAAAAATAATTTAAAAAATTAATCTGAATATTGTTTTTTCGTATTCGTAGAGGAGCTTGCTTATCGGAAAGAAAATGCACAAAAAAAATAATTGATGCATAATTTGACTCTACCAAGTCGTCGGTCGGAAAAGCAAGAGAAGGCAGAGTTGTTCAATTCGACCATTTTCAGCGCTCTGCTCGCGCTCTTTGAGCAATTCAATTTTCCGTGCTCGCTCTGCTCATGCTCTTTGTTCCTAAAATTTTCGCGCTCGCTCCGCTCGCGCTCTTTTATTCTCAGATTCTCTGCCCTTGCTCTGCTCACGGTCGTGAGTCGAGCATGAGCGAGCAAACACGGCTCACACATAAAAATATGAATTTTGAGTCACAAATTCAGTCCCTCACGAAAAGAAAGACCGCATATTGCTTGGAGGCAGTGTAACGCAAACCAAAATTATTGCCTTCGCCTTCGCCTCCGGAGGCGAAGGCGAAGGCGATGAAGGCGCCTCCAGAGACGGAGGCGATCAGAGGCGCCTTTGGTGTCAAATCTCAAATTTTCTCTTACAAAATCATAGCAGAAAGCGAAATTATGATAATAGAAGGCTTTTAATTCTATTAAATAAAGTGGTAAAACTGTTTTTTGACTATTTGTGGTTAGAATTTAAAGCCATTCAGATTTTTTGTTCAAAATTGTAAAGGTCTGAAGGCGATGGAGGCGAAGGCAATTGGAGGCGATCAATTTTTTGCCTTCGCCTTCGCCTTCGCCTCCGGAGGCGAAGGCGATCTGAAGGCGCCTCCGGGGGCGATGAAGGCGAAGGCGATGTTACACTGCTTGGAGATACCCCCAACATCGTGTTTTTGATCGAAACTACCAGTATTTTAATATTTGTAGCACTAAATTTATAGTGAGCAGTGCTCATTTTAAAAATTTCTCTTGCTCGCTCTGCTCGCGCTCTTTGAGCAATTCAATTTTTCGTGCTCGCTCTGCTCACGCTCATTGAGCACTCCAGTTTTTCGCGCTCGCTCCGCTCGCGCTCGTGAGCTGAGCAGGAGCGAGCAGTGAGCAGGAGCAATTTGGTGAGCATCGAACAACTCTGAGAGAAGGAGAGGGGAAAAGATGCGAGACACGCATGACAGATGGATGCTTTACGGTAGGGTTCGAACCCCCCCCCCCTGTATCGGGTCGGGGACGGGGGTAGTCGGGGGCAGAGGTGTCGGGGGAATTCTGCCCCCGAGGGGGGGCAGAAGTCGGCAGGGACGGGGGTAATTGCCCCCGAGTCCCATGAAAAAGAAGAAAAAAAGGTGTCAATTTTATCTTAAAACGAAAACTGAGGCATATTTTGAACAAATTTTTCGTATTTTGCTCTGTTTTTTGTCTATTTGTGTTGTTTTTGAACGTTTTTCCGCGTTTAACGATAAATTTTGCTTATTGTCGGGGGCAGAATCTGTCGGGGGCGGAGGATTTACTCCCCGACGGGGGTCACAAATGGTCGGGTTCACCTCCGCGGGGATCCCCGAGGGGGGCGGGGGGGGGGGGTTTGAACCCTACTTTACGGGTTCGAACCAGGCATGAAAACGGACCTAATTTTTAGGCCCAGGCCCGGCTCGGCCCGTCGAAAGCCCGGGCTTGGGCTGGCCGGACCGAAATTATCCATTATTTTCGAATTTTTATCCAAAAAAATAGCAGCCAATCGTTATATAACCGACATAAATTATTGGTTTTTACTCAAAATACTATGTTTTCTAGGTTCGAACAAGCGTTTAACGTGTGTGTGACGGATGTACGATATGCGCACGTTTGCTTTACTTTTGTATGTGCGTCGGTCAACAGTTTTATATCCTTTGTTGTCTGTACACTCTTACTGCGCATATGCACTCTCGTTGTGTTTTACGATATACGACACAACAGATGTGTGAGAGAAACGCAGACAAAAAAAAGAAGCAAAAATGCGAGAGACGACAGACAATGCTTCGGAGCAGCTTTGGTGTTCCACTCGTTGGCAGAACACTTTGACGACGACAACCATACGCGAAAGCGTTACTTGATGACCGGTAATTCCTGGATACTTCTTACCCTGATCCGGCATCTCTACCTACCGTTACCCATTTGACCGCCCTTATTTGGTCTACTGTAAGGGTGCTAGATTGTTGGCAAATTTTTTAGGTGTTTGCGGAAGCTTCGGTGAAAAATGGGCATTTGAGGATAACTTTGGTTGTTTTTGCTTCCTCGGGGTTCTCTGCACGATTTCTGTGTTTTTGCAGGAGGTTTGAACTGGTTTTCCAGTTTGATAGCATTTTTTACTGCTTTTGGGGATCTTTGAGCGCTGAGTAGATTTTTAGAGTCTGAACAGTGGATTTCGATGACTGGTGATCAGAACCCAGCAAAATACAGATACAACATTATTGAAAACTCCAGGACACACCGTTGCTGCTAATTTGAGCCCATTCATGAATCAAACACTCACGTGAAGTATCAAAATCTTATTTGCTTGCAATCCTTCCTCTGAGTTTAGTCCACATCGCTGTCACCGCGTTTTGCGAGAGGTTGCCGGGGAAGCAGCAGAGGCAGCGCAGGCGGGGGAGATGAAGTGGTGGCGGTGTCCGAGGACGTTGTTGTCGTCTTTTGCGCTATTGATTTGCTTTATTTGTTCAAAAAAGGCAATGCGGAAATTGGCGCGAAGATTTGAGTAACTAACGAATTGGTTTCTGGGTTTTAAAAAATCATGCTTTTGTTTGATAGAATTTGGTTTCTGTAGCTTTATGAACCCTCGTCCGGTTCATCGCTGCATCTTGATTTGTTATGCGGTTTGTTTGTTATGCGGTTTCTTGAACGCTCGCTGTGTTTCCCGAAAGATATGCGCCTCGGAAACCTCACCTTGTGCCCTTTTCTGTTTTTTTTTGCTCGGGGAACCGAACATCGAAATCTTACTGTGACGTGGAATGTTTGGTCCTTCCAAAAAGTACGATCTCACATTGCCGCAAAAAAAGTGATGAACGACGCTGTTTGATCGTGGCAAATTAGTATCCAGTTGACCAGGAAGCACCTTCCATGAAAGACAGCAATAACATTTGTTGAACTGACACCGTTTTCATAAAACCGACAGAATCTAGGCCCAACAAAACGGAAAAAACACGAAAGACGGTAGGCAAAAAATGTTTTGTAGGTGAAAAAATCGCGACGAGACTTTTCAATTACCGTATATTTTTAAAATGCATTGCATTTTTGCTGCTTTTTTGGAATTTGTGATTCATTTGGTCGTCGGATCGATGTTGCGTTGACGCTTTCCATCCCCATTCGGTTAACGTATTTTGTGTTTCTGCGGCTTTTCATGCTTTCACGTGTTTATTTGTCAAATTTACGTTATGTTGTAATGAACAAAAACTTGCAGAAGTGAGCAATTTGATCTCTCACGCTGCTTCCAACATGTCGGACGATGAAATGGAATACTCAAACGCCGACCAGACGGCAGATGAGACGATGGAAGACGCGCCTTCCGGTGGCGAGGACGTCGACGCCGATGAAGAAATCGGTGAACCCGACGAAGACTTTGCCGAAGAGCCTTCGACCTCAAAGTCAAAATCGAAGAAAAAGTCAAAAGGCAAGTCGAAGTCAAAGAAAAGCAAGGGTGGTGGCGGCTCGAAGTCTGCTGAGCGCACCGAGGCCGTCGACCCATATACCCAGTCATCCGAGGATATAATCGACATCTATGGCCTCAACAATGTCCCATTCGAGTATACGGATGAGGATTTTGAATCCATTACATCGCTGAAGGTAGGTTTTTGCTAAATAATTGTATATATGCTTTTTTGGAGTTTCTTTTTTGCGGCGCCTGTTCTAAACATTTGATATTTTAGTAAAATTCTCTATTTTTAGGCCTTCACAGCTCAGTTCAAGCCTGTTTTCCTTGGGGAAAATCCAAAAGCGTCGTCGACGAAAGTTGTCAACGTGATTGCTGCCCGGTTCCGCGAATTTCTCGAAGAACAGCGATCCAGCGGCAAGGCACCACAGCCGAAGAAGGCGACTCGATCCTCGCTGAGCCAGTCGAAGGAACAAAAGCTGCCTCCCATCAAGATCCGCATCAGCAGCCGTAAGCGCAAGAAGAACGACGACTCGGACGACCCGGATAGCGATGAAGAGTTCAATCGGCTTCTTCGAAAACACGAAGAAGATCTTGACAAGGAAGAACGCGAGAAAGAGGAACGCAGGGTTGCTCGTCGCGCTGCTCAGGCGGCAAAGAAGAGCGCAATCAAGCGGAAACGGGAAGAAATTGTGAGTTTTTCGTACCTAAAAATTACGATATTACTTTTTCTTCCAGACCGAGCACCAGGACTACTGCGAGGTCTGTCAGCAAGACGGTGAGGTAATCCTGTGTGACACCTGTCCCCGTGCTTACCACCTGGCGTGCTACGACTCGGACCTTTCCGCGCCTCCCGAAGGCGACTGGGCCTGTCCTGTCTGCGAGCGCGAAGGCCGCAGCGTCAACGATCTCGTCAAGGAGGAAGAACGGCGAAACAATGAAAACTGCAGCACCTGCAAGGAAGGCGGATTTCTTCTCTGCTGCGAATCCTGCCCGAACAGCTTCCACGCCTACTGCCTGAATCCTCCTCTCGATGAGGTACCCGAAGGCGAGTGGAATTGCCCGAAATGCACTATTCCCGACCCTGGCAAGAAGATTGAGCGTATACTCTCCTGGCGATGGGTCGAGATCCCCTACCCCGATCCCTTGGCCGCCGAAGACATTGCCGCGGACGGCGACGAACTCACCGAGGAGCAGCGCACCAAACAGATGCTCGCCCCGCCTAGGAAGATGGCACCTCGACGCGAACGAGAATTTTTTGTCAAATGGAAGTTCATGTCGTACTGGCACTGTACCTGGGTGTCCGAGCTCCTCATGGATATTTACTTCCACCAGACCCTCCGCATGTACTGGCGTCGGTACGACCCCGAAACCCCGCCAGAAGTCGACGACGGCTCGCACGAGGACGTGCAGCGCGGCCAGATCGAAGGCAAGGAAAAGGAGGACGACCCGCACAACCTCGAAGAAAAGTTCTACCGGTACGGCGTCAAGCCGGAATGGATGCAGCCTCATCGCGTGCTGCACCATATTCACTACCAGAAGGGTCAGTATGATTACCTGGTCAAGTGGCGCGAGCTCATGTACGAGCAGGCGACGTGGGAACGCGATGACATGGATATTCCCGGCTACGAGGAGCAGATTTACAAGTACTGGCTCCATCGGTAGGCAGATTTGGATTCTGATTTTGAGGTACCGATTTTGTCGTTTTAGCGAACGCATGACCGGCGAACCCGTGCCGAAACACATGGTCAAGAAGATGAACGCCTACGCAGCCGAGCATGGCGATTTCCCTCGTTACGATGACGATGAAATGAAGAGGAAACGGAACAAGCGGGGTCCTGAGAAGCCCAACTTCAGCGTAAGTGTTGAGTTATCTTTGTTTTCGGCCGTTAATGCGATTTTTAGTTGACTGAGAAGTACACCGTACAACCGTCCTACCTGGACGAAACCGGCGGCAAGCTGCATCCCTACCAGCTCGAAGGCATCAACTGGCTTCGTCATTGCTGGAGCCAGAAAATCGACGCAATCCTTGCCGACGAAATGGGTCTCGGCAAGACCATCCAGTCAATGACATTTCTCTACTCGCTGATGAAGGACGGCCACAGCAAGGGCCCCTTCCTCATCGCTGCCCCCCTCTCGACCCTCATCAACTGGGAGCGTGAAGCGGAGTTCTGGTGCCCGGAGTTCTACGTCGTGACCTACCTCGGTGACAAGGAGTCCCGCAGCGTCATTCGTGAAAACGAGTTTTCGTTCACCGAAGGCGCGGTCAAGAGCAGCTCTTCGCACAAGGTCTTCAAGATGCGCTCCGATGCTCAGGTCAAGTTCCACGTTCTTCTCACGTCGTACGAGCTAATTAATCTAGACAAAACCATCCTATCCTCTGTCAACTGGGAGGCCTTGGTCGTCGATGAAGCCCATCGCTTGAAAAACAATCAGTCGACGTTCTTCCGTACGCTCAACGATTTCAAGATTAAGTACAAGCTTCTCCTCACAGGCACGCCGCTGCAGAACAACCTCGAGGAACTTTTCCATCTTTTGAATTTCTTGTCCCCTGACAGATTCAAGTAAGTAGTTTTTCGTTAACAAGCACCGATGTTTTTTTCCAACAAAACGATTACCAATGATGATATCCAAAAGTATGATAAAACTAACTCGGATTTTCGAGCTGAAAACAAATTTTGCGTATTTTTTTCTATCCACAGAAAAAATTCTCTTGGATAGGATTACGCACTACTTAAAAAAAGGTTTCGATTATAGGATTCTGTAACAGAAAGGTGCGATACAGAATTAAAGGCCGAAACTACAGTAATATCAGGTAACCGTAAAAAGTTACCCATGATTACAAAAAGGCGAATCTGAGGCTTTATCGTAACCAAAAATTGCTCAAAAAAGGTTATTAATGAATAAACAGAAATAAGTATTTTTCCAGCAACCTCATCGAATTCACGCATGAATTTGCTGAAATCTCCAAGGAGGATCAAATTCAAAAGCTGCACACCATGCTTGGTCCCCACATGCTTCGTCGTCTCAAGGCCGACGTTCTGACCGGCATGCCTTCAAAGTCCGAACTCATTGTTCGCGTTGAGCTGAGTCCCATGCAGAAGAAGTACTACCGTAACATCCTGACCCGTAACTTTGACGCCCTCTCAGTCAAGTCGGGTGGATCGCAGATGTCGCTCCTCAACATCATCATGGAGCTCAAAAAGTGCAGCAACCACCCCTACCTCTTTCCGAAGGCGTCGATAGAAGCTCCGAAGACGCCTGCCGGTGCGTACGATGGAAACGCGCTCATCAAGGCTGCTGGAAAGTTTGTTTTGCTGCAAAAAATGTTGAGGAAGCTGAAAGAAGGCAACCATCGTGTGCTCATCTTTTCGCAGATGACAAAGATGCTCGACATCCTCGAGGACTTCTGCGACTTTGAGCAGTACAAGTACGAACGTATTGATGGATCGATCACGGGGCAGTCTCGCCAGGACGCCATTGATCGCTTTAATGGTTGGTTTTTTGACTTTGGCGAGGTGCACAAATTCATCATGGTTTTTCAGCTCCCGGGGCTCCGCAGTTTGTTTTCCTGCTCTCTACCCGTGCCGGTGGTCTTGGTATCAATCTCGCTACCGCTGATACTGTCATCATTTACGACTCGGACTGGAATCCCCACAACGACATCCAGGCGTTCTCCCGTGCCCATCGTATCGGTCAGAAGAACACCGTCATGATCTATCGCTTTGTCACGCGTAACTCTGTCGAGGAACGCATCACGACGGTCGCCAAGAAGAAGATGCTTCTGACCCATTTGGTCGTGCGTGCTGGCATCGGGCAGAAAGGACCTTCGATGTCGAAGACCGAACTGGACGACGTCCTTCGTTGGGGTACCGAAGAGCTCTTCAAGGACGACGAGGTCCAGAACGCGGAAGGCGAGGAGGGAAAGAAGGCCAACGAGCAGGAAATCATCTGGGACGACGAGGCCGTCGACGCGCTTCTGGAACGCAAACCCGCCGATGAGGGACAGAAGGAGGGCGAAAAGCACTGGACCAACGAGTATCTGTCGTCGTTCAAGGTCGCCCAATACGTTACACGGGAGGCAGATGAGGACGAGGAACCCGAGGAGCGCGAAGTCATTCAGCAGGATGCTGCGGAGCCCGATCCTGATTACTGGGAGAAGCTGCTCCGGCATCACTACGAGCAGGAGCAGGAAACCGAGGCTCAGAAACTCGGCAAGGGCAAGCGTGTCCGAAAACAGGTGAATTACGCGTCGGAGAACATGCAGCAGGAATGGCAGCCTGCAACCACGGCCAACGATCAGGACTTTTCGGATTCGTATTCTGGAGATTCGCAGTCTGGGGGCGATGAGTCGGGCGATGACTTTGAACGCGACGAACGGATGGAGAGACGGAAGGGACGCCGTGAACGGGACAACGAAAAGCTGCCGCCGTTGTTGTCGCGCGTCAACGCTGTCATTGAGGTTTGTGCATAGTTTTTACGTTTTTTGTAATGCGTTTTATACTTTTAGGTTCTCGGCTTTAATCCGCGCCAGCGTCGCTCGTACTACAACGCCATCATGCGTTGGGGCATCCCTCCTCAGGACGCATACCAATCGCAGTGGCTCGTTCGTGATCTCCGTTGCAAGTCCGAACGCGCATTCAAGGCCTACACTTCGCTGTTCATGCGCCATCTCTGTGAACCCGGCATGGAGAACAGCGAGACCTTCAACGATGGGGTTCCGCGCGAGGGCATCTCTCGTCAGCACGTCCTGTCACGAATTGGAACACTGTCGCTCATCCGGAAGAAGGTGCAGGAGTTTGAAGGCGTCAACGGAGAATGGTCCATCCCGGAGGCCCGTGAAGAGAACAACTCGAATGCCCTGTCGACTGCTGAGGCTGCGGAGAAGGCACTTCGCTTCGAAGACACGTCAGCGTCGGTTTCGCGCGATGGAACGCCGAACGACGATAGCAAGGACGGTGACGCGACGAATGATACGAGTTCGATGGACGTCACTACTCAGGATGGCGGCGCTACCGATGCTGAGTCGAAGGACAAGGGCAAGGATTCCCAGGGCGCTGAAACTGAATCCGACGGCGCCGATAAGGCCGCATCCACGAAGCCGAAATTCATGTTCAATATCGCCGATGGTGGATTTACCGAACTTCACTCTTTGTGGGTGAACGAAGAACGCGCGGCCATGCCGGACAAAGTCTACGAGATCTGGCATCGTCGACACGACTACTGGCTGCTCGCCGGCATCACGGTTCATGGCTATGCTCGGTACGGTGACATTACGAATGATCCGAGGTTTTCAATCGTCAACGAGCCGTTCAAAACCGAACAAGGCAAGGGGAACTTTTTGGAACTCAAAAATAAGTTCCTCCAACGTCGATTCAAGGTTTGTTTTTTTCGCACTCTGAAACAGGTCCTAATATCTCTGTTTTAGCTCCTCGAGCAAGCGTTAATAATCGAAGAACAACTTCGTCGTGCGGCCTTTCTCAATATCACGAAGAAGCCCGAAGACGGCTCCGCTGCGCTCAACGAGCACTTCAGCGACCTCGACACCTTAGCTGCCAGCAACCAATCCCTCGTCGCCGAAGCGCAGTCCGGCAATCGTAACGCGTCGACTATCATGCACCGTGTTCTGCTGCAACTCGAGGAGCTGCTCAACGAGATGAAGTCCGACGTCTCCAGACTACCCGCTACGCTTGCCCGTCTCCCGGGAATCACGGAGCGTCTTCAAATGACCGAGCGTCAGATTCTCAACCGCCTGACGACCAAGGATCCCGAAGCCGTAGCTGGTCTCTCTCCGCTGCCACCACCAGGCCCCTTTGTGACACCGAGCGCGCACGCCAAGTTCACCGGCATCCAGCCGAGATTTGCGGCGCTCTGCGGCAAGCACGAGGAGAATGGCGAGTCCGAGGACGGCAAGCAGGCAGGTGAGACGAATGAAAACGAAAACGGTGTGGACGCCGAGAAAAATAACGATGAAAAAACGGAGGGCGAAGGTTCGTTTTTTACTTATACTTTGCTGCCACGCGCGCGCTTACCGCTGTCGGTTCCCATAGAATAGTGGTAGTGGTGAGAGCCGTCGTGTAGGCAATCGATGCGGGGACGAAGTTCATAGATTTGTATGATTTCTAAGGTCGATGAAGACTCAAATGCACGTATTATATGACGCTTACATTGTATGAGATAGATGATCGATTCTGAGACCTTATTTTTGACTTGTAAAATTGAACAAAATCAGTTTCAGTCGCCGAAAAGAAACTCGAAAAGTCCGAAGATGCTGAGATGAAGGATGGCGAAACCGACACCAACGGCGTCTCCGAAACCAATGGCACGGCTATCGAAAGCGCAGAGTCTCCGATCAAGAAGGTCGTCGCCAAGGAAGAAGCCAAGGTCGTCAGCGGCGAAGAGGAAATGGACACTTCTGAAGCGCCGACGACCACTGCTCCCCAAAATGGAGAGTAACGGTCGCCATGGAAGCACTCGGACAGCACCTCGCATGGACCACCCATCGAGTTGGTTTCTCGCCCTGAGCATCAACTTTTTTGTTTTCTTCCACCTATTTCTGCGTTGTTTTTTGTGCTCCTACACTCGATTCACTGGATTTATTGTATTACGATGCTTCGTTTTTTATTCCCGTTTAAATGATGCAATCGTGACGAGACAGGTGACACGAGGCGCTTTGTTCAGGCGTGGCGTACCAAGCCATCGGATGTCGCATATCTGTTGCGGGGAGGGGGGAGCAGGACGGCACTGGCACCGATGGAATCGACATCGAAAAAGCAGAATCTTGGCGGTTGAAGAACCGTGGTTGCAGGGTTTTGACGTGTGGTGAATGCAGTCAGTGCTTTACACCGGACTCGTCGTCGTCGACGACTACGTGGATTCCAGTGGCAAAGCGCTATGGCTGGCACTCACCAACAAGGCAGCCAAGCTTGGATTTGACATCCGGGTATTGCTTTTTGCGGAAGTTGACGCCGACCTGCGTTCTGTTATGCCAAATGGCAAGAGGTGGGTTTTGATGACGATTTACGGAGAACTGACACATTCGTCTCCAGAATTCACTTCGAGGACGCCCACGTATCTCCTGTGACCGCGGCCGATGTTGCGACCTTTTTCAACGACCAGGCCACTCAGCTGGCCCAGCTCGCCCACCAGAAGGCCCTGCTCGTCGTCGATCACCTCAACACCCTTGTCAGACGCACTGGCAGTTTCAGAGCCGTGGTTCATGCTTTGGCGAAGGCTTCACGTGAGTTTGAAGTCCACGACAGGATTTCGGACCGAGGACAAGGCTTTTTTACACTTTCAAATGTTTTGAGCCAGAATTGTTCCCCACCCCTAGGAAGGTCTAAAACCGCGATACACAGATTTTTAAAAATCTTCTTTCCCGTGTTTTTACGCCTCGATTGATGTATAACACAAAATTTTAAAAATTGGATAAAGTTGTCATTTTTGACTATTTTCGACGTGCACTTGAGTAAAAAGCGCGCGCACCGTCTCTTTTTCGCCTCGCTGGTCGAAAAAGTGATGCGCGCGCACGTAACAGGAGTCAACTTTGAAAAATTGTTCTGAAGTAAGTTTTTGTTTTTAATGATTGCGGTTACTTTGTTATGCTTGGACATGTCCCAAAGATTGTTTTCGGCAACTTTTCTCTTTGATCGGTTAATTTTGCGCAGTGCTACAGGCGACAAAAGAAACATGAACTTTCAAATGCCGTAACTGATCGGAAACTTATGCAATATAGAGCACAAGTAGCTTAAAACAATCTTTGGGACATGTCCAAGCATAACAAAGTAACCGCAATCATTAAAAACAAAAACTGACTTCAGAACAATTTTTCAAAGTTGACTCCTGTTACGGGTGCGCGCGCTTTTTACTCGAGTGCGCGTCGAAAATAGTCAAAAATGACAACTTTATCCAACTTTTAAAATTTTGTGTTATACATCATTCGAGGCGTAAAAACACGGGGAAGAAGATAGGATATAACAATGTTGGCACCTCCAATCTATGGGTAGCCAAAAAACCAAAAAATTAAGCCTAAAATTGGCACTTACTGTAACGATGAAAAAAAATCTGACTACGACATCGTGTTCCCCTTCCCCCAAAACCCTGCTAAAAAAAATTTCAGCTTTTTTCCTCATAAACGCAGCGCGTGGCATCAACCTTTATCAAAACTTTCCAGAAGCCTAAAACTACAGATTCCGATTTTTTTTAATCTGTGTATCGCGGTTTTAGACCTTCCTAGGGGTGGGGAACAATTCTGGCTCAAAACATTGGAAAGTGTAAAAAAGCCTTGTTCTCGGTCCGAAATCCTGTCGTGGACTGTCTCTTAAGAGGCAGTCCACGACAGGATTTCGGACGGCCGACAAGGCTTTTTTACAACTTCAAATGTTTTAAGCCAGAATTGTTCCCCATCCCTAAAAACCTCTAAATCACCGATGCACAGATTTTTAAACACATCGGATTCTGTAGTTTTGGCTTCTGAAAGGTTTTGACAAAAATCGATGCCACGAGCTTCGCTATAGAGGAAAAACGCTGAAAATTTTATGAGAGGGGTTTTGAGGGACAGGGAACACGAAGTCGTACTCAGATATTTTTTATCGTTACAGTAAATGCTGATTACCGTATAAAATGTGTGGTTTTTTGGTCACCACTGGCGGGGTTCTCCGAGGGGAGTACATTGTGATAGCATATATTGTAGCCCGTGTTTCGGCGCTTCGAATGACGTAACACACGAAAAAAAGGAGTGACCGGAAAACGGTCATCCATGGGCTTTTATGGCGCGCACTCAAGGAAACGCGCGCAATTTCGCTTCAAGTGACAAAAAAAAGAGCGTGCGCGCGCATTCACGGTGTCATGTTCAAAAAAAGGCCCTGAAGCCAATTTTTGTTTTTTATGCTCGCGGTCACTTTGGTAGACTTTAGCATGTCCCAAAGATTGATTCTAGCTTTTCAGGCTTTTTATCTGACAATATTGGGCATCGCCACAGGCATTGAAAAAAACATGAAACTTTCAAACGTTGTAACTTTGTGCAAAATGATCCGATAAAAGGTGCACGTGGCTTAAAGTTATATCTGGGACATGCCAAAGCCTACCAAAGTGACCGTGGATGTACAAAACAAAAACTGGCTTCAGGGCCTTTTTTTGAACATGACTCCTTTTTTGCGCGCGCAAGCTTGTTTGAAGAGAAAAAGAAGCTGATCGCGCGCGTTTTCTTGAGTGCGCGCTATAAAAGCCCATGGATGACCGCTTTCCGGTCACTCCTTTTTTTCGCGTGTTACGTCATTCGAAGCGCCGAAACACGGGCTACAAGATGTGCTATCACAATGTACTCCCCTCGGAGAACCCCGCCAGTGGTGACCAAAAAACCACACATTTTATACGGTAATCAGCAATTACCGTAACGATAAAAATTATCTGAGTACGACTTCGTGTTCCCCGTCCCTCAAAACCCCTCTCATAAAATTTTCAGCATTTTTCCACTATAGCGAAGCTCGTGGCATCGATTTTTGTCAAAAACTTCCAGAAGCCAAAACTACAGAATCCGATGTGTTTAAAAATCTGTGTATCGGCGATTTAGAGGTTTTTAGGGGTGGGGAACAATTCTGGCTTAAAACATTTTAAGTTGTAAAAAAGCCTTGTCGGGCTCTCCCCCTTATTCCGAAATCCTGTCGTGGACTGTCTCTTAATTCCCTCGACTTCAACACTATTAAAAAAAAGTAGAATGACATGTGTAAAAATGCTGTCAATTTGTCTAAAAACATAATTTTGAATTTTTTGTATTGAGCGTTATTTTTTACCAATTTACTGGTGGAATCAGATAACCTCCAACAATAAACTCGTCGACCTCTCTTTTACTTCGCGGTCTCTACGGGTGATCGGGCCTTGCGTGCCTCTGTTTAACCCTGCTTGTGCACTTTCTCTTTGCTCCTCGATTTCTCTGTCTTTGTATTCAATCTTCGTGGGGTTCTTGGTTCTAGACTTAGATTAAACTCACCTTATTCTCCTCCGGGGTTCTAACTGTGTCTCCTTCGGTTAGCTAGGCCGAAGGGTAGGGTGCCTCTGTTTCAGGGCTTCGCGATCAGACGTCGTAACCGGTCAGATATCCGACTCCTTGGTGTTCTGGTATCGGCTGTCTTTCTAGCTCTGTGCGGCTCTCGATCGATCGGTCAGTTATTCAATACGCGTTCCCGCACTAGCATAACGAGCACTAAAGGAGCACAACAGGGGGGGAAGGCCTTGCGCGCGAATGTTTATTTTTGTGACAAATTCGCGTTCATGTGCTTTGTTGCGCTCCGCAATTCTAATTTATTTGTTTTTATCGAAGGAATTTGAATAAGCATCACAGGAAGATGGATAATGTTGCGCGGTGCGCTTCATTGTGCTCCTTCATTTTCGTTCCGACCCTCGGTAGCTCCCGCGCGTCTTTCTCTCCTGTTGTACTCCTTTAGTGCTCGTTATGCTAGTGCGGGTTTATTGACAATCTCAAACTTGATTTATTAAACCTAGGACTCTCTCAGGGATACAACTGCCCGGGGCGCGGAAAGGGCTATACAAAGTGCACGCCAACAGATAGGCCAGGGATCAGCTTGAAAGCTTCAGTGGGAGAGGGAAGCAAGCCGATTTGGATGCCTGGCAGTAAAGAGGAATGGATGAGTCGAATGATGATGACCGTTTGTTGATCCCATGTTACTCAGGTCCATTCCAGTCGTCGGTTCGTTGCTAACTTCGGCGATGTGGTGCTTGCACTTTGTCCAGCTAAGTTTGACTTTTCCTTTTACCATACGAGGTCCTTACAACCTTTGCGACCGTGCTGCCTTGGCCTTGGCTAGCTCAGCGTCTGCTCCTATGTTCTATGTTACCTTCCATTCTGGTGTTGCCTTGGTCCTAGCTGGAGCGAGTCAGGGAATGGTCATTTATTGGGTCTTGGATCATGCTTATATACACATCGGTATGCTAATTAGATGGATAGGTAAGACAGGTGTGGGCAGTGAGGGAAGAGGACGTGAGGACGTCAAACTGCTCATCGTTACATTAGGTCGGTTTTATGCTATTTTATCTGTTTGCTGCAAAAATTTATTTAAAAGCTAGTCTGTGACAGGATTTTGGACCGGCGACCCCGTGAAAAAACAACTTCCAATGTTTTTAACCAAAGTTGTAGGCACCCCTAATGTAAGGGATTGTGAAAAAAATACAAAAAAAATTTCAGATGTCGGATTCTGGAGATTTGGCTTCTGAAATGCTTTTTTGTTTTTAATTTTCAACACAATTCTTCGAAGAAGCAAAAATCTAAATTTAATTTTACAAAGGTGTTTTGGCACGAGGAATCGATTGCCGTTTAATCCAAAATCCTGTCACAGACTGCCTCTTAATGTCGGGGACGGGGAATTTTTTCCCCGCCGGGGACAGGATCTACCGGGGACGGGGGTCGGGGAGCTCTTCTCGGGGACACCCCCAGGGAATGAGGGGGATTTAATCTCTAGTTGGAAGCTCGTAGAATTGAACAGTTTGTTTTTCAGAAATCTGCCCTGTTCTGGTTCGCTTTGAACGCGATCCGATACCAGACCTGGATTACCGGCTCATGCTGACCACGGCGGCCACAACTCTGACCCTCAGTCGATGCCCAGGCGGAGGCGACCAAATCTGCACGACCCTGACGTCAAAAAAGGACGGCGGCTCTCGTGAGAAGGTCGAAACGTGGTCTGTGGATGCTGAGGGCCTGCAAATTGTTTCCAAGGCCTTCGCTCCCCCGACACCCAATCCTGAAAGCCAGCCTGCCGCCACGCCGGATTTCGGAGGCCCATGCCACAGCGAGAGGGCCCGGAAGGAGCGAGCTGCTGTCGTGCTGCCCTACACCCGGGCCCAGACGCAGGAAGGACTCGTCGGACTCAACGCAAATCGCGGAAAGCCTCTGGGGGCAAAGATAGAGTACTTTGCCGACAAGGATGACGACCTCGATGACAGCGATCCGGAAGAGGAGTTGCTCTATGCGTGAGAAACCGCTAGCTTCGGCGCAAAACCGAGTTTTTGCGTGTTGTTGATTTTTTCTTCGCATGATTTCATCCTGTGCATACACCGATGTGATAGCAAATCAGGGGATAAAAAAGTATAATAAAATTGCCTGAACACCTGTTTCTTGCGTTTGCGTAACAACGCTCATCATCGGTTTTTTGGAAAATTTTGTTACAAAACAGTGAAAAACCGTACGATGGAGTAGTTTCAGAGCCGTGGGTCATGACGAGACAGGTGACAACTGCAGGGGGGAATACCCGATTTTGCAATGACGTAATTTCTGGACAAACCCCGACCAGGAAGAAGAAAAAATACAGCATTTTCAACTTCTTTCACCACAAAGCGATAAACCTGCCGAGAGTGACAGAAAAGAGGGTTCCCACAGCGAAAAATTAGAAGTTTTGAGTTTTTTGAGTTTTTTATGTGTTTTTTTCATCTGCTGTCTAAGTAATGGGCCTAACCTCTGATTACCAGAAATTTCTGCCGGCAGGATTCTGCAATGCCGTGGCCTCAAGCAACGGAGCGGTGCAGGCCTTGGACAATGTCACTTGCATTGCCTCGGTCTGCGAAAATGCGAACATATACAACGTACGCACCGGCGAGATTGTTGGTTTTCTTCTTTTCCGCCTTCTCTTTATTGCGGGTCTTTTTCAGGTTGATAGCGTTTCTCGGGATAACCACCAGGTTACGACGATTCTGCTGAGTCCGAATAAGCGGTACCTAGCAGTCGGCTACGATGACGGCGACGTTCATCTCTTTGACCGCGAGACTCACTCCAAGGCGGAGCCCGTCATTTTCTCCGGGCACAAGCGAGGCGTGAACACTCTGGCTTTCAGCCATGATGGATTTTCTCTCGCCTCCGGGGGCAAGGTGGGTGGTCCGGGAATTTACGGCAGAAGGTACTGTCATTTCAGGATTCCGTGATCATCGTCTGGGATATTTTGAACGAGATGGGCAAATTCCGGCTCAACGGGCACATGAACTCGGTTACACAGCTGCAGTTTACGCGCGACGACAAGTACTTGGTTTCGACGTCAGTTTTGTGGTCTAAAGTGCAGTTTTGGTTTGACCGTCGATGTGTTTTAGCTCGAAGGACACGACGGTCAAGTTCTGGAACCTGTCGACTCAGTCCTGCTTCTACGTCATCTCGGACAGCACTAGCGAGCTCTACGGCTTCGCCTTGGTCAAGCAGGACCGGCTCCTCGTCCTTGGATGCGCCGAGATCGAGCTCATCGTTTACGAACTCACCTGGCTGGCCGGTGCTGACCTGGAGGAGGAAAAACCCGACGCGCCGGCTGCGAAGGCCAGCAAGTGCCTGCCCGGGGCTGTTCATCTCGACGAGGACGCCGATCAGGGCAACGTGAGTTGTGTCTTTTTTATTTTTGCCTCTGACGCCGTTTTTCAGACAATCGTCCGCTCCCGGCGCCGGGGAACGCTCCTTCGACAAGCCAGGGGCCGGGCGCTGCAGCTCAAAGTCACGAAGGACGAATTCATCCTCATGGTGCTGGGTGGCGATCGGATCATGGACGTCTACCGCATCTACACCGAGGAGGACGCCGAAAGGAGGTTCGCCAAGAAGGTGAGGAAGGTCCTGAAGCGAAAAGCTGCTGAAGGCGGTCCGGCCGACGACGGCGTCGAGGCGGAGATCTCGCAGGACGTCACCTCTCTGGTGGCCAGGATCGGCGATTACAGGACGGAGGCCAAGATCAAGTGGATCGACGTCGTCAACCGGTTCGTGGATCGCGAGGGCGCACGGACCTACTCGGTGAGTCGTCCGAGTTTTGCACTCCGGGAGACAGCCGGTTCTTGCAGGTGTACTGCCTCATGCTGGACAACACCGTCCAGCGCATCTCGCTCTCCGTCGACTTCACGTCCAACGAGGTCTACTGCCGGCTCGCGAACACCCTCGACAAGCGGGGGCATCGCGAGGACGTCCGCTGTCTGGCGATGGCGCACGACAACAACACGTTTGTCTCCGGCGCGGGCGACTCGGCGATCGTGTGGAGTCTCCAGACGCTGCTACCCAGGAACCGGCTGGTCGCAGATGGCCTGCGCGACCTGACGGCCGCGTTCTACGTCCCCGGCAACCGGTACGTCGTCTTCGGATCCAAGGCCGGGGTTTTGTACGTCTTTGACCTCACTGATTGCTCCCTGGTCTCGGAAACCAAGGCCCACGAGGGGGCCATCTGGTCGATGGCCGGGCTGCCGGAGCAGGATGGCTTCGTCACCGGCGGCTCCGACAAGCAGGCTTGCTTTTGGGAGTACAAAGTCGTCGTGGAGATCGGAGTGTGAGTTTCGCGGCATTCTGGGGCACTCGTTTTAGGTTCGTGTTTTCAGCCAAGTTCTCCGGATCAAAAACACCCGCAGCCTGGAACTCGAGGACGAGATCCTGTGCGTCGCCGTCAGTCCGAACTGCAAGTTCGTCGTCCTGGGCCTGCTCGACTTCACGGCCAAGGTGCACTACGTCGACTCTCTCAAGTTCTTCCTCTCGCTCTACGGCCATTCGCTCCCCGTCATGTGCGTCGACGTCGATGACGTGAGTCTGCCGAACGCGCAACCCTGCGAATTGCTCCCGATTTCAGGAGTCGAGGCTCGTCGTCACCGGGTCCTCCGACAAGGGCTGCAAGATCTGGGGGCTCGACTTTGGCGACTGCCACAAGTCGCTCTACGGCCACTCGGACGCCGTGACAGCCGTCAAATTCGGCCGGACTACGGAGGAAAAGCTCTTTTTCTCCGCCAGCAAGGACGGCACCGTTGTCATGTGGGACGCGGTCAGGTTTCACAAGATCCAGGTCCTCGAGGGTCACTTTGCCGATGTTCGCGCCCTGGCCATCACGAGCACCGGGTCCACGCTGATTTCGGCGGCCGCGGACAAGTCCATCCGGGTCTGGGACCAGTCGGAGGAACTCGTCGTCCTGGAAGAGAGGGACCAGGCCGACATCGAACGGGAGTACCTCGCCAAGATGATCGACGCCGAAGACGTGGTCCCGGGCGAAGCCAGCGAGGCGGAAGCGCAGATGGCGGCGAAAAAGTCCCTCGAGACCATCAAGGGCACGGAACTCATCATGGAGGCTGTCGACGTCGCCCGTGCGCAGCGCAAGCTCGAGGCGGTCTCTCTGGAGCACCCGCTGATCACGGCCTACAAGTCCGCGTCCCTCGACCACTTCCTGCTGGACGCCGTCGCCCGCGTGCCGTCGACGCACCTCGAGAAGAGCCTTGTCGCCGTGCCCTTTGACTACGTCCGGGACGTGATCGCCGCACTCACGGCCTGCGTGCGGAAGCAGTACAGACTGGAACTCGCGGTGAGAGTCATCCTTTTTCTCTTCAAGGTCCACCACACGTACGTCGCGCAGTCGAGAGAACTCTTCGTGCAGATGGACCAGATCCGAGTCCACGTTCCCGACAAAGTGACCGCCGTCAAGAAACTCGTCGCGTTCAACGCCGCTGCGCTGAGACTGCTCAAGCTCGGACTGGAAGAGCGCGACAATATCCAAATTTTCAAGGATGTCAGCGAGGTTGAAAAGACTGCGCAGCGCGGCGGCAGGAGGGCACTCGTCAGAAGAGCGGCGTGAAAAAGTTGATGTTGTTGGTTTTTTGAAAATAAATTTTTTATGTTAAATGCGGTAGTTTAAAAAAATGGAACCAGAATATTTATTTTGATCGTCAAATGCGTGGTGTACAGGAGGCTTTGTGCAAATTGCTGCCAGTGTCGTCGGGCAAGGATTCATTCTATCGCAGCAAGGATTATTCCGAAACAGCTAGAAAACTGAACCGATCGGTCATTTTAGTGTGATAAATGGCTGATCGAAAACTAATGTTATGGCAATCTGCAACCGATTTTTAGCAAAAAGTGGAAGATCGGGGTTGAGTAGAATCCGGGAAGTCGTTCAAATCTTTATGAAACTGCCAAATCATAGCTTTTGATATGCTAAATCTGAAATTGAAAACAGAATTTGTATTATGCATGCATGATCTGACCAAAAAATTGAAATGTTCCATCTCGAAAAGCGAGCACTCAAAACTGGTTCGATTGATGCGTTCCCTGGCTATGGAAGTGCCATAGTTTTTGAGGTACAGCGTGCCAAAAATTGTCAAAAAGTATTTGGTTCATTGATGACCATTTCAAATAATTTTTTTCTGAAATTTTTATTTTTTGGATAAATAGGGCCGACGCGCCTGACCAAGTCACCGGTGACTCCCCTCAGACCCGGCCCGATTGATACTCTTGTTCTGGATAATCTTTCTACCAGAGTTGTCGACCGAGCCATAACTGCCGACCCGAGCATTCGAGCCGCTCGGCTCGGCTCGGTGGCCCTCGAGCTGAGCTTTCGAGCGAGCGGCTTGGCTCAATTTCCACTCAATTTTCGCTTAGAAAAAAAAATTTGGGAGCACAAAACTATTTTATAACAAAAAACGTGTTTGGAATTGTGGAATTCAGCGTAAATAAACTACAAATATCATAGTTTTTACATAAAAAAAAGTCATTTTTCGTCATTTTTTAGGCTCGGCTCGGAATCCTCCGAGCCGAGCATTCGAGCCGCTCGGCTCGCTCGGTGATCTTCGAGCCGAGCATTCGAGCGAGCGGCTCGGCTCGATGCTCGGCTCGGTCGACAACTCGAGTTGCAACTCTGCTTTCTACTTTGACACCACTTCCTGCACGCAACCTGCGAAATTCAGCGCAGTGCGTAGCCGACAAACTAAACAGCGTCGAACTAATTTTTTCCGCCAGTTTCTTCCTTTTCTCTGTCGTAATTTTTACTTTTTGTTACGTGTTAGACAATGGCTGCGTATCCAACGCCTCCGACTGGTGAGTAATCTTTTGAATGCTGAATGGATCGTGGCTAAAAAGGCGTATATTTTTAGATCCGACCCTCAAATCCGTGATCGAAGCTACGGCATGCACAGTCGCGACAAAGGGACGGGATTATGAACACGTTGTGCGGACACGCGAGGCACGAAATCCTGTGTATGGATTTTTGATGCCAAACGCTCTCTATAACGATTTCTACGAATACAAGAAGGCGGTGAACATCAGGAGCATTTGTGAGTGTTTTTTGTAGGTTTTTTATTCGGGATGGAATATTATTTGTTTTCTCTTATTAAATTACAAAAATTGTAACCGCTTTTATGTAAATAACGGACGATCTTGCGCTATCCTAAATTGATCTGGCAAGCGTAATTTTAGTTTTTGGTTTAAAAACTTGTTTTGCAATTCAAATGTCTTAAAATACCCGTTTTCCAGCATATGGACCTCCTCCTGGCATGCCCCCACCCGGCATGATGCCGCCTCCGATGCAAATGCCTTCAGGGATGCCGATGGGACCCCCGCCTGGCATGCCACCACCTAGAATGTCAATGCCACCTGGAAGTGTGCCGGCATTTCTGCCTTCTGGAATTCCGAAGGGTCTTCCTCCTGGCATGCCTACCGGACCCCCGCCTCCGATTCCAGTACTCAGCCAGAGCGACTTGAAATCCCTGCAGGCAGAAATGGACAAGTTGAAGTCACAGGAGCGCGAAAGTGAGGTGAACATTGAAAGACAGAAGGAAGCACTTGAATCATCTCGACAGGTTGGTTCTGTTTGGAAATGCCAGTTTAAATCAAATTCAGGTTAAATCAAATTTTTAGGCCAGAATTGACGAATTGTATCGGTCGAAAAGTCAACAGATAATCGAGGGACACATAAAGAACTGTGGACTGTCGTTGGCGGATCTGCAGGATTTGATGAAGAATATAAAAGATAATAAGGTGGGTTAACTTGATTCCTGAGTTTGACGGACGCGTAACACCTTTCAGTTCGTCATCAGCTGGTTCGTAAAACACGTGTCGGAGGAACGCAAACTCGAAGTCCTTTTTCTCTACCTCCACCAGCAGTCACGGGCGCTCAGCCTTGACTCGGAGACGCGCCTCGATATCGTCTACCTTGCGGGTCACATCGCCCAGCTCTGCCACGATGGACCCTCTTGGCGGCCTTACGTCCACGTCGTTGCAAGACACATCTGCACGCTTTTTGCATTTGCTCTGGAATCTCGTATTCCGCACGTCAAGGAAAAGCTCGAGCGCCAACTTAAGAAATGGCGGGCTTCGAACGTTTTTGACGACAAAACTGTTCTGAAGCTCAAAAACCCGACGGGCATTCTCGAATTGATTGCCAACATCGAGCGGGGCGATCGGCAAGTTGCTGTAAACTCGGTCACGGAAGCTGACAACAGGACGATGAAGCAGTACACCGAGCAACACGACAGCTTCGTCAAGTACGCAAATGCGCGTCTCGCAATGCTGGAAAAGCAGCAGTCTGATGCGCTGGATGCTATAGATAGACTGAAGCCGGCTACCGAGATGAATGTGTACTTCAAGGCCCCTGCTGGTATCATGGCTCAGCTTATCAGGACTGAGGACTATCAGGTGGGGTTTTTGGCGGGCTGTTATATAAAAAGGCAATTTGGACAAACGTATATTGTGTTCAATTTTATTAAATCGGCATAATAACGTTTTTTAGTATAAACCAATCAACACCAAGGACATCCTCAATGCTAAGCTGGATCTCGCTCTCACGGATCGTCTCAAGTCGCAAATTCAACGCTTTTACACCGCAATGCCAGATTCGTCGATCGATGAAGACGGCTGGGAAATAGGCGGTTTTACATCTCTCTACGAAATCAAGAAACGAAAGCGCGACGAGCTCGAGCGCACCATCAAGGAAAAAGGCATGAATCCCGAAGACGTCTTCACGAATCGCTACAAGTCTCCCTCCCCGGATCCAGATGGTCGGTCGCCATCGCCGACGAGCATGCGTCTGAGTCGCTTGGATCGCGAGTCCCCTCCCCAGCATGCGTCATCTGCAGTTGTTCTCGATGGCAGCTCGCGTTCCACTGGTTTCGGCTTTTCTTACAACAATGGCGTAGGCGGGCGATCTCCGCAAGCCCAGCGAAAGTCCCGATTTTCTGATCGGTGATTTTGTTTCTGGCGTTGAGGAGCACTATGCTTTATTACTGTATAAATGCGTTTGAAAAAAACTAAAAATTTGCGTGAAAGAAGGAAATTTGTACGAGGTTGTTTTCTCTTCGACGAGATCGTTATCCTCGTTTACTTTTGTAGAGCAGACATTTTTTCGTTCCAGGACAACAGTTGAACTTGCAGACGCCCAGTCTGAATCTTCTTTCCCTCTTACCGTCATGATTCTCAGTCGTATCGCAAAATTTGCCGCTCCAACAGCGCTCGCCTTCGCCACGGGATACTATTACGGCGACGATCTCAGAATCCTTGCCGATAGTGTTACGTCTTATTCGTCGACCGTGTCATACTTTGGTCAGGATGACTTTCCTCGGCGGCCCTGGGATCGAAATTGGGATCAGTAAGTTTTGTTTCTACGATAGAAAATTGCATGTGGATTTTTTTCAGCCGAGATCCCCTGACTCTCGTAGATCCGGATCAATACAACAAAGCTAACGAAGAAGACAAAAAGAAGATGCTCGAAGTGCACAAACCGACCGCTACTCGCAACATCTTGCTGATACGGCACGGCCAATACCACCTGGAGAAGAACCCCGCTGACCGCAAGCTGACCGAGCTCGGTCGAGCGCAGGCAGCGCTCATCGGCCGACGCCTCGCTGAATCTGACTTCAAAATCGACGAGCTGGTCATGTCAACGATGGCCCGGGCCACCGAGACGGCGCTCATCGTCCTGGAGAAACTGGACAGCTCTGTGCCGTCGAAATCCGATTCCTTGCTTGAGGAAGGCGCCCCCTACCCGCCCGAACCGACTGCCTATCACTGGCGTCCTACCCAGAGAGTAAGCAAGCCACTTTCCCGGTTTTCTGGCCCATAACATTCCTATTTGAGAAGTTCTTTACCGAAGGCGCTCGCATCGAAGCTGCCTTCCGCAAGTACATCCATCGGGCGTCCGTCCATCAGAAAGAAGACTCCTTCGACGTCCTCGTGTGCCACGGAAACGTCATCCGCTACTTTGTCTGTCGTGCGCTGCAATTTCCACCCGAAGGCTGGCTGCGAATGGCGCTCGGAAACGCATCCCTGACGTGGATTGTCGTGCGACCCAATGGCAATGTCTCGATCCGCGCAGTCGGAGACATCGGACACCTTCATCCCAAGCACATTACTTTCTCTTGATTTGGTGTAATGTTCTCGTGAATCAATGAAACTTTTAAGTTTTAAAAGCTGTTAAAACAGCCGAAACAGACAAAAACTGTGACACGCGAAAACCCCTGAAATTCACAACTAATTTTTTATGGTTTCAGTTAGTTTTTATGTAAAAAAATACGAAAATAAGAACTATTTATATTTTGGTTATTTTTTTAAACAAGATTTAGTTCCTACAGATCTAAAAAAAGTACTGAGTAATTTTTGTAACGGGCTTGGACCTAAAAAAATAGGCCCGTTTTCATGCCAGGTCATGCAAAATTTTGTTGTTTGCTTTTTCCTCATTTTTACGTCCTTTTTTGATTCTCCATCCGTGAATTTTTATTTACACAAGCAGCACAGAGCGCGCATCAACTACGGCCACGACTCATGGCAATGGTGGGTCGAATCGGGTTGTCGCGGGCTGAGGGGGCGCGAAAGATCGTATGAAAAATATTTTGTATGACAGAAGAACCAAAAAATCTTTCACCGAGATTAGCGTAATTTTGTGCGTCATCGAATGCGGGGAAAATCAAGAAGTGACATCACTCACATTGGGAACAGTGACCGATTGAGAGAATTCCATTTCGTGTAAACGGGCAATTTAGGAAAATGTGTTACTTAAAAGAAACGAAACAGTAATTAACGATTTTTTAAGCCATGTCTTCCGATTGTGGTACAGATTGTTGGTACATGGTATGCAAGCAGGCATTTTTTAGGCAGACCTCCAAAGCCCACTCAGGCCCCCCAAATATTTTTTTCTTCTTGAAAGACGAAAGGAAGGCTACGATATAGATTTTAGGGGGTAAGATCGTATGTATTGGTCGGTCTTTTGTTATAGAGCATGTATTGGTATAATTTTTTTTACATTTTTTTGAATATCAAAAAACAATTTTGTGAAAGGGGGCATAGGGGGGTCCGGGGGCCGGGGCCAAGAAGTCGGGGGCCGATGGGGCCGGGGCCCAAAATTTTAGGCCCCCTGACATGTCTGCAGGGTGGCGAAACTCCCATGGGAATTAGAAATAGGGGAATTATCCCATGGGATTCCCATGGGAGTCCCATGGGAGTCCCCGGGGGTATTTTTTGGTACATTTAAAAAAGTACATGTTCATACAAAAAAGATATCCGAAAACACACTTATTTTATTAATGTAATAAAATTAACAATGAAAATAAAATCATTTACCTAATTTGAAAGAAAAAAACACGCTCCTGCGTAAAATAACGGTGATATTTTAAGCGGGATCGCGCATTTTCAAAATTCCGGGGGGAATTATCCCGTAATAGATGGGAATCCCGGGCGGATAATTCCCGGGATATTTCCCATGGGACTCCCATGGGAATCCCCTCTTCGCCACCCTGCATGTCTGTATGCAAGTTGATAAACGAGATTCCGAAAAATTGAAAAACGTCTGCATACTTAACAAAAAAAATTTTGTACTGTTGTAAAAAAAAATATTGTCGAATTTTATTATCAAAAAGCTGTTTTTGAATCGTCGAAAAAACTTTGTTTTCGAAACAAAATTTTTTGTTGTGATCACGCGCCGCGCGCGGGCAAACAACTAGGTTTGGATTAACCAGTGTTTTGTCTTTTCGTCCTCCTATAGGAGGCCTGTCATTTTTGTTTTTTTGCTCATCAAGATTTCGATCTATGCAGGTTCGTATTGTATTGTTTCAAGTCGACTCGTTTGCTCAAAAAAACGTTCACTTCGTCGCTTGTTTGGTGTCAATGATCTATCGGCAAAGTCAAGCCCAGCAGTCAGTAGAGTAAGAAAGTGTTGCGTCGATTGTGCCTAATCCTCAATTTTTTTGTACATTTTTTCTTTCAAAAAAATTCTGTGGTGCAAAAAAAGTTTTCCAACATTTGTTTTAAAAATCACAAAAAAATATTATTAATTCTGAATAAATCAAAAGTTTTTTTACAAAAAACTTTTAACTTAAAAGTTATTAATTTATAAAGTTTATCATGAGTAATACATGAGAAATGCGGTATGCACATTCCTGCGATTACTTTCTTTTGTGCCAGGGTCATTGACAACGCCCTGTTACAATCACATGCATGGATAGATAAGCTGCAAGGAGATGGTGTGTAGATAAAAGAGCTTTTTTACCGCTTAGAGCTTCACAGTGCAGCACAACACACCGGTCGTCACCGGATGTGATTGGTCTTGTTCTCTAATTTTTACTGCTTTTTATTTGACAATAGAAAGTTTTTCAAGTGTATAATTTATCGAACTTGAAATCGTGATAATTTATCAAACTTAGGAGCCAGAACGTTTGGACCTCGGCTCATCGATATAAACTGAAAAACACTTCTTACCATACCCCCGTAATGTGTATCTTGGGAACGCCAAGAAAGGAAAACTATCGTTTTCAATTCCAAGTCACTTGGTTCTGGCCGTGACCTCTCTCCTCTGGCAAGAATAGAAACAAGAAACGTAAACTAACTAAGCAAAGCCCCATGCTTCTATCGTTGTTTTACATGCGCCGTCATGAGTCAGTTTTTTTCTTACGTGCGAGATTTTCTTGATCACTACGAAGTTTTCCCATGTATCGTGCAATTGACGTGATTTGACTCACGTCAAAGAAATCAGAGACCTTTTGATTTTTTTTTTGTGAATTTGTAGCAGCCATGCCAGCCAGGTCTGACGAATTTTGTAAAGCTGATTTGACGTCAAGAAAAAAAAACAGAATTCTTGTTGTTGAGGGTGGGAGTTGGTATTTTGTGCCAAAAAGTCATGTTAAAAAATATAAATAGTGTTTTTTTGTGTTTTTCGGTGTATTTTTCCTTCTTTGCCCTTAAAGTAAGAAATTATGACGTAAAAGGACTTGCTGAATACAGAAGAAAATTTTTGTTGACCAAAAATAAAAATGAAATTTTGTGCCTTTTACCTCATAGTTTGTGCATGAACTGTACTTGGCTGACCCGATCCTCCCCCGCCAGCGAGCAATTCATTCATTCCTCCTCTTCGCCTCTTTCATTTTTATTACACCTTTTATGATGACACAAAAAGCCGCATGCACGTCGACGTCAAGAGCACACACCTTTTTTTAGAAAAAAAAAGTTTTTCTCGAGCTTGTTTTTTCTCTTTTGGTATGTCGGCGGCACATGTATGCACTACCTCACTCTATCTTGCTTCGAAAAGGTGAGGGAGGTGGAGGAGGACGAGAAGAGGGGGCGGAGCATCGACTATGAACATTTTTAAATGCTGGGTGATGCGGTTGACTTGATCGTTCTCCAGTTCTTCCATTCATCAGTTACAGGAAGATCACTGCCGGTCGAACGTGTGGATCTGAAATTTTGCGAATCATTTAGATCTTTTATGGGGGGGATTATCTTTGACTGCCTTCGCCGAGTTGTGTCCCCCTTCGTGTCAGTTTAAATCAACCTCACTCATTTCAACTTTTCAGTCAAACTACTTTTACTTCCTTACTCAATCTCGTTCATCGCTCATCTGTCTTCAGCATGATTGGCCTGGTCAACATACCAAATGACGAAGCAACCGAATTCTACGCGTCAAACCAGCGACTCCTGCGAATCTTCGCCGGCCTCGAGCCTTCGTCGTCAAAGCACGATTCCGATGTTCCAGCGATGGTCCTTAGCCTACCCACACCGACCACTGAAGAGCCCCCCAAGATTACTGAGATCTTCAATCGACCTTCCACGAATAAGAATCACAACATTGCGTACTTGTCTGATGGGCGAAAGGTTTTCGACGGACAGCCCATCGAGCACAACTCGGCTTCTAAGCTCTGGGAGCAGTTGATCGTCCGCACCTTCGTTCACAAGATGGAAGACGAAGTTCAGAATCCCACTATGCAACTGGCAGCTATCCAAGAGGAGCTGCCAAAGTGGTCTTCCAAAGAAAAAGCTCTTTCAAAGTCCACTTTTTCTCTGGTGTCCCATGATCGAATCAAGAGTCAGTGCAACAAGTGTTGTCCCAACAAGCTGCACAGTCTGATGCGTCACTGTAAGACATCCAAGTCGACTTGCAAGCTCTCAGATCGTGCCTCTGAAATTCTCACTACACACAAGCACCACCATCATCAACACAAAGACAGTACTGCCAGTAAGCTTTCTGTCTGAGCGCAGAAAAAACAGCTACAAAACGTGGCACATCAATCCAATTCCCGGACCCATTAAATCTCGCTTGTATGTATCATACCAATTTTTTACCCCTCCCTGTTATGCTTAGCGAATTGTTAACCTGCGGCAGACATTTGGCTAAGAATCGCATAATCACAATACTAGCCAGTAAGGGGGGATTGGGGGAGGGGGCTATTATCTTATCTTATCCACCCTGTTTTCTTTAATCACCCAATGATAACACGTTGAATCTACCATTTCCTTTAACATTGCATTGACGTTTTAATAAAAAAGTTGAAGTGTGTGAAAAGTTGAATTCAAGTAAAAAATATTTGAATGCTGGGAAAGTTTGTTTTAAAAAATTTTAGGCAACAAAAAAGATCAAGCCTAATAAAGTCACGTGTTTTGAGGTGCGGATATATTTTTTCCATTAATGTTGTTTAAAATTTAGACATATTCGTATTACAAACTGGTATCGATATTTGCACGTTGCACGTAGTTTATGTACCTTATTCTTACTGTTTTTCTTGGCGCATATTTGTGCCACTTTTGTATCAATGTCGTCAAAAATCATCACTTTCTCAACCTATTTTGCATCTGTCTCGTCTTGACACTAGACATCATTGAGTTGGTTTTTCAAGTATCTGTACTACGCATTTATGTGTTTATTTACTTTCCTCAAATAAATCGTTTTTTTAATCTAACGATGATTTAATGTCATCTTAAGGCAACAATAAAAAGGGTAAAAATATTTTTATTTTTCAGCTAAAAAGATTTTGAAACCGTTGGAAGAGAAGAATTAGACAGACAGAAGGAAGTAAAGGTACAATAAATAAATAGTTCATAGATTAGTCTTCAGGGGACAATGAACTCATGTGACTCATCCTGTCTTGAAAACACATTTACTGTTCAATCTTGCTTCCTTCTTTTTCAAGGTGTTTTGCAAAAATGAAAGGGCAATAACACCCAGCAGCAGGAGACAAAACTGTTTTTTCACCCCTCTAGGCTTGTTATTGTTACAAACAAGCGTGCACTGACTTTTTAGTCGCGTGGTGTTATTGGTGCAAAATTTATTCGCCAAATCAAACGTAGGTTCAGCAAATGCAAAAAAATAATTCAGACAAAATTTGTTGACCTGCCACCATGTAGCACTCATGTAATCGGTTTCTGACGTCAATGGGATCGTTAGCACGTTGCTCGATCGTCAAAAAGTACACAAACAGCGAAATAAAAAAAAAGACAGGGAAAAATCCCTATGAAATGATAACTAACCACTGAATAATGGTGAAATAAAAAAATAAAAAAAACCTCCATAAAGACAACTAGGAGACTTGTTACCGAGGACAAGGCAAAAAACGTTGTTCCCCATCTACGCTAAACCAGCCCTGCGAATCCGATAAATCATATTACACGTATGACAATGCTTTTTTTGAGTTTTAACAACTTATGATAATGTTTTTTCACGTTTCCTGTCGATGACGAATTTCCGAAGTTCCCAGACTAAAAAAATGACGTAAAAAATGGTTTGATTGTAATCAAATCTAACACGGACGCAAGATAACATAAACAACTAGGTGCAAACCAATTCATCACGCCGCCTAATTTTTCTCTTTTTTATAGCTTTCAGCAACATTATGCCCATAAAAAATGGATCGTTAAACATGGACTCATTTAGTTTTTACTAAACACGCCGATTATCCATGCCACCTTTGAGATTTTTACTCATTTGTTTGTAATTCCTGGCAGCTCGCTTTGGAAGAAAGCTTTCGTAGCTGCGTCGAATGTCAATTGTACGATCACCGTTGAGAACTTCGTTGTAATTGAGAATGGCTATGCCAAGGTTGTGACCGAGAAATTTATCTAAAATAAAAATAAATAAAGTTACATCACATTTTTAAATGTAAGAAATTAAAATTTCTTTTGTCGGCTGAAATTTTTTTCAGTACGTAATTTCCAATTTGGCGAATTTCGAATCTTCGTCAAGCTTAATTATTGGGCGTGTGAACTCTGTAACATTTTATGCATCAATTCCAGCAGTCATCTTGTTCATGGTTGGGGAAGTTACTTAATGGTGCATTTAAATATCAATTAACGCCCTCAAGAAACAACTGGCCAAACAAAGTTGATCCATGAACTTGCTACAATTTCGATGATGAGTTCGGTGAGTTCAAAGCCTCCTCAGATCATTTTTTTGTTCCTGGCAGCATGCACCAAAAGTGACGTGCCTCTTTGACAACATGGACTTTTCTTTTCTTTTCTAATCGCCTGCGTCAACAAAAGAAAAAAAACGAAAGGTGACTCACAAGTCGATTCAAAGTAGGGAACACTTTTGGCGTTGGCCTGGTCCTTGGGTTTGTATGAGAAAAATGAGACTTCCAGCGTATAGCAGAGACAGTTGCCGTCAAGCACCGCACCCATCGCCCTTAAAAGTGATCCGACTGGCCAATGTCTGGGACAAAAATGTAAACAGAAACGGAATATTGTTGAATACCTTCTCGATGTACCAGCTTTTTCAGCGTCCGTGTTGAACTGGGTCAGCTGGAGGGAGTAATCCTCGGTTGCGTCAAAGAGCAGGTAAGGGATGTAGAGTTGCTGCTCGCACTGCTTTGGGTCCTTGGCTGAGAGATTGCCGTAAAGGAAGGAGTTGGTCTGGTTTGAGTGGGCGTGGAGGTCGATGCACAGGCAAAGTTCCATGTGCTGAAATGAAAAAATTGTTTTGTTAGAAGCAAATGACTAAAATAAAAACTAATTGCATAAAATAGTCTGATCTGCAGTGATGAAGTGGAATGAGTGATAAAAAAAGGGAGGAAAACCAAAAAATAAATAATCGTATGCATCTCAACCAAGGCATAAAATCCGACCGGCCGGATGGAAAAACCGAAAAAAATCGAAATTTATTTTTTTCGAAAAAAAGTGTGATTTTCAGACGTTTTTGTGTTTTATTCATCAAAATTTTACTATTTATTAAAATGAATTACTATTATGCATTTTTGCATAGCAGAGTGTTTAGCACGAAAATGTTTTCTGAATATGACCAAGTTTTGCAAAAATAATCCTAAAATAAAGCACAAAAAAATTCCAAAAATAGGCCGAGGCCGCGGCAGCCCGGATTCGGCCTGAAAATTTAGGTCGGCCGTAAGCAGGCAAGAAAAACGCACAGAATTATTGTTGTATTGTAGAAGAAGATTCTTAGCGGCATAAATCGTGGGAGTACCCCATGACGACGGATTTGTCCATTCTCTGTTGAGATCAAATCCCATGAGCGAGCATCGATAGTTGCCCAGGTACACGCCATCCGGATTAAGCATGGGTACTATCTTGAAGACGTAAGCGCCACGAAGCTTATCTGCGTAGGGATGATTGCTGACCAAAAACTCGAGAAGGCCATGCATCACAAAACTGGACGGCGTTTCACCCGGATGAACTCTTGCAGTAATGAATACGACCTTTTGCTTGTTGACTAGGTTTTCGATATTTGTGATGGTCAGGAGATCCACCTGCCTGCGCTGGATGGTCTGTGTTAACGGGGTACGCTTGAAGTACGGTAGATTGCGTTTTTCGATGTCCAAGAGAAAATCCTGGAGCTCAGTGTATGTATACGGTATACAGTAAGCAAAGTAACAGCGTTCACATGATTGAAAAACGTGAATAAAAGCCAGAATAAATCGATCCGCATGAACTTTGCTCGAATAATAATAAATATTTTTGGCAGCTACTCGGGACCTAAACAATATTGATAAAGAGTTGCAACGTGTAATTGAAGCCTACCATGAAGCATCCGAGACTGTCTTGAACACGGGAGCAGCAGACCCCGTGTCGAAAAGTGTGCGAAGTTTGGAAAAGTTGACTATGTTGAACACAACGCGCTAAATTACAAAAAAAATATTATGGAATGCGTTTTATTTTTTAAAGAAAAAAACTGAATACAGTCATTTAAAATTGAAATTGGTGTTTGAAAAGCCAACCTGATTAGGTTTGGCATTGTCAACGGCAAAGTAAAACCAAACTCTGTACTTTGGATTGCAGGTATCCGGACGAATGAACAGATCGTACTCATTTGGCGACAACACATCCACCCTTCCCAGATTTCCGCATTCAAAGTTGGCATTAAAAGCTAGATTTCCGGGTGGTCCACAGACCGATTGACTGACGTTACCAACAACTGGATCCTCACCGATGTTGGCTGTCATCTTGCTTGTATACAGAAAAAGTCTAGACCACCTGCCCGCCAGTTGATTCAGACAGGCGTTATGGTTGGCCCAGAACATAATGTTTTTGGTTGTTACAAAAAATAAATCCTTCAATGCATGATTGCACAAATTTGTGCCTGTCAATGACTTCGTACTTCATCTGAAGCATTATTATTGCCTCACCTTGAAGTGAATTTAGGCGTAAAAGCGGGCAGTGAATTGAAAATTTTGGTGCTCAAAAAGAAACCGGCTGAGTTGTACAAAAAATAAACAACCTTTAAAAAAATGTTTGTGACCACCATGGCACTTGAAATCAGAGTTGTCGACCGAGCCGAGCATTTCGAGAATTCGAACCGAGCATTTCAGAGGATTCCGAGCCGAGCCTAAAAAATGACCCAAAAATGACGAAAAATTACATTTTTTTTATGCCAAAACTATGATATTTGTAGTTAATTTACGCTAAATTGTACCATTCCAAACACGTTTTTTGTTGTAAAATAGTTTTTGTTGTCGCAAATTTTTTTTCAAAGCGAAAATTGTGTGGAAAAAATTGCCATGCTCGGTTCGAGCGAGCCGAGCCGAGCGACTCGAATGCTCGGCTCGGCAATTTTGGCTCGGTCGACAACTCTGCTTGAAATTCAAAAATAAATGATTTTTTGTTACAGATTAAAATTTATACGATCAACTTTTGACAAAGACCCTCATTCGTAAAAAACAGTTTTTCTATGAACTGTAAAAAAATTAGAACAAGTCACAGAAAAAGTGAAGTTGTTTTTCATAATTTTATATTAAAAAACAAAAAAAAATAACCAAACTTTTTTCAAAGCTTATTTCGCACACATTTTTTCTATTCTGACTTTTGCGGGTTCCCGCAACGATTTGAATGCCGCTTTTCGTCGAAATGCGTTGTTAATCAGCTTTTCCTTTGTTCTTGTTCACGTCCTCTTCTCGGCATCTGTTGTGCTGTATTTATCGTCATACTGGATATCTTTCGGTACTTAACGTCCATTTTTCACGGATTTAAGAAAACTGTTATGAACAGCACAGATGGCGGGCGCGCAGCAGATTTGGCAGACGCGGTAACGCCTTCGGGGCGAACGACTACGACATCGGCGATGAGCACAGCTGATGACGCCGTCATGTTGCCCATTTCCCGGGCATCGGGTGTGCTAGATCCCGACCACCCGGGCGCCACTGGTGCGGCTGCGCGGGTTCCGGATGACGGATATGTGCCGGTAGATCGAAATCCGTATACCTACGCCGCGCATTTTGTGGTGAGTTACGGTTGTTGAATTTGTTGATGCTTTCAGACCAATTTTTGACGTTTTTATATAGCCTTGCACAAAGTTATGCACTTTACGGCGTTTTTTGGCATAGTGATTACCGAAATTCATGTTTTCAGCAAAACACATCCAATGCCTCCGTCTACGACGTCGCGTTCTGCACCCTGGTTGAGAACTACGAACTCGCAGCAACGGTTTGCAAGGGTTTCGTCAATGTCTTCTACATCGACGACGGTAAAATCAAACCGTTTGCTCAATATGTGGACCCTGAGGTTGGTTATACCCCTAAAAAATTTTCATTACGGTAGAATTCGTTTCAGCCGAAAGAAGACCTCTTCGCTGTCACCTGGGCCTACTCGCAGTACGAAAACAGTATCGTTGTCGTCGTTGGAGGTAACAATGCCGTTCTTCGGGTTGTTCATCCTTTTACCGGACGAACGCTTACGGTATGTTGGTTTCTGGCCTAAATTCATTGAATTAATAAAAAAAATCAGTTATGTCGGGTACCCGGAATTACCGGATATGTAATACGAATATATTTGGGTAACGAAAGTGAATATTTTGGATATTTTGAAAATTGATATTTTGTAGATAAATTTAGTTCTATGCCGCAAATTTTACCATTTTTGATTGTTTTCTGGCCTACAATCGTTTTTTACGCCACCCGTATTCGTTTTATGTTTGATTGCTCTTTTAGAAGTCCAGTGATCACGGCGACGTGATCAACGAAATCAAAACGCACCCCCAGGAAACGAGCATCGTTGCCAGCGCTTCCAAAGACCTCACAATCAGAATTTTCGAGGTCAACTGTGGTTCGTGCCTGGCTATCCTAGGCGGCATGTATGGCCACCTTGACCAGATCATCAGCGCCTCCTTCGACGATTCTGGCAGCTTCATTGTCTCCGGATCCATGGATCACACTGTCAAGATCTGGGACATCGGCAGCGAGCCAGAAATAGTCAAACGCATCAAAGCCGCGTCCATTGGCTGCCCAAAATGCCTGGAACCCGTCGAAGTGACGTACCCGTGCTCGGATAGCCGGGATCTTCACGCCAACTACGTCGACTGTGTGCAGTTTCTTGGAGTGCATGTTATTTCCAAGGTATGGAATTTATTGTTTTTGGGTTTTAGGCCTAAAAATGTATTTTAGGCTAGTGAAAACCGTTTCGTGATATCAAAATTTGGGCATTTTGACGACCCGTGCCCCGCCGGGGGCCGCGACGTGGTTGGCACAGAAACGCTGTCGCAAAAAATATCGTCATCCTACCTGCCGAACGCCGAGATGTGGTTCATCAAGTTCGACATCACCAAAGGCCCCCCAGGTCGTGCATGGTTCGCATGCGGAAACCTCGATCAACGAGTTCTTCTCTGGGATCTCTGGAAACGACCGATATCGAAGAAGCATGACTTCGAGCTGCACCACAGCTGTCTGCCAAAAGTCGTCCGAAAGATTGCTTTCAGTCGTGACGGGTCGTACATGCTCGCTGTAGGCGGTGAGGGCAAAATTTGCCTCTTCGCCCGGGACGACACCGATTCCAGCAGGCGACAGGGTCTCAAATCGAGATCGTCGAAGGCTGGTCGCCGGAGCGGGACGTCGTTACGCACTAAGCGGGAGGCATCAGACGACCTTTGATCTTGAAAAATCCAATTCTTTTGCACAATCTCCATGTTTTTTTACCATGCAAAAAAAACAAACAGTCCATTACTCGGGTAATAAGAATAAAAAAGTTGATTGCAGCGGTTTGACGTTGTCAAATTTTTCCTCCTCCCCCTAAAAAGAGAGTGCGAAATTTGACATTTTTACTGTAACATGGGGCCCGAAGGTCCCCACTGTGACTAGTATTGAAAAAAGATGCCCTTCTTGTTTTCCAGGGTTTTCTAATTTGTCTTTTTGTACCGCTCGCTCCGCTCTCGCTCCATTAATTTTAATTTTTTTTGCGCTCGCTCCGCTCCCGCTCTTTTACTTTTAAAATTTTCTCGCTCGCTCCGCTCCCGCTCTTTGTTTTTTCTGTCATTTACCGCTCGCTCCGGTGTAATGTTGGCAAATATGAGCTTTTACTACTATTATGTTTGATTTGATGCCTTCTGCAAGCTATTTGTTCTTTTTTTCAGCTTTCAGCTATCGACCAGGACAAAGCTCTTCTTTATGCTGCTAGCTGCGTTGTTGCGGTAGAATATGGAGTTGGATTACGATAAAAAATATCTTTTTTAATATTTTGTATCTGTTTTATAGGTCAACAGTGATTCTGCCTGTATTTTGCAGCAACTTGCGTGTTACGCTCACCGTGATGAAGATTTGGTCGTGTTCTTGTTGTGCGTATGTCCACAATCTGTCACGACAGGGTATAGTGGTCAAGAAAGCGTTTACATTAGGTGGTTGTTGGTGTTGAATTGGTCGTCATCGGCGATGATGATGGCTTGCTTCGCCACCACCGCCGTGAATGCAAATAAGCACGGAGGGAAGGAAGGAGAAAGAAAGAGAGAAAGAGAGATGCAGACTCTCTTCCCCCTTTTTCTTGACTTGATCGAATTGAATACAATTGAAAAAAAAATTTTTCACAGAATTCGTCGAAACGAAGAAATGAGAAAGTATGTTGTTGTTGTACGTCGGTCGGTTGGTCGATGCATCACAGGTAAATCTGGGGGTGACGATGGAGTGAAAGTGGTGGTGGTATACATTGTCATCGACGTTTTTACCTACCCTTCCTTCTAGCATTGTTCGCTTGCGTGTCTGTTGTCCGATTGGTCAACGAACTTGGGCTTCGCGAGACTGCGCAAGTTTACGTTTTTACCTGTTTGCTTATCGTTCCTCCTTTCCTTTCCTGCACTTTCATCCCGAGCAACAGGTAGGCAGTCGGTAGGATTGCTTCGTGACTTTTCGATACCTTAGGTAATTTATACCCCACCTCGTCAAGTGGTTTATCTCAAATTCTGAATATCTCACGGTCTGGGAATTTTTGATCGTAAATTTTCATAAATTGGTCTTCAATCCGTTGAAACTTTTCTTTTTTTCATCGTAAACCCTTATAACTTTTTTTGCGGTTTCTATTTAGATTGTTCGTCTTTTTTACGCTCATCTAAATTTTTTTAGTATTGTCCGTTTCTCTGTAACTTTCACATCAGTCATGACTGTTTGATATCAACCGCCGGTCGATCAGGATTTATTGCGCGTTTACCTGTCTGGACGACGGTTATTTCAACGATGGAGGAGCCCCTGAACGATGATTTTCGTCTAAACGCTTGCACGCTTCAGCCTCACGCTCCTTCACCTCATCACCAGGTAGCCGCATTTTGTGTTTGATTAGGTGTTATTTTCTATTCTGCTTATTGTTCATTGTTTAGAAAAACTAATTTTATGAAATCTTTAAAATTCGGGTATTACACAATTATTTTATTAAAATTATTATTAAAAATGCTTTTCGATCAAAAAATACTTAAAAATCTGCAACAATGAAGTTCTTTATCCATTTTTAGGACGTCTTGGAAATCGTCTGGTGGACGAATGTCGTCTGTTTACCGACGATAGCTGTGATAGGTTTTGCCTGCAATACACTCAACTTTGTGATCTTGACCGGAAATACGTCAGCAAGACGTATTCCTTCCTGGTAAGCTTGATTTTTCACCCAAAAACCTGTTAGTTTTAACAAATTTCAGGCATCTTCTGGTAGCACTAGCCGTCTGCGACGTGCTCTTTCTCGTCTTTGCCACCCTGGAAGTCACACCGATGAGTGTTCAGGCTTTTGTGACGTCCAACATCCTGAACTCTGTTTACACACACGTCGCCTTATACGTCCGGTTTCTGGCTTCGACATTCTACAAAGCCAGTGTTCTGTAAGGCATTTGTCGTTCTTTTGTATGCATTTCTTGATGTTTAGGATAGTTGTTGCCTTCAACGTCGAGCGTTACGTCTGCGTCTGTCATCCGTTAGCCGCGCATCGCTTCTGTACTTCGCGGCGCTCGAAGCAGGCCATTGCAATATCGTTTCTCGTCTCCCTGGTATGTAGCGCGCAGTGGCCACTAGTCTATCGCGTCGTCGACTGCTGGGATGAGGCTCGTAGCTACTCTTACAACGTGATTGTCATGTCGGATTCTCAAGTGCTCCAGACGTATTATAAGGTCATGGATTACTTCAGCCTCTTCGCGTTCAACGTTGCTCCCATCGTCGTGCTATGCTGTCTGAATAGTCGACTTATCACGACGCTGAGACGAGTCGTCGAGGATGACTACGCCAGGGCGAACAATAATTCGGCTGATTGCCCGGTAAGTTGCTTTTAAAACGTGTGGTACAACGGCCTGGAGTCAGGGATTTATTCGTGCGTTCGCGTGTTAGGATGCACCCGCACTCGCATAAGAGCTTTGGTCATAAAACGCGTTTTCTAACCAAAGAAACAAATTTTGATCAACTGATAAAAATGAATTGTTTTTTGTTTTCAAATGTGGAAGATCACGATTTTTTCACTTTTCTCTTCAGGACACTGCAGCACAACGCTTCAACGCAAACGCTATGCTGTTCGCCGTCGTGGCGCTGCTCTTCGTCTGTGTAGGCCCTCAGGCCCCTGCTCGTCTGCTCTACGAATTCTACGGTCACTACCACGAGACGGCCGTCATCTACACCTGTATCAGCCAGCAGATGGTCTTCGTCAACGCTGCGCTCAACTTCTGCCTCTACTGCCTCGTCTCCAAGCGGTACAGAATTTTGTTTCGAGAGTCGCTACTTCACCTACTGGCTGCCGAAAAGGATCTATGCACGTCGACTGGACTCCACCTGAAGACCAAGTTCACGTCGCTGCCTTCTCCCACACTAACGATCGTCGGGGAGGAATCCATGCCCATGATTGAGCGCCGCGCTTCTGCTCAGAGGTAAGTCAAGTAAGTTGAAGGTTTTTAGAAACGTTGTTTTCGCATACGGGTTTTGGCGAAACTTTTTAGTCGTTTCGTTCATTGTCAATATTTTTTATCGCAAACATGATTCATTGTGCATTCAGTTTATATGTGATATTTTTTGCCTGCTGATAGTATCATAAATGATTACTCGAACAGTGTCCTGACCCCTGTGGTCTGAACGTAGATTTGTAAAATGCCCAACACTCGTCTGCGCCATCCGGAGTGATACATAGTCACAGAAATGCGTTTTCTATGATCACGGAGTTTGTCGTTGAACAGTTAAAACAGAATATTCATTTGTTCTAAAATGGCAAAATTTTTTCGACGCCTCATCGGTTGCTTACAAGGTGTTTGCCCAAATCAGCCTCCTGCCCTCGGCCCCGGGGGTCGACGGCCTCTTTTTGACATGCCATTTGATCTCGACGACACACGTCAAAATGGCCAAATTGTAGAACGGTGGCGTTTGTTTGTGCAATTCTCTCATCAGTTTTCCATGTCGTCTTCCTGGAACTTTTCCTTGGCCCAGCGTTCGGCTTCTTCGACGACGGTTGTCGGAAAATGCGCTAAAATAATTGCATTTCTATTTTTCTACGAGTACCTGTATCGTTACGGTTTGTCATTTTAAGTTAATTGTGATTAAAGAACGCACGTCCAAAAATCACGAATTGAAGAAATATCAAATAGTTGAAAACGCACGAAATGATTGATAACGCGTTTGATTTCCGCAGCGGTTGCGCGTTTGACTCCCGCAGCGAAAAAAAAGGTTGAACCCTTTTGCCTTGCCCAGCTTTCTCGGCCTTTCTCTTCTCTGCTTATTTTTCGCAATCTTATTTTTTTTTCACAAATGAATCTCATTGGCACTTTGAAAGTGCAAAATGTGTTTTATTGTCACGTTTTGACTGTGTTTTATTTTTATTTTTTTTGTTTTATCTTTTTAGGCCATTTCTTTCAGATGGGCACGACCGAGAAGTGTGAGGATTCGTCTTCGAGTGACAGCAGCGGAGGGTCCCTCTCGGCACCACCGTTGTCGACTCCTGTCCGTGTCGTCGCCAATCAGCGTCGCAAGCGGGACCGCTCGTCTGCCAATGATAGTGCCGGTGTCACCGCCGAAATAGTTCCAATCGCCAAGCGCACCCGCTTAAGCTGTCGAATCCACAAACCACCCGTCGCCAAAACCTACGGCCCCTGGATCCCAACTGTTTCTCCGGAAGTCTTCGACATCCACTTCGACGGCCAAGTCGGCCCCATTCCGACGGCGTGCTACACTTCGATCACCCACATCGCCGATGACGTCACGTTTAAGGCCCTCGACTGCGTAACAGTACTTGCCCATGCTGCCGGTGCTGCCAAGCAGAAAATGTTTATTGGCCGAATTATCCGTTTTCTCCGGCATCCAGACACAGGTGACATGATGGCACAGATCTACTGGTACTACCGGCCAGGTGAGTGCGTCGAGTACACCTCGAAGCAGGATACCTTATCTCCGGCGTTCGTCAACGTGCGCTACAACCGTTGGACGCACTCTTTTCGCGTCGATGAACGCGAACTCTTTGCCTCCATGCATACTGATTTAATTTCATGCGAAACCATCGTAGCCGTGGTTTACGTTCTCAAGAAAAGTGAATACAATCGGTGAGTTGAAAAATTGAGTTTTGACTAAAAAATGAACGTAAACCGAGTAATGTTCGATATTTTTTATCAAAAGGGGGATTAAAAATTGACTTAATTTCTGTGACCGTAATCGTCGAGTTCTAAACTATTTTTTTTTGAAAAAATTCACCTAAATGTGAACGTAAAAGTCAAACGATATTTCTTTGGGCTGCAGTAGAATTACAGTAAAAAAACTAACAACATATAATAGGTAAGAAAACGGTAGAAGCTAATAAGAAAATTTAGCCTCAAAACTGAACGTAGTACGGTAGTTTTTCAGCTACTCCGCGGAGTTGAAGTACGATAACCTGAATCCTATCCAGAAACTGGCTGTTTCTAAATTTGCTGAACGCTTGGACAGTTCTTACGAGCGTCGTCGACTCATGCCATTTGACGATACTCCGATTGATGCGGTAAGTTCATTCGTTTTAGAAAATTTCGCGTTGTGAGATGAAAATCAGGATTTTTCGTTCTGTAAACCAGTTTTCTTTGTTGTGTTTTCCGACGATTTACCATTTTCCAGGTGTTTTTCTCCCGTTTTTTCTACAACCACCTCAAGAAAAATATCCGCCGCAAGCCTATGAAGGCTTTCATCAAGCGATCCAACCCCCGAGGATGTCGCAAGCACAAAAAAGTTCCGTTAAAGACTCTCAATCTTCTGCATCCCGTTGCAAGGATCCCTGGTACCACAGCCTGCTGATCAACAACAATCCTCCTGGACCCGATCTCGGCGACTTGTAGAATTTATTCTCGCGCCAACTCAATATTTTGCATATTGTTTTTTGTTCTTTGCATCGCAGTCAGATTTGTACAACTCTCGGACGGACGCTCACTTCTGTAGCCCCAACCCCTATTTTTTGTTATAATAGAAAGTTAAAAATACTTTTTTTATTCATTGAATCCAAAAAACACAGTGATAATCACAAAATTTACAATTCCAATAAACTCAGAACTAGAAGAACGGTGGAGGGCACTGGAAAACTCAGCGCACTGAATTCAGCGTAAAAAAACTCGGCGCGGGGATATCGAATAACGAAACCCCGCTCGAACGAGGACAGCGAGGGCCCCAAGACCCAGAATCAGGACAACAGTTGCGCTCAGCATTCACTTTCGCGTCAATCGAGCGTGAAAATGCATTCATTCGCGCATATAGTGTTGACTTTGGCAGCTTCGCGCATTGGCATTTTTAAATTGTTAGTGACGGCATCTGCTATAATGATTAGAGCAAGTCCTGAGCTTTCAAACAAGCCACCAACGGCACGAAAACGTTGATTTTTGGCACAGCTACGGTAATTTCCAGTTTCGATTTTAAATCGTCGATTGCGGCCGTGTATGGCAATAACTAAACAATCTGGTCAACAGAAAGTTCCATCAGGTTGGTATCTGTCGATATAACCAAGTGCCGTTTGTTGAACATCGAAGAGGACCGAGATTCCTCACAAAAACTGTTTTACCCTATAAAAACGACCTGTTTGCTTTTTGTGCTCATGCAAAATTGGAAAACTTTCTTTTTAGGAGTGCTTGTTTTTGATCATTTGTGCGAATGCGTGCGCATTTTTATAGGGTAAAACAGTTTTTGTGAGGAATCTCGGTCCTCTTCGATGTTCAGCAAACGGCCCTTAGCTATATCGACTGACACCAACCTGATGGAACTTTCTGTTGACCCGATTGTTCAGTTTTAGCCTTAAACGGCTGCAATCAACTGCTAATTTTTTTTACTTGAAAAGGCTGCAACTATGGCAAAACTGAACATTTTTAGGTCATCGAGGGCTTGTTTCGAAGTTCAGGACATGCCTTATTCATTTCCCTAGATGCCGTCTCTAAGAATTCAAAAATGCCATTGCGCGAAGCTGCCAAAGTCAACACTATAAGTGCGAATGAACGCGCTCATTTTTTTTTCGATTGTCGCAAAATAAGGGGAAAGTGAATGCTGTGGTTGCGTGCTTCATGTTGATTGCCTGCCTACTCAGTGGATTGGTTACCGGTACCTGCTCAAAATGACGTCGTTCAAAAATTTTAACAATTGGCTTCACAAAAACTACACTATCCCTTTAACATTTCGAAGTATTTTTAGCAAGCAAAACAGCCGGTGAAAGGGGAAACCTTTTTCTTCAAAATGACGTCGGAGGCAGAGTTCGCAATTCGAAATTCCGGGAGTTTCACCTTTTCAGGTGTCATTGCTCGGTTTTTTGTTCTTTTTGGTTACGATCTTTTTTAGCAGGATTAGAGAGAACCCGAACATTGTTTTTGTCGAATAATTCGTTTAGTTTGGTCCGATTAACATATCTTCCGAACACTAATCATCCGGATCTAACCCAGCTAAAGTGATCGTAGACAAAAAGAACAAAAAACCTAGCAGTGACAATCCAAAATTCAGAAATTTCGGATTGCCACCTCTATTCCAAGGTGCTCCCTTGGAATAATGAGGGGGAGAGTAAAAAATCTCCAATTTTGCGATGAAATATTTCTGGACAAACCGTAATCACAGTAATAAGTATTTTTCAGGCACTACTGTAAAAACACATTACGACGAATAAAATTTGTTTTATAAAGTTTTTGATGTTTTTGAAGAGAAAATATATACAGTACGACAGAGAACTCTTGCCCTAAATGCTTTGCTTTTCTTCTCATTTTTATATTCTTTTTCGTTTATGTTTTACACGTGCATGAAGTCGTATTTTTATAGATGGTTCGGCATCCTCGTCACCCCTACGCCCAGAGAATCGACTGGAGCACCCCGCGCGTCGTTGAGATCTTCATTGCTCGAGATGCAGGGGTGCTCAAGAAGCACAAAGACGCCTGCGAGGCTGTGGCGAAAGCTCTGGGGATGAAGCAGGCCCCCTCCGTGAAAGTATTTCGCGACCATTTTTATGAGTGGAAAGTAAGCAATTGTTCAATGATAACAAAGAACAAAAATCAGTTACAGAAAAATAAAGACTTGTCTACCGAAGCAGCTTCGTCGTAAATAAGTTTGTTTTGTTATTGTTTGTTTTGCAGTTTGTTTTGTTGCTGATCAGTGTTAAAGTTGTAAAAAATAATAAACTTGCAGTAAATACAAGTCTGTGACGAGTTTCGCCAAGGGTCAATTAGTCGTACGTTACCAAAACACCTGTAGCTTTAACATAGGATTTGTAAAACGCACAGAACTCGTCGGCGCCATCCAGAATGGTTCGATAAATGCGTTGCCATGGTCACGGAATTTGTCGTATGGGAGTGAAAACAGTTTCTTGTACCCCATTTCACTGCGCAGCCTGGTGGTTGCGGTAACGACGGTGATGCGTGCACAACCATCTGTCCATGCAGCGACGTCGTCTCCGATTTTGTAGAGGAAACATGCAATGGCCGTGTCTAAAAAAATAACTCTTATTTTTTCCACAAAAAAATTAGACATTCCAAAAAAACCTCGCATAAAAATTTACCTCATATAGCGGTCTAAATCTTTTACCAGATGGCGGCCTTCGAGTAAGGGCTTGTCCAGAAATTACGTCATTGCAAAATCGGTGATTTTTTACCCCCCTTCCCCCTCTGTCATCGGTCGTCATTGCAAGGTGGGGCACCCCGGAGTCCGGGGTGCCCCACCTCTTCATTCCGTCCGGGGCCCGGACCCCCCCCCCTAAATGACGTCATTTTGAAAAAAAAATTTGTCATTTTTTAGTGTTTTTTTTGCAAGTTTTGGTTTATCAATTTTGCTAAAAACTACTTTCCAAAACTATATGCCGAAATTATTGTGTAGTTATTCAAGGCAAAATTATTTAAAAAATGATCGGTGAAACATAATTATATTGCAACAAAAACAGTCAGTTTTCAGCGCCATTTTGGCAAAAAAAAACTGAAATTTAGAAAATTCGTAAGCCAATTCTTGAAATTTTTTAATGACGTCATTTTGAGCAGTACCCCCCTCCCCCCTCCATCATTTTCCGTCATTTTTGGACTGACCCCCCTCCCCCCCTTTTGCAATGACGTAATTTCTGGACAAGCCCTTATCAGGAGCGTTCTGGAAGGCCGCAAAGTTATCGGTCCATCGCCTCGGAGGGTGGCCTGGCGGACGCTTGTTCTTTGGCGCGGTCGGAGGCACTGGCTGGTCTTGCGGCTTCCAGTGGCTTAGGCGGGTTGCCCAGTTTTCCGTTACTGGCTTCTTGGCGAACCTGACTTTGCGCAGCAGGGCCGTTGAGTACCAGTCCTTGAGCTTCGTGCGTTGACGGATGGAGTCTGACGGCAGCTTGTCGATCAAACGTGCGCTGAGAATTGCACGTTCGAGACGTCGTTGGCCGCGGATGAGCGTCTGAGCTCCGTCTTTTGTGAGTGTCCACGTCTCACAGCCGTAGAGGACGGCAGGGGTGATCAGGGTGGATGAGGCGGCGTTTCAGGCTCGTCTTGACTCGTGGCGCGCGAAGGAAGTTTCGGTACTTGAAGTAGATCTTTCGGCCGGCTGCAAGACGTCGTGAGATCTCTCTTTTATGGTTTCTCGGCCAGGAAACGAGTTGCCCGAGATATACGAACTCAGACACTCTTTCGACCGGTCTGCCGTTGAGGAGAATCTCTGCCTTGTCGCCGATGACGTTGGACATCCACTTAGTTTTTCCGACATTGATTTCCAAGCCGACCTCAAGAGCGTTGTCGGCAAGGTCCTGCAACATGGATTGACAAGTGGCAGCATCGGAAGATAGCAGGGCAATGTCGTCCGCGTATGCCAGGTAGCTCAGCGTAGAACTGCCAATACGAATACCACGATTAGACCAGTCGACTCGATTCAGCACAGCCTGGAGAACGAGGATGAACAGGAGAGGAGACAATGAGTCGCCTTGTCGGCAAAACTATGATATTATAGTTTATTTACGCTGAATTCCACAATACCAAACACGTTTTTTGTTATAAAATAGTTTTGTGCTCCCAAAATTTTTTTTCTAAGCGAAAATTGAGTGGAAAAAATTGCCATTTTTTCATTTTCAGTCGAATGTCCCCCTTTTTTGTCCAAATTTGCACGCTTATTTTACGTTTTTTATGCGGTTCAAAATTTAGGGAGACGCTTAAAAAAGTCGAAAATAACCGCCGTATAACACGGTTATTTTCGGGAAATGAAAATAACCGAATAACCGACCCGGTTATTCGTCATTCCGTTCCGCAAAAAAATAATAACCTTTGGCTTTGTAACCGTATTAGTCCTTCAGACTTAATTTATCGGCCACAAATAAGACCTATAATCGATACGTCATAACAATACAAGATACACAATAATCTACCTCAACAAGGGTGGGGTTCCGTCGGGTTGAGGTTTAGGGTTTGGCGTATGGTAAGGTCGTGCCGGAGAGTGGTCGTCGACGTTCGGCAGTTCGACACCTGGGACAAGGGAATCAGGGAAACTACTACATATCATCCTACACTCTGGGCGAGACTTCATGTTAATTGCGCACGCACGTGCACAGGGAATGTCATCGCCCAACAGGCTTCTTACAAACAAAAACCGATTGAATAGGATGGCCCAAAAGAAGCTGTGACTACGCAATTCTGAAGGTTGCAAACTTCTGAAACTAAAATTCTTTACTATGTAGTGTGAAAAATTTTTTCTTTCAAATTATTTTTGTTGTTGAAAATTTCGAAAAAAAATATTGACGATCGAAAAATATAATATGATTTGTTTTCCTGTTTTCCGTTTTAACACTTGGGTGCTAATAAGATCAACAAAGACCGGCCGAATTTTATGCCTTGCTCTCGATATCTGACGAAGTCATTTGCCGATTTGGGCGATTGAAATACAATATTTCATTCGTGTCGGACAATCAGTTAGTTTTTTTTATCGCACTTGTAATTTACTTTATTGAAGATACTTTTATTGCAATCTGTATCGTGTCTTTGATTATAGCAGTTTATACCTCTGACAAAGGTACATGCATTCGAATAGTTATGAAATAAAAATATGGAATCATGAAAATCAAGGACAAAAAACATAATTCACAAAGTTAAAAAATGAATTACAATCAAAAATATGAAAAGCGTACATATGTATTTTAGTGATACAAAAATGAAAAACTACTGATAAAGTTATACATAAAAAAGCAAAATTTAAACTATCAATTTTTTGGTCACGCTATCACAAAAAGTCCACAAACTATCTGACTTTAAAAACAATTGTGGTTTTTTATGAATCTTACTGCGCCGTTCCAAAAAATTAAAACTTTTAGGGTTGAATACTACCGCAATTAACACCACAAAAAAAGTACATTTGAATGTTTTTTTGTACAACAGAAAGGAATAAAAAAAAGGTGCAGGCAGGGCAACTTGACATAAGCAACACACCTGATAGACCAGGTGAAGTTTGTTTTGGTAGACAGAATGATTTTTAGAAGAAGCGGTGTCGAGGTGGAGTAACTAGACTTGGGGTACAAAAAGGGGTAATGTGTGTGTAGCAGTAATGAATGTCATCTACTGGGGTATCTTCTCCCATTAAAGTTCTTTTACGGGGGTGAAACATCCTATGTTGGATCGGTAACATCCTCGTAGAAGCAAATAATCTGGCGTAAACTCGTTTACGACACCATGCCTGTTTCAAGATCATGAAGACGCTTTGACATGGACGAGTTGCTTGCTTCGAGCTGCTTGATCCTCTGTTTTAGGCTAACGTTTTCGGTGTAGTAGACGTGAACCTTTTGCTCAAGCGTATCCATGTACTCCTTGCGTTTTCGACGCGATTCCTGTGCACTGAGTTTGTTCTTGATTTTTCGACGAACCAATTTGAGGGCTTCTTCTTCCTCCCGGGTAAGAGGTAGCTTGGTTGGAAGACGGTATCCCTCTTGCAGCAAGGTGCGCTTTTCTTCTGCCGATAACGAAACGAGCCCATGACCTCGCGGATTCTGAAAAACCAGCAGAGAATAAATCTCAACTCCTTCCAAGAGGAAACGAGGGAGAAGTGTGCGCAAATTAGGAACAAGTTTGATGACAAGTCAAGATAACGACCGTGCTGGGTTAATGAGATCGCTATCTGCCGAATCTCGACCCAGATTGCCCAAAATATTTACGGAAAGCAAAGATGAATTGTATCGTACTTTTAGACTCACCTGATCCGTTATCAATCGATTTTTGACAGCCAGGTCATGCATCTTGGATCGGGTGCGTGAGTAAGTCGGAATCGGCAGCTTGGTCGAATCGTCGTCGTCGGAAGGCGTCAGGGAATCCGACCGTAGCTCTTGTTCCGAAGATGCGTTAGAGCGAACTGAGTAGACGGGTTCTGAAATAGTCATCAGCCATGAATAATTCATGCAAACAAAGGCAACTCACTGAAAGCAGTTCGATTGAAGGACAGCGAAGTGGCAACTGGACGATAGTTGTGCTTGATATCCTCCTGCATAGCGCTTCCCTGATCCATGATATAGTACTTGTTGCTGGGGCTTGGAATGTCGGTGACGTAGTCGCTCTCCGAAGCTTGCATCCTGGAATGGTCTCCGCTGGACACGCCGTGCATGTCATAGACAACGGGATGTTGGCGATCATAGTCGTCAAACATGGCCATGCACTCGGCTTCGTCGAAGCTGCCGAGGGGAGGCGCGTCGAAGAGAAAGTCGTCCTGAAGGAAGTTAAGTGATGACGAGGAGTGCGAGTCATCCGGAGAGGACAGAGATGATGGCGACGGCGACATGCCTTCGTTTGTTAGCATGGTTGTACCTGAAATAAAAATCAGCAGTCATGGTAAGGCAAAAATTTAGTTCGCGGAAATTTTTGTAAATACTTCAAAAAAAGAGAGATAAGTGAGAAACAAAAATCGTGCTGTTAGTGGGTTGATCAGTGTGATGCTATTTAGTAAATTCCACATCAGGGTAGGGAGGGAAATGGGATTGTTACATGAAAAACGCACCGCCGGCAGCTCTGCACTCTGCTCCGTAATAGGAAAAAGAAGGGGCGGGTGAGGTAGGATAGGATAGGGTAGGATAGAGTAGTCAGCCGGGAGAGGAGCAGATTGCAGCATGAACGAGAGCAAAGAGACCCCGCAGAACCGACCGATCAACCAGACGAGCTGCAGGCCATAGCATATGTACATATGTGGGAGACAATTTAGTCCGTGAGGGGTTTTCATGAGCAGTAGAGACGGATGAAATTTACGCTTACATTTTTTTTCTGATTAAGAAGGAACAAAAGAAAAAAATAGAGACACCAAAACCGAAATCTATGAAATGAATGCTGGAGGGAGGAATGAAACATTACACACGCCGTCAATTTGTTTCTTGCGAGACCAAGCAAGCAATCTTGGTGACTGCACTGATGCTGCTATAAAGAGCAAGAGGAGCAAAATGATGTGAACTATCTGATTTGCCTTCTCATAAAAAAAGAACGTTTCAATTTTCAAATCAAAAACAAAAATCAGCGTGCAGTTGTGCGGAAAAAAAATTACGCAAAAACAATAAATTACATTGCTAAAAAATTATTCAGAAAACACCAGACCGCTCTTTCGACCGAACTTGAGGTTAAGACTAGAAAATTGTAATGAGAACAGCCGAGAGAGGAAAAAGAGTAGTGATCAACATTTATACAATAGCCATAGCCAGAACCAATAGTGGTCGGGAAGGGAGTTGTACATGCGCTGGGCAGGGTAAATATGTCCCAGCCTTCTCCCCCGCAGCAATCAGCCAGCCTTGTTTGGTTGCGGCAACTATTTACTGTCTATAGCTGTGGCAGACGTTAACGAACCCGTGCTCTGAACCTTGAAAAAAATTAACTCTAAACAATGCCCGCTTTTTATCCTGAGTGACCAGTGAAACGATAGTTTACATAAAGATTTGATTCATCCGCAACCATCTCTGATTGTTGTGCTGGGCTTGGCTTGCCTTATAAACTGAAAACCACGAGAAAGAACCTAACAATAGGCGTGGAAAGGGTTACAATGAATTCACAAATACTATCAATAGGATGACCCGGGAACAAACGGCAATTGAAAATTGCGATTTTCAACGTGCTTGTCGTTTGCAACAAGAAGAAACCTGTGAACGTAAATGATTAAACATATACAATTCACATGATTGCTAAATATTCCTTTTCTATTAAATAAGCGCACACGCCGGGCGTTGTGGCCTTTTGTAGGCAAACATGACTACCACAAACCCGTGGAAAGGCCACGCCGGCTCATAGCTAGCTAGTCGACGACACATGAAGCAAGTGATTTACGATGTTGATCCACGCGTCAAACGAACGCGGGCGACTAATATTGCTTTAGAGAGAGGGGGAGAGGGATTGATGACGTAACGTAATTGCGAAAATAATATTTTATTAATAAGACCTACGTTTATTTGGATTTCATAAAAAAATTTTATGTAGAAAAACGCCTACGTGGAGCAAGCCCTCAGCATTGCTGAAAAACCACGAATCGGACAACAAGCTGACTTTGCATCCTTGTAACTTATTGTATGTCCGAGGCGGTTAATAAATGAAAAAACATGTAGAAAAGAAATTAAAACATTGAAAAAAATTGTTCCGTAGAACAATATCGTTTTCGGGAAAAAGTTAGCTGCCCCTCATTAAGATAAACTTCTTTTTTGTTACGTATTCTAAAAAAATGTAAAAAGAAAAAAGTATACCAATTAAAGGAAGAACAAAGCACAAATAAAGCCAAACCGAAGACAGAAGACAAAACGTGCAGTATACGCATATGTATTTTTTCATCTACCTCCATAGCACCAAGATTAAATATTATGTTATGAGAAAAGGAAAACAGAGAGAATGAGGAGAAAGAAAAGGACAGGTGATGACAATGATAGGGGCTATTATTGGCTATGCGCTGTGAGCTGCTGCCGGCCATTGCATTCACCTGTCCTTCTCGTCTCACTGCTGGTATAGGGTGATTGTGATTTTGGTATGCTGTCCAAACAATTAAATATATCGTCATATGAGTCTACACAAACGGCTTTTGAATTTGCGAGAGTAAGAAAAAGAGTTTAGAAGCATGAAAATTTTTTGCTGTCACTTTTTGGGTATAAATTTTTTTCGGTTCATTGTCCAGTAAGTCCCATTTTTGTTTTTCACGGAAACAAACGGAAAAGAAAAGAAAAAAGGGTAGCAATTTTGCTTGGTAACAGGTTAATGGATGAAGAGCTGCTGTGTGAAGAGCGTTAGAACTAGCGGCTGCACGTAGCCGTAGCGACAGATTAGCCAAAAACGCAAGCCACTGTTTATGCAACGAACAGGTTGGATTGAAATACAAAGTATTTTCTACTATTCATTGCCGCCGACAACAACACATCAGATACAAAAACACAGTTACTATAGGCACGGTTTTTTTGCTCTCCAAAGAACCCAAATCGTTTCATGGTTTGTCAAATCCCCCCCCCCCCCAAGATACTCACCATTAGTTGTAATCCGAGGCACGTTCATCGGCAACGAGCACTCACTGCTGTAGCTTGAATAATATCCAGAATCATGTATTATAGTCGGCGGCGGAGCAAGGGGTCTAGAGGGTTGTTGGTAGGGATGTTGTGGTGTAGCAGTCATGCAAGCCTGTGTCCAAGACTCTGAGGTATCCATTGGAGATATATATCTACGAAGAGTAGCACGCGTGAGTGTCTGCTTGGTTGAAGGCTAACTGTAAAAAAGACAAATAGGGCGTTTTTAACATCAGGGTGAACGGCTCGATTAGTTGTTTTTTGGTAAAATAAAAAAAACAAGTGATGCACAAAAACGATATAACGAGGGGTGCACGCATCATTGTGTCAGGCATGATAACGAGCAGTTTTTTTGTTCAAGGGGCTTACCGGAAAAGATCTGGGACAAAATAAAATCTTTGGAGTCAAATTTTAAAGTTTTCCGAAAGCCATACAGAGCAGCGTGACGGGATAAAAAACAACGATACCGACCGAACAGATAAAAGGAAGGAAAGGAAAAGAAAACGACAATGATAGGGTCATCAAGACTGTTGTGATAATCCCTGATTAGAGGCATTCTACCCCCCCCCCCCGAGGAGCGAACGCTTCACAGTGCGCTCACTTGCAAAAATTGCAAAAAAATCAAGCATGCACGTGAAGAACACAAAATTTAACAAAAACGGAAACTGGTAAGTTGTAGTTTCGACGGACTTAAAAAATGTCGGAGTGTCCAAATCCCCCTGAGTACTAAAACAGGGACATTTTTCACTGATTTCTGCATAAGTAAAACTGTTTGTATTCAGAATGACTGTAAATGCTTTTAGCTCCTAACTATCATACAGTTTTTACTTATCAGTTTCTCATTGGTCGTGCATTTTTGATAACTGGTAAATATGTAAATTAGTAATTTTTTGGAATTCATGCTTTCAAAGTAAAAACATATTTTGATCTGAATGGCGCACATCCTGTCCGTTCTTATCATGCATAAAGGAACCTATACTATTGCCAATCGGCAAAACAGTACGTCAACGACCCCGAAGAATACAACACCTACACCACCTATACAACGCAAGAGACGCATAAGTTCTGAAAAGTAAACAATGCTTTCGGACTGGTTGTATCACTTTTTTCATCATTTTTGCCCCTCCCAAAAAATTTCGGCTGAGTGCGAAAATATCGCTGGACCAAAAAAAACCCTGACGGCGTGAAATATTATTTAAATCAATCTGTGTGAAGGCTTTTAAGAAATACGTACAATCAAAAAGTGCGCTGGATAAATTTCACATGTCTGATCCTCAAAATTGTACCATAATGAGAAAATCGCCTGTCCCACTTTTGCGTGCACGCGCGCAACTTATGTACCTCAACCCCCGCAAAACATCATGATCATAACAATTACATTTATATTTTTTTGCAATTGTGATGCACGACAAACAGGTGATACCGTCGTTTTTGTAGACACAATTTAATAGATTTCCGGTTGTTTATTCCAAAAAAACGGAAAAGAGACTGATATTTGATTTATTTTCACGCCGGGAGAGAGTTGGGGACTTACTCTGGGATTACCGACACCTTTTTATCTCTCTCTCTACTATCATTTCATTCACAGCAAGGAAGTTGATCTCTTGTTCGATCAACAACACTTGCGTTGGTTAGGGACTGGAAAAGTTGCAATTAATAAAATTTGGAGTGTTATTCTATGATTTTTCATTAAAGCATAGAGACTAAAACGGCATTAGGCAGCTTGGTACAAGCCGTTTTGACCTGCGTTCAAAAAATATCACAAAAATAGGTAAACAAATGGGACACAAAGGATGTTTTCGGACAGTTTAGATAGCGTTTTTTGAGTACAGTTTGAACCAATTTTATAAACAGCATAATTTTCACATTTTTAGTTAAAAAAAATAGGGCATGTCTGTGAATACTGTACCCTTCCACAACAAAGCAGCAATCTCTGCCAATCTCTGGTTCAATTTATACCCATCCGGTATCATAGGACTCAGCAAGGACAGGAAACGGATGGCCTGGCCCCTTTTTTGTCCGGTACACACGTGTGACGCAAATCAGGTCTCAAATGTCATTGAACAGTTACATCTGCCTTGCGGCATGTTGCAATACACGTGAACTCTTTTTCCTGGACACTCACCGCCCCCACCCATCACAATCCTCTGCATGTGATACCCCCTTGTCCGGGGATGGGGCGGCTCAATTGGTCTGCGCTGGTATCTAAAGCCCCTCAACGGAAACAGTCGGGAGAAAAAAATAAGATAGTCAGCAAAAAGCCTCCATCTTTCATGGGCCAGGAACCATGTTAGGGGAGAGCATCTCCGCAAAAAGATCAAGTACATTTCTCTAATCACTGCTAATCCGCCCTCCTTCCTGGAGGATAATAGACTGAAAAAAGTTAAAGAAATCAAATTTCCTGTCCGTTTATAGGACAATGTTCACATCAGGTGCATTTGAAGTGTTACCGGATGAAAAGGGTTGCATGGAAAAGATAGCGGATAATATACGGTAGGGACACAAAGTACAAAAGAAGCAGAAGGTCACAAAGTTTGACATAAAAATCTAAAATTCACATTTTTGCAAGGAGAGGACAAGATCAAAGTATTATTTTCATTTTTTGGTATTTTTTGAAAGATAATAAAAAGTCAATTTGAACATTCAAGAAGATTTTTTTGCTAGACTTCAAAATGAAGCTATTTAATTTTTTTTTATACAAAATAAAATGTGAGTTATTAAAAATATAGAAAATGTTCATTTTTTTGATAAACATAAAAATAATGCCAAAAAAGCCCTGGCTATTAGGCCAAAAGTAAGATGTCTGTTCAATTATAAAAAGTATCGCAAACAATTATAGCAATAAAGTTTTCTTTTCTCTCAATTTTTGTATCAGCTTACCAGGAAAATTAATGAAAAATTAGCGTCATTCACACTGAAAAATGTGTTGTAGCGATGATTGACGAAAAGCGATGCAATAAACACCCCCGAATGGCGATATGTCAGACAGACTAAAAATCGCCCATCTATGAATGTGAACAAGGGAATAAAAAATAGCGTCGCATGAATTTATTTCTAACAGAGAAATCGTTCACTTGATCGCTCTCATCATACACGGTCGTTAGAAAAGAAACCTCATTATTTTCTTCCCCTTGATATTTTTTTTATTCAATCGAGAGTACCAAAATCTCATATAGTGTTTAAAGTTGTATCCATTTTTATTGGTTTGACAAAAAAGCTGAATGGTTAATTTCTTTATCGTCGCATTAAATTGTTGTCAATTTCCCCCTTTCAGTAGCGGCTTGTATGTCAAATTGGTATCGTAAATAGTTCTTAACATAATCGCGAAAAAAAATTGAAAAAAGAATTGAAGACTCTGGGGAGAGAAAGACGAAAATAATGTTTGAGATTTTCAGAAATGCCGTTGATACTCGGATACAAAATTTGATCGCAATCTTTTACCTGTGTTTTGTGCTTTCTTAAATTGTTTTCATGATGTGACTCCGATGTAATGACAAACTTTGTCACCCAATCACTGAATTCTGAGAAACAATCGAGTACTTTGAGTCCTAAGGAGCATCCAAACCACCATCAGACTAGGTGGTTGCATCGAGAGGCCTCCGTGGGGGTAGATGGGCTAGACGCATAATAACCTGACCTGACTCACAATAACAACCAACCACATGCTAATAACCAATTTTTTAAAGCAAGCAGGGCGTTAGGTTTTATCTCAGCTCCGCTAAACCCCGTTAGTGGTTGGGATTAAAATGGTATAAGGACCGTTCACCATAAGGCCTTTTACCATAGGAACGTTCCCCATATGGGCCTTTCGCCATAATATGAAATGTTTATTATGGCGTATCACATTTCATATTGGGCCTTTCACCATATGCACCTGCGGCCTGTACAGGCAATGGGTGATGGCCATAGATCGAAACATCCAGTCACTACGGATTGTTTTGAGGAGGACAAAACAACCAAAATGTTATAATCTATCCATGCAAAACACACGTGCATGTACTTTTAACATTGACGACGATACAATACGATAACTCTCAGGGTAAGCCAACTTATTTTAAGGTGTTGTTTTCACGAAAATTTGTCTGTCCCAGAGACTTTCGTGAAAAACAAAGGAATTATAACCGACCTTTAGGACGTGTACGTTAATCGCCGGGGTATTGAAAAGAAAAGAATTAACATAAATTTCAGTGCATCACAAAAACACAATGATTTGGTAAACTTTTGCCGAATAGACATGATGTCACCTACGTTCGATTATGAACGTGTTTGTCCGCAGAAAAAATAGATATGAAAACAATCGACGGCGATGAGGGATAAAAAATGTTTGGGAAAAATGTTGACGTTAAAAATGTAACTGATGGCAGAGCCGTTATCTGGCAGAGCTACAGGTGCCAAAATAAGCAAAACAAGCACTTTTTGCGCCAGATCATTTGACCCAGGTTTTGATAGAGAATCCGTAACAAAAAATTATAATTCCCCTCAATTAATGAATCACCGAACGTTTCTTGGACATTTCGGAGATATATGTAATTGTTGGCATTATTTGAGGCAGCATTTCTCATTCTTATATGTATCGACAGTTTTCAGTTTAGACGGTTGCCCTGCAAAAGAGACCGGCGGTGTCCATCGGACAAACATGCTAAATCCTCCGCCAGACTTTTTTCCATAAAGTAAACAAATGTTGTCTGTTAGCAAAAAAGTTTGAAATAAAAGTGCAAGTTTTTTTCCATTCAATAATGGACAAAAAATGCCTGCGAACTTCAAAAAAGCATTGTCTATCGTTAAATTTTTGAATTGTGATCAGAAGTGTAGCCCTAGGCTAAGCTGATTATTGACTGATATGAGGCTCCCAAAAGAGAACCACAAATTATGTAGCGCAACGGGGAAACTTACTGGAGGCCAATGGGTTCAGCTCGTGTTTTTCGACTGCACGGATGTTGTCGGACCAAAGTTTGGAAACAACACGTGTAACCGATTTCTCAACATTTTTATTGGACCCTCGGCAGTCGTTGGAAAAATTTTTAAACCGCGAAAAAATGCAAAAACTTTTACCCTCTTCAGAAACGAAAAAAGACATGGTAAGACTTTAAAAGGCCACTTCATGACGATTTTTTTACAGCAGTTTGAGCATCCTGAACAACGTCAGGCAAGGGCAAGGGCGGTGTATTGGCAAAAGGAGTGTCGCTTGGAATAGCCGTCTCGCAGTCGTCGGTTGCCTTGGGGATCTCGATCAGGGGTATGTATTGCGAGGATTCTACTGAAAAAAAAGTATCTGAAAAATGCCCTAAAAAACAAATTACAAACCTTTCATGTGGCTTCGCAGTCGTCTACGTCGCCGAATAACGTAGTTCCAGATACGGGCGATGAGGCCATCGATGACGAAGAGCGCAAATGTCAGGCAAACAAAGGCCAGAGGAGTCTACAAGAAAAAAACAAAATTCGGTCAAAAAGCTCCAAAACTTACAACCCACAGGGCGGTGTAATCAGTCGGAGGTCGGTTGTCGCGAAAAGGATCTGCAAATTTTAAAAAAAGCACAATATGACATTTTAAGGCCAAAAATGATAAGAAAAAAAAAGAAAAAAAAACCTACCCACGTTACAGAACACCTTGACAAGTGCTGAAATGTCATGAGAAGGCATGTTAGGCATGATGTTAGAGAAAAAAAAACCGTAGAACGGTAAAACGTTTAGAAATAATAAATTACGTTCATGAAACGTAGAATGTTGTGTACGAATACAGTTTTCCGTGTTCGCGATAAATTTTGATGTGTTTTGCACGCTTTGCCAAGACACAATTTTGGAACTTTAGTTCAGGGATGAAAGGATAGAATTCCTTTTTCTCTGTGGAATATTTCCGTGATTCCTCGGAGATTCCCCTTGATTTTGCTAAGTTTTCCTAAAAGTGTCTCTCAAAAATATTTACAAGGAAAGTGCCAGAGTTCATTTTGGAATTTCTTCACGAAACTGCCAAATGTTTGATTTTACTGTGAAAAGTTTATAAAGAAAAATTCAGTTGCACCGCTCATGATCTGACAAAGTTACGGTAGTCAGAAATCATGTTTTTGCCATTCTTGACTACTTTTGTCACGTTGTAGGTAACAAACAACGTTATTTTCAGAACTAAGTGGTGTATCAATCAATCAATGTTGCCATTGTGAATGACCTCTTTTCAAATGCAAATTTCGGCATTTTTGAAGGTGGCAAACCTATATTGTTATATTTCTATCTGATTCTCCATGCAAAACTACGTCGATTGACGTACACCTTGAGTTTGAAAATAACGTTGTTTGTTAGCTACAACGTGACAAAAGTAGTCAAAAATGGTAAAAACGCGATTTCCGACTACCGTAACTTTTTCAGATCATGAGCGGTGCAACTGAATTTTTCAGTATAAACTTTTCATAGTAAAATCAAACTTTTGGCAGTTTCGTGAAGAAATTCCAAAATTAACTCTGACACTTTCCTTGTGAGTGATATTACCTGGCTGAAATTTGCCTTACAGATGCATTGAAAACAAAGGAATGCGCCGATGTTGTGGATTTTGCTAAAAACCTCTGACTTTTTTTGAATTGTCTATTTTACATTCACAACTGTGCAAAAAACCCTAACATAGGTCTCTAACAATTGTAAAACGACGGGTCAAAATCTTTCATCCCGGTTGGCTTTTTCCTGGCGCGGCAACTGATTTAACATCTCCGTACTGTATAGATGATGATAAAGGATAGTTTACTAATGCACAAAAAACCATAAAAAAGAGTTTACTAGGCGCGAGATATCAAACCCCCCCCAAAAAACAATAAAAAATTCATTTATTAAATTTCTGGACGCATGCATAATGGCCAGTCTTTCGCCCGTATGTATCCAAATTTTCTGTAATCCACATCCCTACAGTACAGAGCCGCTAAAGTAGTTGCTGCGTCCGGAGGAAACCCAAAAGTCACCAGAAAACCTTCAACTCGCTTAGCTGAAGGTTTTTGAAACATTTTTGTTTGTAAAATTAACAATTAAAAAAAGTCAGAGCCTTTTTGCAAAATCTGAATATGCCAATCATGCTAAGAAACCCCCGAAACATAAATATCAGAATTTTTAAACAATATTGAAAAATTGACCTTCAGATGCCGTATCTTCGGCATCCGCATCTGAAAAATGCGATATCCATCGAATTTAATCTTCTTTTTGGTCCCTAACAATTTAGGAACAAAATGCTGTGCCGTATGTCTGACTCTGACTCGACGCAAGCTTGATTTTGACTTCTCCTTAATCCCGGCTATAGAGAAAAGAAAACGCTTTAACATAGAGGGGTCGATACCTGACGTCCTATAGAAATACGGATGCTGCAGCCAAAAAAAGTGACCGCAAACACCGTAAATCAAAAGTGTCAAAAAAATCAGATGTTATTTGAGAAAAGTAGATACACCAGTCGATTTCTCGTGCCAAGATACCCCTGTATATTAACGCGCCGCGTTAAAAAATTTTCCTCAAAAACGCAATTTTTTAACTGACTCAAAAAAATGATACAATTGATATTTGCAAATTCCGCTGTCGCAAAAAAACGAACATCTAAAAGCACAAATATGCATGGGTCTCTGATTTTTGGGCAAGCAAATTAATGATAATTAATGATAATGAAACTCCAATGGGTTTCATTGTCGTGAAAGGCGTGTTCATTTCATGAACTCATGAGAAGCACAAACGGGCCGTTTTCTGAATTCATGAAAAGCACAGTCGATCGTGAGTGTTGAAATCACGCGCGTTTAAGTTTGTGTTTTTTGCTGTAAAAAATAGGTGCCATTTATTTTTCAATGTTCACAACAATGATATCGAAAAAAGGGTGACAAAAATCAACTGCAATGTAGAGAGAAACTTTATTCATGACTTGATTACGGCATCACATTTCATCACCAGTGCCTCCTAACATCTGGGCTAATGATAACTAACCACTGAGTAATGGTGAAATAAATAAATAAATAAATTTCATCACCAATGATCAAGCTTGAATTATGCCACAATAAATTCATGTTTCGTGCATAAAAAAGCTATGCCATTAACTATCATACTGCTTGAACTTGCAACGAACCAAGAGATTCATGTTTTGACGAGATAAAATCGGTGAAGGAGAAGCAATGTCAAGTGACACTGATGTGACAACATTTCTGACTAACACTTATAGAAAAAAATTTACATCAAAAACGGTAACGCGTTTTGAACTTTTGTTCGTTAGAATGCTGTCAGTGTTACCGGATATCATGTCTACCACGGCTTGCTCACTTTTTTTTCTCAACGAATCGATGACTTTTATGACACGTTTCAGGCTAAATAAAATGGCATCCTTTAGATACGTTTTCAGCTACGTTTTGATGATGAAATGTGATGCCGTAATCAAGTCATGAATAAAGTTTCTCTTTACATTGCAGTTGATTTTTGTCACTTTTTTCGATATCATTGTTGTGAACACTGAAAAATAAATGGCACCTATATTTTACTGTAAAAACACAAACTAATGCGCGCGTGATTTGAACACTCACAATCGACTGTGCTTTTCATGAATTCAGAAAACGAACCGTTTGTGCTTTTCATGAGTTCATGAAATGAACACGCCTTTCACGCGGGCTCAACCTCAAAAAAATCAGTGAAATTCAAATTTTGAAAACAAATAGAGTGCGTTAATTGTCTAAGAAACGAAGGCTTAATGATCATTAAGTGTCAAAAAATTCAAGGCATGCATATTTACGTATTTAGGATGTCCAAGTTTTTGCGATCACGGTTTTTTCGTTGTTTATGTTCATTTTTTCAGGTTTTTTTCAAAATTCCATTTTCGTGAAAAAAAATTAAACGCGGCGCGTTTGGGTTCCAACAACTTTGGCAAAAAACATTTGGAAGTGTAAAATCTCTGTGTCGGATGGTTCACCTTATTGATAAATTTGCTCGCAGACTCCATTTTTTTTATCAATAAGGCCTTGTCATGTCGTCCACCGAACTGTGCCACTTATTTGGCCACAACCTGTTTGCCAACGGTCAGGGAACGATGGATTGCTAAGCAGGTGCTTAGATAACGACACATCTGCTTGCTCTTCTCAAAAATTGGCATGTGTTTTCGACACAACCTGTGTGCGAGATTTTGAGAAAATAATGAACAGTAAGACAGAATGAAACAAAAGGAGTTTACAGGGAAAAAAGTTCGATTCTGCAAGCATTTTTTCTAGTCAAATTTCCAACTTTGGAGAATAATGTGAGAAATGCAAGCGCCTGCTTGCTCGCGCATGCTAATTTTTGAGAAGAGCAAGCAGATGTGTCGTTAGCAGCTGCTAGCTAAGCACCTGTGTAGCTAGCAGCTGCCTAGCAACATGTGTCGACAAGCAGGACGCTTGCCTATGTAAAATCAAAGGAAGCACGACACATTTTGCCTACGAGCTATGCTTGCTTGCTTGCCTAGAACAAACAGAATGCAACACCTTGGTTGCAGGGAAGTCAAACAGAATATTTTCGTGAATATCAACAAACTTTATGCTCTCGTTAACACAATATCACTCAACAAGAAACAAATTACAAAGCCTGTTTGCCTTTGATACCCAGGACATTTTTGTAATAGAACGCATTCATCTGTTCGAGGAAGACGAAAGTTAGCACGGTGTGCGGCGCGAGACGGAAGTAGTACGGCGTGAATCCTTTCCAGAGCGCGAAAAATCCTTCATTCTTGACGATGCGGGAAAGGACGTCAAAAGCCCCTTTGAACTCGGGTTTGCCATTGATGACTCGCATAGACTGGATCCTTGTTTTGGCGATGTCGACCGGCATGCTTGCAATCGTGGTCGCGAGGCCACTGATCATGGATGACAAGAAGTGACAAAGTATGCCGTCCTTGACGTAGCCACTGCCGAGGATCATCTGCTTGGCCTGCGAGTAGGTTGCCAACTGGACCGCGTTGACAACCATTGCGCGGCCGACCGTCGGGCCGCAGCCGCGCCAAAGCGCGAGGACGCCTTCTTCTCGGAAGACACGGATGATGGCGTCAAAGACGTGTTTGTAGTTTCTGCGCTGCTCGGGCGGAAGTCGGCCGTCAGAAGTCATGCGAATGAGCGCGACTTCGGTGGGGTTGCCAACAAACGATCCCACAGCGCCGGCGGTCATGCCGAGGACAGCCTTGACCGCAAAGCTCGATCCACTTGACTTGTCCTTCTTGTTGACCATCTCAAACAGCCAAGTGTAGGTTCCCAGACGAGTTGTCGTATATGTCGCTTGACGGGCCAGGCCGGCAGACAGGCCGTTATAGATGGCGAAGAAGCCTTCCTTCTTGATGATGGTCTGGATGCAATGCAGGCTGTTACGGTACTCCTTTTTGCCGCCAGTTGTGCCGGCAAGCTGCATGCGATTCTTGACAAGATCCAGCGGTTGCACGACAACAGTTCCACCCATCCTGCAATAATATATTTTAATCAGGTTGAGGCTAAGAAAAACAAACCCGGCTGTACCCCCAAAGAGGAACTTGATGTAGCTGGGAATAGTCTTCTCTTCTTTGACCAGAGCTACCTGTTTCTCTTTCTGTGCCATAGTTGACACACGGCGTCCCGAGATCAGTGTTGAAGGAATGGAAAATGTCAAACGTCAAATGAAGTTCAATTGAATTCTGCAAATTGCGGAAAACACGTGCATCGGTTTTTAAATTTGCGTGATTATACTATGCTTGCATGGTTTTTCATGCTTTCGTGCCTACGTGTATCGATCAACAAAAGTTTTAGTTTTTTTTCGCAAATTTTCGGTTTTTTTTGTGAAGATCAAGGTGTTGCATTCGGGGCCGGCTGTTTGCGCGGAGTATTTTTCAGCGGAACGAAAAACTCAGCGTAGTGCAAAACTCAGCGAAGAAAAACACAGCGAAGGAAAATTCAGCGGAGCAACTCTCAGCGGGCCCAAACTATGCGCAACTGTACTTTTCAGCGGAGTGATAATTCAGCGGAGTTAGCAATTCAGCGGACTAGTGATCAACAGGAAGGGCGCGCGTGCGCACTGAGCGGTCTCAAAGCGATAATTTTGGTATTTTTGATTTTTGATAATAATTTTCGTTGCGGGAACACCAAAAATTTGTTTTTTTTACTTTTTAGGCTGTTTGCATCCCTTTTTGGTCGTGTTTTCTCGTTTTTCGATCTTTTTTACCGTTTTTTTCGCTTTTTGTTGCTTTCTTCGGTGTTTAGTGATTAATAGGAAGGTTCAAACAATGAACTGCACCTGCTTTGTGCTTTTTGGACATTGTACACGTATATCGAATCAACTAAAAACACAATAAAATCCTGACTTGGTTTAAACTGGATGCATCCTTTATCCCAAAATTCCAAAATGCTTGTTTCCGAAGTTTATCTTCGAAACGCGATGGAAAGCACGGATATAGATTTTATCCAATCCGTGGTCACAGATTTATATTTTTTTTATCCGGTTTACAGCAAGTGTTAAGCTTTTATTTAGTTTTTGGCAGATTCAGTACCCGTGTATGACATTTCAAAAGTACAAAGCAGGTACCTTCTCGTGTCTTCACCTTCCTATTGATCACGAAACACCGAAAAAAAAGCAACAAAAAGCGAAAAAAAAACGATTAAAAAAAATAAAAAACCTGAAAACACGATCGAACGGTGCAAAAAGTCAAAAATTCAAATTCTGATGCTCCTACAACGAAACTTATAATCTAAAATGAAAAATAAAAATAAAAATGCGCACGCGGTACTCTTGCAACGAAAATCTGAGATTTCGCTTCGAGACCACTCAGCCCCCCCCCCCTAATTGTGTTCTCAAAATTAGCGCTGAAAAAAACACCCGCTCAATTATTATCCGCTCAGTTATCAATGACGCTCACTTTTCTTACGCTGAAATAATCTACGCTGAATTCGTCTTCCGCTTATTTTTACTCCGCTGAAATGTCTGTTGCGCTGTATTTTGCTCCGCTGAAAAGTACACTGTGCTGAAAAATGCATTACGCTGAATCGACCTAGAGCCGTTGCATTCTGTGTGCGGACAATTTTAGCAAAAAGCAGGATAGAACAATCAACTCACAAAAAATGCTACCGATAGCCAGAACTGTCCTTATTATGCATAAAAATAAACAGAATTAACAATCGCAGGATACAAGAAAAACATCCCGACGAATAAAGAACACTCAAAAACTCGCAAAAAAGGGCTCGCTACCGATAGCCAGAACTGTCCTTATTATGCATAAAAATAAACAGAATTAACAATCGCAGGATACAAGAAAAACATGCCGACGAATAAAGAACACTCAAAAACTCGCAAAAAAGTCCAATCGCATTTTCGTTGTGGGAAAGACTCGGCTACAATATTGTCGCGAACGCGCGAATGATCTCCACGTGAGTCATGCTAATGCGTAGGAAATCATGCTTACTTCGCCCCGGTCGGCCTTCTCATTGTCATTCCTTCCCTTTTCCTTCCCCAGATCTCCCCGCTTTCATTATCTGTCCCATATAGATATGTATTGTACGCGTGTTCTCGTTTGCACGTACCAGCCGTTTGGCAGGTTTAATTACCCAAGTTTGAGGCGTCAATAAAGAGCATCTCCAGCTCGCGGCGACTCAGACAGGGAAACCTAAGTGGCAAGGGGACTGCGGGACACCTCCAAACCTCCCGTAGTTTTCCCACAAATATTATATAAAGGGAACCGATTCAGCGGTCTCCGTACGGATATGACGGCGTACTGAAAAACAGTGCGACCCTGGTGCACCTATATGCAGTTGTTTTTTGCCAAATCTGAGTACATCAATCGTTTTCTCGTCTCAATAAACCCCCCTACGCTAACTTTCAGAGCTTTATGATATCAACTGACCGAGTTGTAAAAGTCAGAAACTTTCATAAGCCAAATCTCCAGAGTCCGGCTTTCAAAAAATCTAATATTTTGGATTTAGACTCTCCCCATGTATGCCTACAATTCTGACTCAAAACATTTGAAGTTGTAAAAATGCTGTGTCCTTCGTCCTAAATCCTGTCGCAGAGTGCGTCTTAAGATAGGGTAGGTCTTGCCCTCCCTATCGAACAACATACACATGTTTTGGCCAAAAAAGTGACGAAGAAAACAGAAAATCGATAATTGCGGGAGAGTCAGATCAAGGTGTTGCATCGCGCTCGCTCATGCTCGCGCGGGCGGCTCGCTCACGGACTTGAGCGGGCCGCTCAATGAATTTGAATAGCGGCCGCTCTCGTGAGCGCCCGCTCACGCTCAGGATGTAGCGGCCGCTCACCCGCTCTCGGGAGCGGGAGCGACCGCTCTCGAGAGCGGCCGCCCAAGTCAGATTTCAAGGAATAAGCGGACGCTTATATTTTTTTCAGTGAAAATAAGCAATCCATGAAATTTTCTGTTGAGGAATCAAGATTTTTTGCATAAGTATTCCGCAAAATCATTCATTTGAGGTAATGAAAATTATCCTCAAATGAATGATTTCCAGAGCAACGCTTATGAAAGCGGATGATTTCCAGAGCACCGCTCTCGGGAGCGGAAGCGGCCGCTCTCGAGAGCGGCCGCCCAACTTTTTTTTTGAGCGTCCGCTCTCGTGAGCGGCCGCTCAACTTTTTGGATGAGCGGAAGCTACGTTGAGCGCCCGCTTTCGAATCATTCCGCTCCGCCCGCGCTCGGGAGCGCGATGCAACACCTTGAGTCAGATGTTTTTTGAGAAATCTGAATACGGCAATCGATTCCTCGTGCCAAAATACAGTTGTATGATTTTATTCTGATTTTTGCTTCAATAAAGAAGCCGGTTGAAAAATCAGCACAAAAAAAACGATTCAGCAGCCAAATCTCCAGAATCCGGCATCTGAAAAATTTTTTATACTTTTTTTTACAATCCCTCTACAACTTTGGTTAAAAACATTTGAGGCTTTTTTTCACGGGGTCGCACCTTCCATAGGGTTGCGGCAGCGGGGGCGATCCCCGTGCGCCGCAAAGCAACGAGCAACGGAAAAAAATTGCGGCAACGGGGGAGATCCCCCAGCGCTACAGAGAGACGGGAAAGAATACTGCGAGCAACAGAAAAATTGTGGCGAAGGGGGAGATCCTCACAAGCCACGGAGTAAATTACAAGAAACAGCCAATATCGTTTACATCGTTGTGCAATGGCAAAAAATCCGTTCAATTGAATAAAAAGCGTCTGATGACTCAAAATTCTTATGTTTTATGTAGTTTTGACAAAATATGAGCAAAAGGCTTCATCGGATGGTTTTTCAAGACATGTGTCGGGGGTGGGGGAGTTCTTCTGCCCCCGACGGGGGAAGAAGTCGGCGGAGACGGGGGCCACGGCAGGCGCCTTTGTTTCACTGGGCAAAAAAGAAACGCGCGCGCGTACAAAAGAGTCACGTTCAAAAAAATGCCCTGAAGTCCGTAATAGAGTTTTTTGCCTACGGTCACTTGGGTAGGCTTGGGCATGTCCCAAAGAATGTTTTAAGCTATCAACGAACTTTATCGGATAATTTTGCGCTGTGTTGCAGGTGTTAAAATAATGCAAAACTTTTATGTGCCGTAACTAACCGAAATGTTTGGGAATTTTTGAAAACGATCTAAAATGTTGTTTATCAGGTTAAGAACAATCAGTGTGCAAAGCACAGATCCTTAGTTTTCGGTCTAGCTCTGGAGCTAACCTAAAACAGGTGAAAATGCGCACGCGCAGTGATAAATCAAGGGAAATTTTGAAGAAAGGAAGAAAAGAGTTTCATTCGGTGTTCCTGCAGCGAATGAATTTTGCCTTATCTCAGAATCCACAAGGGTATCTTCTTTTAATCCCCCTAATTTCTTTGTTTGTTGTTTATTGTTTCTGCAATTTTTTACTTTTTAAGCTGGATAATAAATCTTTGTAGTTAACAAAATAACCAGTGTTGTCGGGTTACCCGACCTGAAACCCGACCCGACCCGAACCCGACCCGAAAATCCCGGGTTTCGGGTCGGGTTACCCGAAAATTTCGGGTTCGGTTTCGGGTTCGGGTCGGGTTTTCCAAATTTCGGGTTTGAGAACCCGACAATAAAAGTCAAAATGAGAAAAAAAGTTGAAAAAAACCGTTAAACATGTCAAAAATTTGCTTCTGAAGACGCAATATTTGTTATATTAGCCTCCACAATGCAAAAATTTAAGTACAATTAAATAAATTTACCGATTTTATGAAAAAAAAATTCATGTTTCGGGTCGGGTTCTTCAGCTAACCCGCCGAAAACCCGAAAATTTCGGGTTCGGGTTCGGGTTCGGGTCGGGTTACCCGAAAATTTCGGGTTCGGGTTCGGGTTCGGGTCGGGTTACCCGAAAAATTTCCGAACCCGACAACACTGAAAATAACAACTTTTTCAACTGTGTCCTGAAGCGCGTGCGCATTTTCAAGCGCGTAATCTATTTTTGGTTAGCTCCAGAGCTAGACCGAAAACTAAGGATCTGTGCTTTGCACACTGATTGTTCTTAACCTGATGAACAACATTTTAGATCGTTTTCAAAAATTCCCAAACATTTCGGTCAGTTACGGCACATAAAAGTTTTGCATTATTTTAACACCTGCAGCACAGCGCAAAATTATCCGATAAAGTTCGTTGATAGCTTAAAACATTCTTTGGGATATGCCCAAACCTACCCAAGTGACCGTAGGCAAAAAACTCTATTACGGGCTACAGGGCATTTTTTTGAACATGACTCTCTCTGAAAATACGCGCGCGCGCAGCAGTGAAACAAAATAAGGTGGAGGCGCCTGCCGTGCGGGGGTAATTGCCCCCGAGTCCCCTGAAAAAAAAGAAAAAAGGTGTCAATTTTATCTTAAAACGAAAACCGAGGCATATTTTGAACAAATTTTTCGTATTTTGCTCTTTTTTTTTGCCTATTTGTGTTGTTTTTGAACGTTTTTCCGCGTTTAACGATAAATTTTGCTTATTGTCGGGGGCAGAGCTGTCGGGGGCGGGGAATTGATTTACTCCCCGACGGAGGTCACAAATGGTCGGGGGCGGAGGTTGGGGGGAACCCCCGGGTTCACCCCCGCGGGGATCCCCGCGGGGGCGGGGGGGGGCTTCGAACCCTAACCTTCCACCTTAATCTGAAATCCTGTCACAGACTGTCTCTTACTTAATATTTTTTAGTTGAAAAGCAAAATTTATAATTTACAATTTCTTTGTTAGATCTGTTTCTTTTATTATTACCGTGCAAAACAATAAATATGAAAACCTGTCAAAAAACAAAAATAATCATTTCAAATTTTGAAAGTCTTAGTTTAATGTTGTGCTCAATTTTGTCTTCCAGTTGTTGCTCGAGAAAAAACTTGTTTTTTTTCTTTTTTTACAATTGCATAGCATAGGGTACGCTTGTAAGTAAGTAAGTACCTTTAATGCCCTTGGCAGACGCTTTGATAACGACTCGCTTTGGCAAACTACTTTTCTCATGACATGAAACAAAGCTTTAAAAATACTTGACTTTGAAATGTACTATATTTATGTTATGTTCTTTGTTTTTGCTCCCAATGAGGCAAGGCGCTGAGTGAAAAATACAAGTATGTATCGTTTTTTTGAACCATACATATATTATACATGTCGCAAAGCACATGTCGAATGAAAAATTTGTTTTATTTTTCTGACTCGATTTTTTGAGGTCTTTTTTAAATCCAGAAAAAATTAATTGAGGACGCCGATGTGATATTTATTTTTTACTTTCCCTCGTCCAAGAAAACAATCGTATGGCATTTGTCCGAGGTCGAGCTGAAAGCGAGGTTGAGATTGATTGTCTTGTCTATCCAATCAGGCTTTTTTATCCGTCTTGCACGCAGCATTGTTGTCAGCACAACAACGCAATCTATCAAAAAGAATTCATTTGATCTTTCAATTTGGTATTCATTCCTTTAGACAAAAAAACTTTTAAAAAGTTGGTTAAGTTTTTTGCAAATAAAGAGAAAAGCTAGTTCCTGGTTGCTAAGTAGTCTTTGGAGAGAGTGAAACTAATAATGGTTTTCTTCCTTATCTACTACACTTTTTTATCTAAAAGAATTTTTTTGAACTCATTTAATACTTCTGGAAAACATTACCAACGGCGGTTTTTTTATGTTTATTTTAAAACATTAAATTTTTTTTAAATATAACTATTTTGCCACTACAGCCACCGAAATTTTACTTTTCAAAGCTCGCTTAATTCTGTTTCAAATTTTTTTTAAATTTGAAATGCTTTGGTTCTGGTCGACATATGGATAAACATGTGCATCTCCATGCAGATAAATGGCATTATGGATATTTATGTTAGCTTTACGTGGCAGTCTGAGCCGAACAAAGATGTCTGGAATAGTAAAACTGGAGCTTGTGCTATTTTGTGGGCATGTTTTTGAACCAGATCACGTTGAATGCAAGAAATCCTAGTAGATTTTTTTATGCTGTGTCGCTGCGTTCTTTTCTTGGACACCAATTTCGTATTTTTTACTTTTTTATGTTAAAAGCAAAATTTGTTTTATCATTTGCTTGACATCATTTACATCATTCCTCAAAACCTTTCAGCGTGACGCGGCGTGAAACGACCTTGTTTTTGTTTTTTTGTTCTTTGTTTTTATTTTTTGTGTTTCATCTCCGCTTTTTGAACCATGTTTTGACGTCACAAGTTTTTTTTTTGGTTTTTTTTACCAAGCTGGATTTTTGTTTCTTTTTTTGTCTTCTATTTTAAATTGTCTTGTGGCCCGCAAGAGCCATTCATTAATCTAATGAGCAAGAGGCACTTCACTCGACATTCGGCAATGTACTCATTTCTGGCACTTTCATATTTTTTTGCAAACGTGGTTTTTAGATTCAAGGTTGTGTTAAATAAAGTTTATTTTATGTGGTGCCCTTATGTTGTTGTTTTTCTTTATCTCTCCCTATCCTTTAAAAAATGCCATCGCGCCGCTCCTCAACTCGATATGACGACAAATTATTGAATTGTTTATTTGCCTTCAATTTATTATTTCGCATGTTTTTTTCTGGAAATTCATTATCCCATTTGAGTCATTCATTGATCGAGAACACGCTGCAGACTTGTGCGTGATTATCACGATAGATAATTGGCCTGGACGGGGTTTGTATTTACGCCTGCGCTGCGTCGCTTGGGGGTAGGGATAAGCTTTGTCTTGCTTGTACTACGCCAGCGATGCCGACGAAGACGACGAGGTTGACTTGTTATACAATTTATCACCGCATGTGTGTGTGCGTGTGTGTTAGTGGTGTTGATAAGTTGCGTCGTGTTTCATGGAATGTTTCAATTTTTTTGCTACAAGAATGCTTGCTGAAGGCAATCAGTGTGATGTTCGGAAAACAAATTGGCTACTGATGACCAAAAGGGGTTTAGTTAGGGTTTTTTAGGTAAAGAATCAGGAATCCACTACTAATTATTACAATGTTTCAGAATTCAAAAAATGTTTTTGAGTGTCAAGGTTTTCAGACTGCAACACTGGCGACCGATCTGCAAAAGTTTTAAAAATAAAAAAATTGATATTTTATATTTTTTAATTTGAAAAATGTGCTTGAATTTGTCAATTAAAAATCCAGTTTTACAAATTGTGAGATTTCTCCCATTCTCCTGACTTATCAAATTTCACATACATCTTTGCCAAATGGTACAGAAAAATGTCATCATTCGGAAGCCACTTTGTCCGATTTGATTTAAATCCCGTTTTTTGCTTTGCTCATTTTGTTTCATGTAAGTTCTTAGGATGGCATGTGGCTTGCGGCATGATTATTTTTCATATTTTTTATGATAACTATAGAAAAGATTATCCAACGGTTTTCACACACACACACACAGCCAGCCAGCTATGGAACGGCTTTTTTTATATTTCATAATGCTTGAATTTTTTCGTACACATGGGCGCCGAAATCCGCGTCTTTTGGCTTTGACGGTTCAGACCTTGGCGGCCTTGCATGATGTACTCTCGGTAATTGTGTAAACTAAAGAGAACTAAATATTTCTGTTTTTTTGCATACAAACTACGCCAATCAAAAATGGCATTTCAGTATGAAATTTTGCATAGGTATGTTTTCCATGATGCTGATTCCATAAAAAATATTGGGATTGAGCACAATGCCTGGCATGGCATTTTTTCAGAGATGCCAAAATTGGTAATTTTTTTGATTTTTTGACATCATAACTCTATTCCCACCAGTGTTCCGCTCTGGCCAAAATCGACTCTTTCGACTCCGACTCCCAGAGTCGACTCTTTGACTCCGAGTTAAAATAGGTTCACAGAAAATTCATCAATAAACGCCTAAAACTGCGTGCTTTCATCGTTAACGACTTTTTATTTTACAAAATCAAAAGTTTGGCACCAAAAATGGCTCTAAAAATTTTTCATCAAAGAGTCGACTCCAAAGAGTCAAAAGGTCATTTTGTAAAAATCGACTCTCGACTCCGACTCTGACTCTCGACTCTCAGAGTCAGAGTCAGAGTCAAAGAGTCGACACTGAGTCGGAGTCAGCGGAACACTGATTCCCACGGCATACTCTCAAGGAAAAAAAGTATTATTGGATCCAATGTTTGTCCCCAAGCCCGTAGAACAAAAGATTTGGTGGTTTAATGGCACAATTTGCCACATCATGCAGTGGAAAAAGATCAAAATTCATAAAGCCAAATTTTAGTTCAGCATTTTTTGAGAGGGGACCCTTCATTTTTATATTTTTTTCTGATTCTCCATTAAAAACTGAGTTCAATAGTAGCTTATTCGACCAGGAAATGCAAATGTTTCTGTTGTGCTTAGGATAGCTTAGGACATGCCTGGACCACCTGAAACAAAACGTGGAACGGAGTTTTTTGCACTTTATTTTTTAGTGGTTTATCGTTGTTTCTTTTTTCACTCTTAGGGCTTGTCCAGAAATTACGTCATCGCAAAATCGGTAATTTTTTACCCCCCTTCCCACCTTTGTCATCGGTCGTCATTGCAAGGTGGGGCACCCCGGACCCCCCCCCCCTAAATGACGTCATTTTGAAAAAAAATCGCCATTTTTAGAGGTTTTTTTTGCAAGTTTTGGCTTATCAATTTTGCTAAAAACTACTTCCGGATTAAAATCTGACATGAAAACATGCCTAATTTTTAGGCCCGGTCCGTCGAAAGCCCGGGCCGGGCCAGCCCGAAATTATCCATTCTGTATTTTTTCCAAATTTTTATCCAAAAAAAAACAGCAAATCGTTATATAAATAACATAAATTATTGGTTTTTACTCAAAATACTAAGTTTTCTATCTGTAGAGACTAAATTTTGTGAAAAATAACCAAAAGACAGTTAATTTTTCGAAATTTTGACTATTTTGACTACCTCGCGGGTGCAACTATTTGTCATGATTTTGCACCAATTATGCTTTGTTTTGCTAAATCTGACCTCCTGATGCCAAAAAAACAAAAACAAAGTAGCTATCACTATCCACAAGCGAGAGAGGCTTCGCAAAATGTCACTACGCGTCAATAGGTCTCGACGCGAAAATTTTTTGAGTTTTTATAAAGTGTTGTGTATTCGTCGGCATTTTTCACATGTTCATGCATTCTCATTCGTTTTGGCACTTTTCAATGTTATTAGGCTAAGACTGAGCTAACTAACCGTCCCTGGGCTGAGTTGATAAGTTATCGGAGAAATATGCTAGAAGGCGCTAAAGTTGCCTATTTTGAAAACGCATTTCAGGTTTTTTCTCCATACCTGTAGTGTACAGATGAATTCTGGGGCTGATACCGAGTTGCCCATACCTATAGCTCGGAGGCCCACCCAACTTTACCCCAGTCGGCGATTATTAGTTTTCGAGTTATTCACGATTTTATATTCAGTGCTTTCAGATGCTCCCTTCGGTTTGGTCGAGGGAAGTCCAATATGCACGATTTCACTTTTCTGAGGTATATCGACCCCAAGGATGTCAAAAAACAAAAAATAAAACGGCTATCGTAACGCAGAAGCTCAATAAAAAACCACCAAAATATACGCGGTTTGCACCTCTCGAAGAGAGGGGAACACTACGCGCGCACTAATGTTCCCCGTCCTCTCCTTGTTTTCAGCTAGTTTTGAAGGACCGTATCACAGCCTGTATTGAGCTTCTGCGTTACGATAGCCGTTTTATTTTTTGTTTTTTGACATCCTTGGGGTCGATATACCTCAGAAAAGTGAAATCGTGCATATTGGACTTCCCTCGACCAAACCGAAGGGAGCATCTGAAAGCACTGAATATAAAATCGTGAATAACTCGAAAACTAATAATCGCCGACTGGGGTAAAGTTGGGTGGGCCTCCGAGCTATAGGTATGGGCAACTCGGTATCAGCCCCAGAATTCATCTGTACACTACAGGTATGGAGAAAAAACCTGAAATGCGTTTTCAAAATAGGCAACTTTAGCGCCTTCTAGCATATTTCTCCGATAACTTATCAACTCAGCCCAGGGACGGTTAGTTAGCTCAGTCTTAGCCTAATAACATTGAAAAGTGCCAAAACGAATGAGAATGCATGAACATGTGAAAAATGCCGACGAATACACAACACTTTATAAAAACTCAAAAAATTTTCGCGTCGAGACCTATTGACGCGTAGTGAAATGTTATAGTGTAACAGGGAACAATACGCACGCGCGGTGTTACCCGGGTTTTCGACGGTCAGATAATCTGTAGTTTAGAAGGCTGCTACCTCGGCCGTAACTTTGGTCCATAATCTTTTTTTGTTTTTTTTTGGCATGAGGAGGTCAGATTTAGCAAAACAAAGCATAATTGGTGCAAAATCATGACAAATAGCTGCATCCGCGAGGTAGTCAAAATAGTCGAAATTTCATTTGCCCTCTCCATGAACGGCACTAAACGAAAAGTTACGGGTATTGGTTTAAATCCCATTATTGGGTAGGGAGAACATAAAGAAATGGCCAAATTTTCAATTTTCCGCACAGGAATTGGAATAGGCCTACACGAAAAATCAATATTTACCATCTTTGGACTTTTGCAGCAAAGTTGGTTTATGAGCAATCGATACCGCGCAAAATGCATTCAAAAGCTTGGACTTAGCTTGACAGAATGGCAAAATACCAAAAAAAATCAAGTGATATTTATAAATACCCGAAAACTGTCGACGAATGCATTACACTTCTACACATTCGCAAAAAATGCCCTTGTGAGATAACTTGAACTATTTTCTGCTAAAGAATTTCTAAAATTACGGTTCCTAATAAAAAGCTTATGACTGTTTCTCTCCCGATTAATTTTTTTCCTAGCGTATGGCTTCACTGACCACTATGATAAGCAATTCTGGATTGCCTATCTGTCCGAAACAAACATTATCCATTTTGTACCAGCAATTTGCCTGCATAATTGTTGTTGCCGTTTTTTTGTTGCTAACTAAGAAACTTTACAAAAATAAGAAATTTGTTGACGATTGGTCGCTGAAGGAAGGCCGTGACGCGACGTTCCGCTGTTCCCAGGCTTATTAATGGTCTCGGTAGAGATGGAACTGGAATCAAGATATGCATGTGTACTGCACGACCAGCTTTTGGGGTTTCATTTTACTCATATCCATATTTTACAGAGGATTGGATGTTTTTCGGGTTCATTGAAAACAAGACGGTTCTAAAATTTGTTGATGTCGGAACGATAAGCAAAGTTCGAGCTGAACAACGCTTTCAGATTCTTTGTAATTTTTATATAATTTTTTACCCGTGCACAGTGTTGTGCCTGAACTGAGAACCGGAATCGACGGAGTATTTTAAAATTTTGATTTTTTTAATGGAAGGTCAAAAACAAGAAAATAATTATATTTTTGTTATCGGGAGGGGGGTTACTTCTGACTTCCAGTTTTGATTGCTAATATGATGGTTTAAAAATACCATAAAAATGATGCGAGTACCATTTGGTCTTTTTGACAACTACCGAAAACGACATGCAAACAAGACCGCATTTTGACTTTGTTTTTATGTTGCTCAATTCAATGGCCTGTCATGCATGCGTGGCGGAAGACTATTTTTTTCGGCCTTCAGACGTGTCAAGTTTATCCAGTACATCTATCAAAAAATGGTACTTTGGAGTAGGGTTCGAACCCCCCCCCCCCGTATCGGGTCGGGGGCGGGGGTAGTCGGGGGCAGAGGTGTCGGGGGCGGGGGAATTCTGCCCCCGACGGGGGCAGAAGTCGGCGGGGACGGGGGTAATTGCCCCCGAGTCTTATGAAAAAGAAAAAAAAAAGTTGTCAATTTTATCTTAAAACGAAAACCGAGGCATATTTTGAACAAGTTTTTCGTATTTTGCTCTGTTTTTTGCCTATTTGTGTTGTTTTTGAACGTTTTTCCGCGTTTAACGCTAAATTTTGCTCATTGTCGGGGGCAGAATCTGTCGGGGGCGGGGGTTTTACTCCCCGACGGGGGTCACAAATGGTCGGGGGCGGGGGTCGGGGGGCAACCCCCGGCTTCACCCCCGCGGGGATCCCCGCGGGGGCGGGGGGGGGGGGGGTTCGAACCCTACTTTGGAGTTTATGCAGAAAAAATCGTTTTTGATTAAAGTTTATCAGCTCTTGTAGGTATGCAACTTGTAATGACATTTTAGAGCACCATTAAATACAGAGTTGTCGACCGAGCCAAAATTGCTTAGCCGACAACTCTGTATTAGAGCCGCTGGGCTCGGCTCGGTGGCCCTCGAGCTGAGCTTTCGAGTCGCTCGGCTCGGCTCGCTCGAACCGAGCATGGCAATTTTTTCCACTCAATTTTCGCTTAGAAAAAAAAATTTTGGAGGCACAAAAACTATTTTATAACAAAAAACGTGTTTGGAATTGTGGAATTCAGCGTAAATAAACTACAATGATCATATTTAGTTTTTAGCATAAAAAAAAGTCATTTTTCGTCATTTTTGGGTCATTTTTTAGGCTCGGCTCGGTCGACAACTCTGATTAAATATTTTTAAAATAGATTTTGAACAATTATTTAAAAAATCCAACGACTAATTTTTTGAGTGCATATAACTGTGACAAAATGTATTTTTGTGCTACCGAATTTAAAAAAAAACAGGTTTGATAATTTTTTATAAGTTTGATTTTTTGTTATAACTGGCAAAGTCTAGTTTGTCGTATAAAATGTGACAGTGTCAATGTGACATTTCTCCCAATATGCTTTTTGAAACTTTTCTTGGACATTGATTCTCCATTTTTTTCACAAATGACGGCGAAAAACAATCTTTAATAATATATAATATAATATTTATACATGTCGCAAATAGTGTTTGGCTGATATCAGGTTTTGCCTGATATCAGAGTCTGATACTGATAATGATATCAGCATCAGTATCAATCAGGATGAGATTTGGTATCAGGATGATATCAGAATGATATCATGATATCGATTTTTCGTCAAAATATGCTTTAAAATACCGTTTTTTTGCCATTTGCTCACAATTGATGTAAAAAATACTCATTTTTATGTATCCGAGTAAAGCCATCCTCTATATTTTAATATTTAAAAACCGTTTTACTCTCATTTGAAAATGCGGCCCGTTTTTGACCACTGCACATTTTGTGCCACCAGGGTTTTCGACCGCTCCTGAAATCGCTCCGCTTCTGAGCGGAGGCAGAGCAAGCGATAAAAGAACGAAAAAAATATAAAGCGGGAGTGGAGCCAGCTGCATAAAAAAAAAATTAGGTGCGCGAGCGTACATAATTTAGAAAAAAAAGGAGCGAGGAGAGCGGTACAAAAAGTCAAAATAGAAAACCCTATGTACAACGCAATTTTTAGTGTTTTTTTGCAGTGCATAAACGCAGAAAACAAAAACTTTACCTTTTTTGGACGACAAAATGATAAATTTATTCCAAAAAAAATTTTTTTGGGGTTAATTATCGAAACTATCATTATTATTGGTGATATCATGATATCATTCTGATATCATCCTGATATCAGTATCATATCATGATAGTGTTTGCAACTATCACTATCATATCATGATGGCAAAAAAATGGTATCAGCCAAACACTAGTCGCAAAGCATATGTTGAACGCGAAGTAATGATAAGAATAACGAAACAATAAAAATCTGGGGAAGCTGTTGTAGAGGCTTCCAGTTAGGACGTGAAAATAACTGGGAAATGGGGTAAGCATAACATGAATAAGATTACAAATTAGGAGAACATACGTTGTGTGGGGGGGGAGATGTGGAATTTATTTACCGTCAGGGATTTAAGAGGCAGTCTGCGACAGGATTTAGGAACAAGGGGGAGACGAGGACAAGACTTTTTTACACTTTCAAATATTTTGAGCCAGAATTGTTCCCCACCCCTAAAAACCTCTATTCCCGCCAAACACAGATTTAAAAAAAATCGGATTCTGTAATTCTGGATTCTGAAAGCTTTTTGATTAAAATTGATGGCACGTGCTCTGTTCATGGAGAAAAAGGCTGAAAATTTTATTAGGGGGGTTTTCATAGACGCGGAACACGATGACTTAATCAAATTTTTTTTATCGTTACGGTAAGTGCCACATTTGGGCTAAAATTGATGGTTTCTTGGCCACCACAGATTGGGTTTTCAGAGGTGCCAACACTGGCATAGCCTATCTTTTTCCCCGTGTTTTGACGCGTCGAATGGGGTAATGCATGAAACAAAGGAGTGACCGCAATGAGGTCATCCATTGGCATTTATGATGCGCACTCGAGAAAACGCGCACAATTTCGCTTCAAGTGACAAAAAAAGAGCGTGCGCGCGCATAAAAGGTGTCGTGTTCAAAAAAACGCCGTGAAGCCAATTTTTGTTTTCTATGTCCACGGTCACTTTGGTAGGCTTTGGCATGTCCTAAATATCACCTTAAGCTAGTTGCACTTTTTATGAGGTAATTTAGCACAAAGTTACAGCGTTTGAAAGTTTCATGTCTTTTCAAGGCCTGTGGCATCGCCCAATATTGTCAGGTAAAACACCCAAGGATAAAAATCAATATTTGGGACATGTCAAAGCCTACCAAAGTGACCGTGGACATAGAAAACAAAAATTGGCTTCACGGCGTTTTTTTGAACATGACACCTTTTATGCGCGCGCACGCTCTTTTTTTGTCACTTGAAGCGAAATTGTGCGCGTTTTCTCGAGTGCGCATCATAAATGCCAATGGATGACCTCATTGCGGTCACTCCTTTGTTTCATGCATTACCCCATTCGACGCGTCAAAACACGGGGAAAAAGATAGGCTATGCCAGTGTTGGCACCTCTGAAAACCCAATCTGTGGTGGCCAAAAAACCATCAATTTTAGCCCAGATGTGGCACTTACCGTAACGATAAAAAAAATCTGATCAACGACATCGTGTTCCTCGCCCCTCAAAACCCCCATAAAAAATTTTTCAGCTTTTTTTCTCATAAATAAAGCCCGTGGCATTGATTTTTGTCAAAAACTTCCAGATGCCAAAACTACAGATTCCGATTTTTTTTTAAATCTGTGTTTGGCAAGAATAGAGGTTTTTAGGGGTGGGGAACAATTCTGGCTCAAAAAATAAAAAGTTGTAAAAAAGTCTTGTCGGCCGACCTAAATCCTGTCGCAGACTGCCTCTTAAAACAGTTCACTTCTCTAAAAATAGATTTTGAGTATGCCAATGATATTTATTTCGATCGAGTTTTTATATTTTATTGTTTCAAACTATTGTAACGTGTTTTTTTCAGCGCCAACCCAGTCAAAATCATTCCCGCTTGCCTTTCGGCTCAGTAATGCCGTTCGCTCCTAGAGTTTTAAGTGGTCAGCATTGTCTCCCACTACCTTCTTCTTCTTCTGCATTATCGTCTGTTTCTACTTATCGCCACCCTTCCTTCACGACATGACGCTTGCAAATCGTCGCGCAGCATGGCGTCAGTACCGTTCGTGGACGACTACTAATGCTCCAATTCCCGAATGGTATGTTCGATTTTTTTTAGTTTCAAAAAAAAGGGGTTCTTACCTTTCGGTCAACGACGATGGTGCAATGTGGCGCGATGATGACGTGTCAACGGTGACAAAAAATGGCTATGAACCATATTTGGCTATAAGCCAGGTTGCTCACTGACGAGGTTTTCTTTCTTTTCATTTTTTTTCATCTTGAAGTCTGATTGATCAACGTTTCTATCATCCTTATTGCAAAAAAATTAATTTTTTTTTATCGCATAATTCTTAGATTTTTTTGTTGACGAAGAATTTTTACATACACAAAAATTGAATAAGCGTTCAAACGTTTTTAACGATATGTAAATCCTATTTTTCTCAAAAATTATATTTCGTATTTTGTACAAATCTTTTTTTGGGTAACATTTTTTAACTAAAGATATCTGATTCCAAAATTTTTTAATCAGAGTTGTTCAATTCGGCAATTTTCAGCGCTCGCTCTGCTCGCGCTCTTTGAGCAATTCAATTTTCAGTGCCCGCTCTGCTCCTGCTCTTTGAGTTCCTAAAATTTTCGCGCTCGCTCCGCTCGCGCTCTTTTATTCCCGGATCCCCTGCTCTTGCTCTGCTCACGCTCGTGAGTCGAGCAGGAGCGAGCAAACACGGCTCACACATAAAAATATGAATTTTGAGTCACAAATTCAGTCCCTCACGAAAAGAAAGACCGTATACTGCTTGGAGATACCCCCAACATCGTGTTTTTGATCGAAACTACCAGTATTTTAATATTTGTAGCACTAAATTTATAGTGAGCAGTGCTCATTTTAAAAATTTCTCTTGCTCGCTCTGCTCGCGCTCTTTGAGCAATTCAATTTTTCCTGCTCGCTCTACTCACGCTCATTGAGCTCTCCATTTTTTTGCGCTCGCTCCGCTCGCGCTCGTGAGCAGATCAGGAGTGAGCAGTGAGCAGGAGCAATTTGGTGAGCATCGAACAACTCTGCAAAATTGTTGCAAAAAATAATTTTGTGGAATTTTTAGAATCGCGTTTCCGATTTGTCAGTCTGTTCCACGAGGGTCTTAGCCTTTTTTGAGTATGTCGTCATCGTACTTACTACGTGTGCGTAAGTGAGGGGTGTCTTGTGACAAAAAGAAAAAAATTGATCTCAACATTTTGTTTTTTTTGTGCATAAATTCGTTAACCAGTCCCCAACAATTTTTGCCACCTCGTCCAGAGACGCAAGTCATTTCGTGCGGTGTGTCAAAAGTTGTGAAGTTTGTTCAAGCGTTTTCTTCCTGTTTTTCATCCTAGCCTGTGTTGTTCGTGTTCTGACGTCTTACGCGTACGCGAACAATAATAACATGTGGATCGGCACCATTCACTTGCTGGTATCACTCTCCTGGTCTGGAGAAATTGCTTTCGGTTCCTTTTCGTCCAGTCAACAGCTTGCAGCAGCTTGTTGTCATTGTCTACCGGTGCCTGAGGGGAGGACAGATCAAGTTGACATAAATACTACCAGTTGACTCGTTTTTTGTTTTACCATAGCGTTTTAATCACCTGGAAAAAAGTTGAAGTTATCCTGCTTGACGTAAGCCATTACCTACCAAAGAGTCTCAAAAGCGAAAGTGCAGGTGTCTTTGAATATAAATGTGACAAATCACATAAATATACGCATTCTCACAAACAAGTTTTTTAACTCTTTTGTTGTAATGCGGTTGGCAATATGTCAAAACACATGCTTTTTTTGATGTTTGAAGTACAAAATACAAAAAAATCATTATAGTCAATATTCAATACGTGTTTTAACTCTACGGTATCAGGAATACGGAATTTAAAAAAAAAGTTTAAAAACTTTAACCACATAGAATAAATTTTTTGAAGCCTAAAGCATAATTTTTTAAATGCGCTAAATTTACTGTGCAAATTATTTTTTTTTGTATTTTTGATGTATACGTATTAAAACAAATTTTAAAAAAGCCTAGACACTTCCGGCCCATTTTTGGGCACATTTTGGTTTGTTGGTTGCCGCTATCGACAGCCAGCTAAGTTCTTTGCACCGATGTTTCATAAGACTTGTACTCATGTTACACCTTGATTTTCATCAATTACCCCTAGTTCAATTGTTTTAAAAAAATTCTTGCTCAATTTTGGCACGTTCTGTAAAAATTGGACCTTTCCCTTTGTTCACGCATGACTTCATCCACCAACCATCGCCAGCTACGCCAACGCTGTGATGGCTACAAGCCAACTGACTTACAGTTGAAGTTTGTCTCCAAGCTTCTGTAATTCGATATTTTCCTATCATTATCGTCTTCTGTGTCACTTTAGAGACCGACATTTTGTCGAAAAATTGTCTTGTCGGGTTTTTGATGCAGATTCAAAAACACAGGATTTTTATGTTCGGCATTGACTTAGTTTGGCCCTAGTGTCGTTAGATTATTTCACAACTTCTTCTGTCTGAAAAAAACCAAACTGTCTATTATTTATAACGGGGCCTGCGTGTTTGCTTTCATTAATTACTCTATTCGATTGGCATCACTTTGTTTTTCCATTCTTCCTAGGGAATCTGCACTTTTTTTCATTCCCGTTAGTTTGATGGTAATTAGACGTTTGCTCCGAAGAAAGCAGCTGGTGCCGCCACCGACGTAAGACAAAACGGTTGGCAGGGTGTCCTGGAGCTGGAGATGATGATGGCTAGACGGTAATTTCGTATGCTGACGATTTGGAGCACAGACGGGAGGGACAGATGTAAACATGTAAGATACACTAACTGACGCCAGTTTACTGATGATTAGGGTTCGAACCCCCCCCCCCCCCCCGCCCCCGCGGGGGTGAAGCCGGGGGTGGCCCCCCGACCCCCGCCCCCGACCATTTGTGACCCCCGTCGGGGAGTAAAACCCCCGCCCCCGACAGATTCTGCCCCCGACAATGAGCAAAATTTAGCGTTAAACGCGGAAAAACGTTCAAAAACAACACAAATAGGCAAAAAACAGAGCAAAATACGAAAAACTTGTTCAAAATATGCCTCGGTTTTCGTTTTAAGATAAAATTGACACCTTTTTTTCTTGTTTTTCATAGGACTCGGGGGCAATTACCCCCGTCCCCGCCGACTTCTGCCCCCGACACCTCTGCCCCCGACTACCCCCGCCCCCGACCCGATACGGGGGGGGGGTTCGAACCCTACTGATGATTAGGGAGAATGGCGTAAAGGCAATTTTTGGAGTTCTGAAACCAGGGTCCAAAACGAATCGGTAATTAAGCGCCATGCATGCGCTGCAGCACGACGCGCACTCGCATGTTGCGCACACGAAAAGCAGGCAGCAGCCGGCGACAGAGACGTAAATCTGTGCGCTTTTTCACCCATTTTTGCTCGAGCATAAAAAAATTCGAAACAAAAAATAATGATCGAAATAAATTTTTTCTTTGACTTCCTGCGAGAAATAACAATATGTACTGTTAGAATTAACTGTGAAAACGGCCGCATCGGGTAAAATACGGATGCTGGAGCCAAGCAACGGACGAAAAACAGGCGGAAAAACCAGAAAACATTGTTTTGTTTTCTGTCGTGGGGTATCTTGGCACGACAGAAAACATTGTCGTGCCAAGATACCCCTGTATGCCAAAATACAGAATTTTTGAAGCATTCTGACAATTTGACGTTGGAAACTACCAAAAGCCGTAGTTCCAGAATCCGGCATCTAAACAATTTTTGATATGGGTATTTGGACCCTCCCCATAGGTGCCTACAACTATGGCACAGAACATCGGAAGGTGTAAAGTGCCTGTGTCGTCGGAAATAAATCGGCTCGCTGTTCTCATCTGCCTTTCTGTGAGTTTCACTGTTTTCAATTTCCTTTCACTCATTTCCTCAATGACGTCGCAATACATCATTATTGTCATGTGAATACTTTGTTCCAACGGAGTCATTTTTTTATTATGTTACACAATTTTTGCTACTTTTCATATGCCGACACCACTGAAACGTGTCATTATTTCATTTGGAAAATGAGAATACGTTTGGATGACACAAAACGAAACACGAGGGGTCTAAAATTTTTTCATTACCTTTTCCATTTTGAACCGTAATTTTCATTTCCTACATGTTTCTAGATAGCAAACTTAATGTTAAAAAAATACAAAATAAATATAATATTTTTTAAATTTCTTGAATAGTCTTTCCAAATCGGACTGACCAAAGGCGGCAAGCGGACACAAGGAGTAACCATCCCGAATTTAGCGTAATTCATCATTGGATAAGCAAAACTGCTAGCTCAAGCCAGGTTGCATTAGATGGTTTCAAATTGCACATGGCAAAAGTGCAAAAAGTAAAGCGTTATTCAAAATGCACAAAAATTTTGGGTTTTTTAAACAATCGTTGTCATTATTAGGTTCAGCTGGAATAATATTTTTGAACAATAAAAGGCATGCGATGCTGCTGCTGTATTCCATTCCGACGACCTGACGCCCTGACATTTGGTATTTTAGGGAGAGTAGGAAGGAAGCCTGACTAGCAAGCTTCGCGTCAACTTCCTCGCTTGGCCATTTTTCCCTTCGGTCTCTCTTTCATATTTTTGGTTCTGCAACTAATGCTGCTTTTTTGTCTTTTTTGCCCAAAATTGATTCATTTTTTGTACAGGAGGAGGCGAGGAGAAAATGACGGCTATCCTACTACCCCCATAAGCAGGAGGCAGGCGGCAGTTTAGTAAATACATTGCTACGTCAAACATAGGAAGGCTCGCTGGGTATGCTACTACTACTCATTTTGCGCTGTCAGACAGAGGGTGTGGCGGGCGGTCATGTCTGCTCATCAACGCATTTACCGAGGATTTTTCTACTTTCATAGTTTTGAACTTTTTTTTTAAAACAAAAAAACTTGGACCGTTTGGAATTAAAAATAAGCCGTTGTTTGGTTTCTTGACATCTTTAAACGTTAAAAAACGACAGTATCCAGTCGAACATGACAAAGTAATTCAGTTTTGACATTTTTTAAATAAAATATGAAATTCTTGAATGCTTAATTCGTGTTTGGTGTGGGATTTAGGGGTTTCATGGATGTAAATTTTATGGCGTCATCAAAGTTTGCGAATACTTTTTAAAATTTTGATAAAGAAAAATCAAACCATTTTCAGTTTATTTTATTTTATTTAATTTAAAAACAAACTTTTTTCAAGAGTTTGTATCTGCCACGTTGACAAATGTCAAAAACACAACGACATTTTTTTAACTTGCTTGTAGAAAAAGAAAAACTGAATATCGTTTCGTCATTTTTTTGCGCACAAAATTTGTTTGTTTGTACGTTTATTGAAAGCACCGAAAAAAAAAAATTTCTGTAGTAATAAAAAAAACTTGGAAATTGGGAAAAATGCTATGTATGTTTTACCTGGACCTTAACTCACCTGATTTTAAAACATATTTTTAGGAGTCATTTTTATAACTAAATTCGGAACAAATGTTTGTTCAACACAACCAAATGCTACACAGCATTTTGACACTTTTTTTGACACATTTAAAAATGTTTTGAGTCAGAGTTGTAGGCCTTCGGGGGAAAGGTCCAAAGCCGCGATATTTTAATTTATAACAATCGGATTCACGAGATTCGGCTTCAGACCTGTTTTTCATAAAAAATAGTGCCTTGTGCTAGCTGGTCATGAACAATTCTGAAAAAAATTAATATAGGGGACGGCGGATCCAATGACATTCTCAGAATTTTTTTTCAGTTACGGTAATTATCGATTTTTTGATATCATACGTTTTCAAACCGCTATAATATTCGGATCTCAAACTTAAGCGGTAATTCGATAAGCCTATCTTCTTCCCCGTTGTTTTTTGTATCGGAGAAAGTAAAACATAAAAAAAAATCGCGTGCCCAAGGTTGTCATAAATTTTAATTTATGCTCCAGACTCGACACCGAAGCCCTGCGCGCAACGTGCACGCATAGTTTTGCGCTGCTGCACACGCGTATTGACCGTTACTTTTTAGACCCATGCCTAACTTATTACAAAAAATGTTTTTAGAACCATTCAATAGGTGTGCCAAGGCTGGAAGGTAGTCTTTTTTCCAAACTCTACCAGTAAAATGCCTGAGGCTATTAGCCATAAAAGTTTTAACAAAAATGACCTATTCTATCTTTTAGAGATTCGCATCGGCAGAAAAATGAAGGCTAAACTTGGTGTATGTTTTTTAAATTAATGTACCGAACCCAAAAATTACTGAATGTAACATACTCGATAGAGAATTGAATTCTCTAAAAGATAAAGTAGGGCATTTTTGTTAAAACTTCTACGGCTAATAACCTCAGGCATTTTACAGGTTGGAAAAGAAACTACTGTACACCTTCCCGCCTTGGCACACCTACAGAATGATTCTAAAAACGGTTTTTGTAATAAGTTAGGCATGTGTATAAAAAATTGCGGTCAATATCCTTTTTTTTTATTTTTTGAGCTAATCCGACACATGTGTCACAAGATAACACATGTGGCTACAAGATAAAATGGTCGGTACAAAACGGAACTTTTTTTAAAATTACCAGAGGCCATAAAGTAACGTCGATAGACAAAAATCGATAATTACAGAAAAACCAGATGTTTTTTTTTTAAATCTGAGTACGCCAATCTAATTATCGTGCCAAAATACCCCCGTATCCAAAATATCAGATTTTTGCCTCAACCATGAAGCAACTTGAAAAATCAGGGGTGGTGAACTTTCAGAAGCTGCCGCTTCAGAATCCGGCATCAGAAAAATCTAATATCACGGATTTAGACCTTACCCATGGTGTCTTACAACCTGGGCACAAAACATTGGTTGTCGAAAAATCGCTGTTCCTTCGCTTTCACCTTAATCCTAAATCCTGTCGCAGACTCCATCTTAAGTTTCTGTAAAATAAGTTTTGTAACCTAAAAAAAGAAAACGTTGAGATAACTGCCATCAACATTCTTAAAACATACAATTTATTGATTTCAAAAGCAAAGACTGTATGAAAAATAATTTTCACAACGTTTTCCATTTTAAAATGTTTTTTCGGCGCTCTACCAAAAAACAATTTTTTATTATAAAGAAGGAAAACCAAAGCTGAGTTGTTGCATTCGATTGAATTCACTCGAGAGGCCTGAAACAGGTGTTGCCAATTTTTTCTCTGCTCTCTTCTTTTTCTTTTTCCTCCAGTCTTCCCTGCCTCTCTTGTCATTTGTGTTTTATCCATTTTGTGTCTACTACTGTTTAGTCGTATCATTTTTATTTTTTTTGCGTGTTTCTACAACGTCCTCGCGATCACACCAAGGTACATCCAACATAAATATTTATATTGCTGCTTGTGTTGGTTGTGTCAAAAGAACTATGTTTGTCGATGAGGATATGCATTTCCATCTTGGAGATCACCTGCAGGTTGTGCCTCCTCCGACGCCAATGTCTACGTCTACCACTACCGTCCGTCCAGGTCCACGAAGGCATACTGTATGGTTTGTTCCAGGAAAACGGTAAGCATCAGCTATGTTTGTAAAAATCATTTTTTTGGGTAAAAAACTTTACTTATGGGTCTTGCGTTTGTTATCGTAAAATTCCTGATACAGGCTTGGATAAAGATAAATTTGATTTTGGTTTAATGTTGTCCGTGAGTTTATTTTATTTTGACTTCAAATTAAAACAGTTACGTTTCCGATCTTCCAAAAACATAGTTCTAACGTATTCATTTTTCAAAATTCAAAGTTTTATAAAATATTAATTTTTATTTGTACAAATTTTTTTACAAAATAAATTTTTTTTTGATTGTGCGTAAAAAATCTTGTTTTTACATTTCAAATTCAAAAAACAAATTCATGCTTTCAAAAAAGTTCTCATATGCGTGCGCAGACGGCCTAAAAGACCACGAGTACCCCTCAGGGGTGAAAAAAACGGCATTTGATGAGGAAAGGACTTCAATGAGCTTAATGTGCTTTAGTTTCACACTTAGCGCTAATAAGTGTGTTTTGTACCTTGCTTGACCGCCCAAGTATGAAAGAATTCGTGAATGAAAAAAACTGCGACACGCGAGTCCGTGTGTGCTTATGTTTAGTAATAGAACCCGCCGTAATGGTATCTTACCAAACGTGTGGAACAGAAAAAAATTACCCGGGTTGGTGGTGGTGGTGGTGGTTTGGTTTGTGCTGCCAGAGAGAAGAAAAAAAAATTTCAAATTCACTTTACTTACCAGTGGAAAAGAAAGACGGCAACAAAAATAAAAAAATGGACATCTTACTTGTTAGTGTGTTCAAAAAAGTGCGTGTATGTGGTGGTTCCCAGAGATTGATTGTGCGTCTCTTACTTTTTCTCGTTCTGCATGCCGTATTACCCTTCCCTTTGGCTAACAAGACGTAGCCAAGGCTGCCACGGCCATGGGCACGGGCCACGGGCGACACACTCTGTGCGCCCCTTGCTCTATCAATCCCCGCTCGCCAGCTTGTTCGTCAAAAAAATGAAAAGCAAGTGAAAGTGTGGCACAACGGCTTCATCCTTCCTTGTCAGGCGCCTTGGCCCCCCTTTTTGTTGCGGAGCAAAAAAGCCTTGACGTTGTTATACGTCGTGTCTTGAACAAAGCCCTGCCACCAGCAGCAAAACCACCACCACCATCACCACCGCCAGCGGCGGCCGCACGACCGCGGGTGTGGTGCGGCCTCCTCCCTCCCATCCTCCTCCTCCTCCGCTGTATTCCGTCCTCCTCGTTGTCGTCGTCGTCGTCCTCTCCCAAAGAGTACGGAGGAGAGTGTGAGAGCTCTATAGCCGCTGGTTGGCGCGGTTGTTGTCATCAAAGGCGAGAGAGAAAAAGCTCCGAAGATCCTAACTCTCTTCTCATCGTCATAATATTTTTTCCTATTATTAATAAATAAATTTTACGTGTTGTATGTCTTCGGTGTAGCAATTCTTATTACTACTACTTTATTTAGTTGGTGGCTGATTTATTTTACTTTTTTTCTGGTTTAGCGACTTTGGGACAACCCATTTTCCCGTATTATTATCAATTTTTTTCTGGACTAGCAAAATCTGTCTTTTCTTCGTCTCAAAAGTCTGTTGATTCGCTTCCGACCTCCACGCGACCATTCACCCGTCAGTTGACTGACTGTCAGTCAAAAAAGGCGTTTTTTTTGGTGCCTTCTTGTTCTCCCGGCATCATCGCTGCCAATTCATTCACACATTGCACGGCGTCGTTGTTGTCGTCGGCTTCATCTCTGTCATCTTCAAAGTTGGCCAAAGAGAAAAACATTTTTTTACCAAAAACATTTTTGTTAAAATAATTATTTGTCCTGGAGAGAGAGTGCGATGGCAGGTAGAGGTGGTGGTAGTGGTAACAATCTTACTACTCCACAACGCACCCCACCTCCTCCCTCCGCACCTGCATCAAAGAAAAGAACAGTATCATTTGGTATTCTTCGACGGAATGTTTCTAATTTTAGTACATCATCGGCAATTCCTATTATTGGATCATCTGCGGGTAATACACAGCTAACGGGTTCTACGACGTCATCTACCGGTGATGCAGCTGGCAACCTACCGTCATCGTCTTCGACTGGACACTTTCTGCACCACCTGAATGTGGCACCACACGCGAGGCGGGAATCCTTTCTGTATCGTGCAGATGAACGCGAAGCATTTCCAACGTCCGGTTGCCGACCTGTATCACGCGCATCAAGTGTCACGTCAACCGATCCTCAGTAAGTGAAACCAAACAAAAAAATTATGCTTTAAAAATTTGATATTTTTTGAATGTTTTCGGTGTTCTTAAAAATTGCATAAAATCAATAACTCACGACAGAAAAATGACAAAATTATTTTTTAAATTCAGTTCTGTTCATGATTCCCCACTCACATGTGCCCCAGTCCCCCTGAATTGGGGCAACTTAATTTTTTTAAAGCACAAATGAGGGTACATTTCAATATCTCATCGGTGCATTTTCTTCCAGTGTTCTTCTATTTTTTCCTTTTGTTGTTGTGATGCTGTTGTGTTGTAGTTAAAATAATGCTGTTCATTTTGTCGGTGCCATTCATGGTCTCAAACACGCAATGCCACTGCGGGCCCCTTGACAAGCGTCTGTACCGAAGGAGCATGGGAGGGTGATCATAGTCACGGTCAGAGCTGCAATAGACATCAGCGCCACGCTGTTACAAAAAATGGAGATGCCTGATCAAATTTGCAATTTCTTTCAAACTTAATTTTTTGGTGCCAGCGTTTGTTTTTTTTATGGAAACTTATTTGATTAGTCCGATTTTGATGGCAACGCGCCAGTTTTGCTCAAATTCGTTTATAGATGTAAAAATTAATTTTTCATTAACAATAAAAAACCGCTTCTGAAAAATTATTTGACAAAGAAAAAAAACAAGCCTAGCCCACTTTTTTCTGCATATCAATTTTTGTGTGTTGAATATTTTACTGTTTGCACGGGAATAGATTGTTCTCCGGAGACCAACTAAGAGGGAACTAAGCGACGGCAGGGGTATGAAGCGTGACGCTATCATTCCAAGGGAGCGTGCATGCGTATCCCTTCTTCTCCTTGCCACCGTGCCTAAGGCATAGAGGGTTCGCGGTGGATGTATGCCTCGTGGGAATGATCTCCAAAACAATGGAGACAGATATCACAATTGGTTGTCTTGGCTTTTTTATTTCAAATTATTTTTTATTTGTTAGAACAAACTATTCTGTAGACAAAAATGTGAGGAAATGGATGTCTCGGAGCGAATGTGTGACGTGTGTGGGGGGGACATGAAAAATACCAAAACAAATAATGGAAATATGGAGCTTTATGAATGCTGGAAGCTATATGGCGTAATTTCTGAAGCAAGCCGTTCCTCATCACCTGCAGTGCAGAAAAAAACAGTTTTATAAATTATATTTTTTACATGTTTTATTTTTGATTAGTCGACCCTACTCTGCATGTTTGTAAATTTTTTTGTTATGAAAAATTGTACAAAGCGTGCCAGAATTTGTTTTTAAATCATATACTGGATTTTAAATTGCATATTCCATTTTGATATTTTTTTCAAATTTAATTTTTTTAGAAAGAAAAAAAAACGAAATTATAAATTTTTTTTTATGTGTGAGGTTTTAGTTTTTATTTTTTTTCATGCACCATAATTTTTTTATTTTTCAATAAAAACAATAAAGTAAAGTAAAAATGATTTTGTGTTTCTTTACATCATAAGACAGTTGTTAGCGCCACAACGTTACATGCTGGGTGGGGGGCAATTAGTTGTGTTTTTTTTTGCACATTTATTGACTTTTCAAAAAAGCTTTAGACAATCTTCACTGTCATTACTGGCAGGCGGGCAGATGACGTACGCATCGGTCAAATTTTGTGTTTACAAACACACAATGAAAAAATGGTTTATCGTCATAATTTTTTTCTTTTGTTCTTTCGCGGAGAAAGCGAGGGATAATGACGACCTTGCTGACGCTATCTCGGCATTATTAATTTATTCATCTCCTGAACTCATCAAAAAAGCGAATACAAACATGAGCAAGAAAACCCAGTTTTGGAAATATTATTTAAAAATTTTTTTATAAACTTTTTCCAAATTAAACTTAAAAACTAATTTTTAATGTTATTGAGCCGAATAAAAGAAATCACATAATACTAATTTTCCGTTTAGCAAGTTTTGATGCAAAAAGTAATATATAAATAAATCAACAAAGGCAATTTGTAAATGTCTTTTGATTAATTGTCATATATTTACTGTTGTTTATAGAAAGTTCGTTTTTGACTTTTACACCGTTTCAAATGCCTGTGATCTGATTTTTTTTGCCATTTGTTCTTTATTTTTCTTTAAGAACACTTAAACGAACGTAGAGTGAGCAACCAAGCTAGCAAACAGGCAGGCAGGCAGAAATGTGAGCGAAAGGGTGCGAGAGTACTTGTACATGAAATGAAAAGGACACAAAAACAAAAACCAACAAAAACGATATGATAGCTGTTACTGGGACTGAGGCACTACGACCACAGGCAAACCAACCAGCACCAAAGCAAGAAGGGTACATACACATGGTACGCTGGCCGCTAGCGCACCAACGAGGATTGTATACGCTCCCGAAAAAATGTAAAGCATATCAACCCCCGGACTGACGACAACGAAAAACGCGAGAGAGACAACAAGGAGTCCAACCCCCCATCTCCATCCCCCATCGTCTTTTCCTTTTTCCTTCTCCTTTTTTGTCGTTTGTGAAGGCCGGGCTTCACTCAAGCTTGTGGTCTTGCTTCGTCGTTCAACGTCGTCGTCGTCTTTACTGCCGTTGTTGTTGGCTCAAGCAAGGCGGAAGGAATACTCACCATTTCAATCTCTTCTCTTCCCTAGATGTCGTTGTAGGCCAGGAGCGAAACAAAAGGTTGAAAGAAAAAAATAGTGAAATAGCAAAATATATTTCTTCTCTGTTGTGAATGTGCTGATGGTTTTTGAATGATTCAAGTCTACACGATTTCCAACACCGATTTTGGTGACTGAAGACCTGTAAAAAATATTTTATCATATGTTTTGCTACGGCTGTTGTTGTGTGACCAAATGATGAACGCAAAGAAGCTGGCTGCTTTTAAATGGGCATTTGGATCGTCGTGTGAACGCAAAATTTCTCACAGGTTATTGATTTCGAATCTTTTCATTGTACATTTTTTCGTTCCGAATACGATGTTAAGCGGATTTAATATTTCTAAAGACGGCTTTTGTCTTTTTGTCTGAAGGTGTAATTGGTTGAGTCACGACTGATTATCCACAAAAATGTCACAAAGGATATTGTCTTTTTTGTTATCTGTTTTTTTTTAATTTCGGGTACGGCAGAGATCTAGATAAGACGTACTATAATCTGAATGTGTAAATCGCCATTATGCGAACAGATAAAGGGATGGATAAGGGATGGAGAAGAATAAACAGTTGTCAGATGGTCTTACCTGTTCGACAGTAAAGCAATGCGAATTTGAATTAAATGCGTATATATTTTTTGTACTAATGTAAGTAAGAATTTTTTTACAAAAATAATTTGGAACAAGCGTCGAAATTGATCTAAGTTTTGAATTTTTTGTTGAAAAAAATTTTTTTGTTTAAAACTCATTTTGTGCCAAAATGAAAATATTTACCATATCAAAGAGAAAATGTTTTTCTTATTATTTTTTCACTGACAAAAATCAATCCGCAATAATCCTTGCTCCTTTCTGCTTGATACTCGTGTGTCATTTACCCAAATACACTTGAGCCGTGTAGGGAGTATCATTGAACGAGGAAAGCTATCAAATTTTGTTTGCGGCAAATATACATGGTTTTGTGCTTGTTTGGGATTCAAAAGCTCAACAATAAGTTAAAAAGTAATTTATTCTATCAATTGAGAAAAAAAGTGTTTTACGTTCAGTGAAAACGCAAACTTTATGTTGAAAATTTTTTTTGTGTATCGGGCCAGAAAAAAATGAAATGAATGTAGTAATAGGAAAACATCGTAATCGTTTATGCTTTGCTTGCTTATTGATGCTTAAAACGCCAATATGAAGTAATAATAATATAGATTTTTGTAATGACGGGTTGGAGTTAAATTAAAATTCATCTCACCCTTTCAGCTGGTGTTTCGTGATGAGATTTTGCTTTTTTTGGGGTAGTTTTTTTTAAATAAAAAATATTTTTTTTGAATAAAACTTCACATTTTTGTTTGTCAAATGCAAACAATTTGTTGTTTCTGAATAAAAATTTTGGAATAATTTGGAAGTTCTATTTGGAACTTTTTAGAAGGCATTCATCCTTGGGAACAAAAATCATTAGCGACTAACATAAGCCGAACGGAACAATGAAATAAAACACTCTCCCTTTTTTGGCTGGTGTTTGAAAACAAATTATATAGCATAAACTAAACAATTTATTTTTTTTCAAAAAAAGGAAAAAGAAAAATCTAGAGATTGACGGGACAACGAGATGTGATGGAGAAAGACCGGTGTTGTAGCAGTCGAATTCATTATGACTTACTTCTCTCACCCAAAAAAAGTGAAAAACGGGGACTTGAATGTTATTGTTTTGTGTTTTTTCTGCTCATTACCTTTCGTTCATTTATTTCATGCTCTCCCTTGGTTTCAGACATGGCGATGACTTGATAGTCACACCGTTTGCTCAATTACTTGCCAGTCTGCGCAATGTGCGCAGCAATTTGATTTCAATTGCCAACCTTCCCCCCCAGCCGGGTGATGAAAAGTATCGAACACAGCAGGCAAACCAGCGGCGTCCACAATTGCACAGTACACCGCTACCGGAACCTGTATTGCAGTGTGCCCAGGAAACGCTTGAAGAACTTGATTGGTGCCTTGAACAACTCGAAACTATACAGATACATCGGTCTGTCAGCGAGATGGCTAGTAGCAAGGTAAGCAGATGAAAAAATACTGCAATTTCAAAATTAAATCGGAAGTAGAATCGTTTAGAAAAAATGGTTTAACGGGTTTCATTTTTTTGTTCTTCGTGATCATCGCACCGGAAGTATCTTTTTTCTAAGTCTTGGTGGACCCGACCAAACCAGAGCGCCGGCCTCAAGTCTCGATTTTTCTGTGATTACATGTGACCGACATTCTAAATTTTTTAAGTTTTTTAATCTACTAACATTAAATTTATATACGTTAGATTTTATTATTGTTAAAAATTTCTTTTTAAACAATAATCAAAAATATCGTATTAATTACTGTTAAAAAATTTGTTTTTTTTCAAGCTTTCCTCCCCATGTAGTTCTATAAAGTTGAAAATCGCATTCGTTAAAGTCACCACAGAAGAATAAGATGATGTTGCTTACGCTAACAATAATAATTCTGGGACCATGTTTTTATTCCTACAACGTTTCAATAGATGAATACAATTCAGAAAAATAAACATCTTTTTTTAGATGAGATGAAAAAAGGTGTCACTTTTCCGTACATGGAGAAAAAATCGAAGAATCGATTAGAAATTTGACTCTAAAAAAAGCTGATTTGGATGCATTTCGCACTTTTAACTGCCTTTTGGCATGCTGAGTGCAGAAAAATTAGAACGGTGATATGGATTTGGATTCGCTTCAGCCCTTTTAAGGGAATATGGTCACATGAAGCGCATTTTGACGAAAGTGAGGCGCTTTGATCCGATTTTCACTTTTCATTACACTCGGCCTGACGCCGAAGAGGGGGAAGGACTTTACAGGAAAAAAGTAAAGGGGGTATCGGTAGGTGCCCGTTGTAACCGTACTACCACAAAATTTACTTTTCTTTTTTTGACCTACATTTATTTATTTGTTCGCGTGCCGTTACAAAAAGAAAAACGTGACTTTGACACTTTTTGCACTGCGTGAAAAAAAGTAGGGCCTAAAAGTGCAAAATTCTGCAATTATTTTTGGTGAAGATCTTATTAAAAAAATTTTTTTTTCAGTTCCGCAAACTGCTCAACAAAGAGTTATCACATTTTGCCGAATCGAGTAAATCAGGTGTACAGGTGTCCAAGTTTCTCATCAACACCTACATGGACAAGGATGACGATGAGGTGAACGACAAGGACATCAAAATATTACAGGAGGTTTGTTGCGGATTTGCATTTTTTCATGATCCCGTGACTTTTTTCAATTTTTTATTCCGTTTCTACAGTATATTGGTGTCAAAAAACAATTGTTCAAAAAACAAAAACAATTGTGCGGCGATTTCTAACATTGTTGCACGATTTCCAGATTTTTTTGTGTCACCTAAAAAAGTTACGTTGTTCTGTAATTGTTTTTTAACGTTTTTTGGTTAGAATTAAGAAGTGACATGTGACGCAAAAACTGCAAAATTTTTATTCGTTTATATTTTTATAAATACAATTGTTTCCATGATTTCCCTTGAGCAAAGTAAAAATTGTTATTTCTTATCGGTTGTTGTTTATGTACAAATTTTTTATGTCCATAATGTTCCACATAGTACACGTAGTGCTGCACGGTCTGCAAGACTAGAAAAACGTTTTTTTTTTCATTATTAAATTTGTAGACAGCAGACTTTATTTGTTTTTTTTCATCAGTCAAGTGTCAAGTGTTTTCGGCTTTTCCTTCTTGGCATTCACCCCAATTTGCCAAGATTTTTGCCATCACGCTCTGTCAAGCAGCATTTATTTATTCTTGTACAATGTACAAGAATAAATAGTCTTCGACAAAACAAAAAAGCAAGAGCTGTTTTGTCGAAGACAGAGGGGTGAAAAAAAAACAAAAAAAAAAAATCACGTGTGCTTGTCGGTCTGCCTGCCATGATCTGTCCCTCCTTGTAAAACGCAGCATGATAACACATTTTTTTCGAGTTTACAAACTTGCTGTCACGAGAACAAATCATCCACGTTTCGTGCATGATGCATCCGAGACGCTAATTACACAAATTATGGTCAGTTATTGACTGGCGCACGCTACTGATATCAATATCACAAACCAACCAACCAACCGGTTGGCTCTCCTTTTCAAAATCATGTTCAAAATTATTTTTCAAACACCTTGTTCAAATTTTTTAGCCCAACATTTTACGATTTTTGTAAGACGATGATGGCAAGAACAACAAGAAGTACGCACACGCGGAAGAAACATTACAGGCAACATGCATTTTGCGTGGATTGTGGCCGGTTTTCGAACTTTGATTTTTTTAAGAATATTTTTTCTTACTGGAAAACACGCGAGATGCTGATGTATTGGAACCAAATTACTAAAACAGGACAAAGGATTCTTTTTTCGGTGAACTGAGATATGTATTTTTTGTTTTAACTCTTTTGAGCAAGTTTTTGAGAATTTCTGAAAAGTGTTTTTTTTATTTTTGAAAGTTTTAGTTAAAATTTTGAATTTGAAATAAAAAATTTGATATTGCAAAAATAAATACAGTCTAAATGAAAAAATTTCGCAATAAAAAATTTTATTGGCCAACTTGGCGCCGCATTAATTTTTTCGTTCTGAAACCAATCATTAATCACAACCAAAAAATATGCGACATTTTTTTTACGTTTTTTTTTATTACAAATTACCAATTTTGACCCTCTTTTTTCTCTTTTATTTTCTGATCTCTTATTGTGTTTTTTGTTTACGTGTTCATTTAACATGCAAAAGCAGAAGGATGAGACAGGACCCAAAGTGATGACGACGGCGATCAATGTGGTTTTGTCCTGGCGCCAGGCGATCAACACCACGTTGTTTTTGACAGATGAATGATAAAAAATTTTGTTCGGGGATCCATGATTGATCATAATCAGTTCAGGCCAGACCAACATCAGACGTGCGTTGTTGGGACTTGGGCCAAAAAAAATTGGTCCGGGGGGTTTGAAAACGAAAAAAATACCCGAAGTCGACCAAAATTGATACACATTACACACACTGGGGGTGTTGAAAAAAAGAAAGAGCGCGAACAAATTGAAAAAAAAAGTATACATAATTCATTGGTCCTTCCTACTCTCGGTCTGTAATTTTTGTTCACATGACACTACCACCACTACCGCAATCACTTCCCCTTCTACAACCGGTGGCTGCCAGTAATACTAGTACCATGGTTATCCTCTTGCAGGCTTATTCATCCGATCCAAGCACGTCGTCATGCGCGAGTCCGAACATGTCTCTCTTCAACAAGGCCAAGACAGCTGCGATGTCAAAGATCAGTGGGGTAAGAAAGCTACGTGCCACCACGCACGGAGCACCCCCAGAATACGGCGTCGAGTGCTACAAGGAAATTGCTGTATACATGCAACGAGTGGGTTTTTTATATTTTTTTAAACAGTTGAATTGAAATAAAAAAATATGAAATGACCAAATCTAAAAATTTAGAAAAAAATCGAAAATCTGACGTTCATGTTTTTCAATTAATTTTTTTTATTTTACGAAACAAAAGAACCTTACTTTGTTACTACAAGCAAAAAATTGTTTCAGTTTTTGAATTATTACATTCATATTTTTTCTTTGTTCATGTGCAACTAATTAATGTGTAATTAATTGATACGCTCGTACGCAATAAGAAGAGTGAGATAAAAAAAGTACAATTTTTTGTGTGTTGTAAAAAGATCACCTTAAAGACTATTTCCGGTCGTCGTGTCATTAAAAAACCTTTTGTGCACGCGGTAATCATCTCCGATGACGGCGTCGTCATTAGTAGCATTGGCGGCGGTATCGGTTACAGACTCGGGCAAAGGCTCGTGGCAGTCTGCTGCTGCGCTTGCACGCTCGCGCACGCATCAGAGTAAATTAGTCACCGGAAATGGTCTCTGACATTACCCCCGGTTGTTCTTTTGTTTATTGAATCATATTTTAGGCAGAAGGAAGAAGAATCAACAAATTTAAACTATTTGGAAGGTTTACGATACCGCGATAAATTTTTTACAGCGGTTTGCAAGTTTTATAGTTAATTGCCGCATTAATGGTGCTAATTAATGCAATCATTTTTTTGCAAATTAAGTAATGGCGCAGAGATGGAGAAGATACGTTTTTGATCTTTTAATTGACTGCTCTTTTTTCGATAAGTCACGCGGGACAGCAGCCGTAACAAAGCGGCAATTAGGCTGATGCTGATGTCCAGCGCGCTCCATGTTTCTAGTCAGAGGGATTGTCGTTTTTTGGTTAATCGCCAATTTTTTATTGGTTTTTTAACAAAGCATGAAAGGGCAAAAACATATTTTTTTAAAGGACCAGAAAAGAATATAATAATTTTTTATTAGTTTTTCAAATGAAAAGTTTTGTTAAATTCACTTTCTTAAAATTAAATTTTTTTACAAGTTTGCTTAAAAATTTATTTATTTAATTTCTAAAATCAAACATGAATAAATAACGTGCAAAATTGTGTGCAAAAAAATGTTGTCAAAGAGTGTGATCAACTGCATGTAGTACTGTACACTCGACGTAAAAAAGGCAAACCTAACCTAACTGATACATATTATTTTAATTCAAACTGCTTCAGCTCAACGACTGGGGACCAAATATCTTCAAAATCCATCAACTAAGCAAAAGCCACTCCTTGACAGCCGTAACGTATACGATTCTCCAAGAACGAGGACTCATCAAGCACTTTGATATAACACCAAACACGCTTATTACGTATTTGTTGCACCTCGAACACCACTACCGTGATAATCCCTATCACAACCAAATTCACGCCGCCGATGTTGCTCAATCTATGCACGTATTGCTCAGTTCTCCCGCTCTTTCTGTGAGTTGATTTCGTTTTTTGATGCGCAAATTTTTTTATTCGAGTTGTTTTTTAATTCTTAAAATCGTAGATTCACATTTTTCTTTTATTTTTCTAAATTTTTTAAATCACTGCATTTGAACACCATGATTTTTAAAATATCAAGAAGCATTTTCTCTACTTATGAGTAATCTATCGATTTTTTCAGAATGTATTTACTCCCTTAGAATGTCTTGCCGCTCTGTTTGCATCTGCCATTCACGATGTAGATCATCCAGGTTTTACCAATCAGTACCTCATTAATTCAAGTAATCATATTTTTTTGCTAAGTTAAACTTTTTTGTTTATTTAGATTCTGAACTTGCCATAATGTACAACGATGAAAGTGTACTCGAACAACACCACCTTGCCGTGGCATTCAAGCTTCTCCAAGAGCATCACTGTGATTTTCTCTCTTCATGGAGTCGAAAGCAGAGACAGGCATTTCGGAAGACAACCATCGAAATGGTACTTGCAACGGACATGAGCAAGCACATGTCACTGCTTGCTGACCTAAAAACTATGGTTGAGGCAAAGAAAGTTTCGAGTTCATCTGTTGTCATGCTGGATAAGTATACTGATCGTATACAGGTTAGTTGTTGACTATTTTTCAATTGATGTGTTTAATGAACTTTTTCAGGTTCTGCAATCAATGATCCACTTAGCGGATCTGTCAAATCCAACAAAGCCTATTGAGCTCTATAGATCGTGGAATGAGCGAATTCTTGAGGAATACTGGCGGCAAGGGGACAAGGAAAAAGAACAAGGTCTTGAAGTCAGTCCTATGTGCGATCGAGGAAATGTCACAATTGAAAAATCTCAGGTAACGATATTTCTTTATATTTTTAAATTTAATTAATTTTTTGTAGGTCGGCTTCATCGACTACATCGTTCATCCCCTCTTTGAGACCTGGGCAGACCTCGTTTATCCCGACGCGCAACACGTCCTAGACCAGCTAGAAGAAAACCGTCAGTGGTATCTTGCCCGCATTCCGGACGAACCCGATTCTGCCAGATCTGCTCCAGGCGAGGAACCAGCTCCGGGTGCAAAGTCACCGATTGTGAGCTCCAGCACGGGCAGTGGATGTGTGTCCCCTTCGAAAACGGCCGCCATTAACAAACTCGCAACTCTAGGGTCTACTGAATCGTCAACGACGGCGACGATAGCGCCGCTGGGTGACTGTGAAGAAGTCACGACCGATGACGACGTCACAAGTTCGATTGTTAACGGGACATGATAGAGAGAGAAAAGATTATTTTAACTGAACGGGAGCAAACATAATTTTTACGATGGAATTATCCGGGTCTTTTTGCTTTCTTCCTCCATTGCATCCAACAAACGTGTGCGCTTCTACGACAACAAACAATTACTAACTTTACGCCGAAAATGTATTTTTGAATATTTTTGATTTTTTGGAAGAGGAATCCGCCTCTGATGATTTTTGCCAAATACAGTCTTTTTTTGTATTTCTCAAAAAAAACCAACACAAACTGAACGTGTCACAATGCTTTCTTTTTTCCTTTAACCTTATTTTTGTGTCTGCCTTGATGTCAACAAGATTTGAGTGAAATTATAGGTGCTTTAACAGATTTTTATCCACTGATTTGTCAAAAGATTTTTTTTGCAATCATCAGATTTTTTCTTGGTTTGATTTTGTAAGTGTTTCCTGGTGGTTTGTATTTTTATATGCTTTTAATAAAGTTGACTCGATGAGAAACGATACTATTATACAAACGTCGCAAACAAAATAAACTTCACACTCACTGCCAGAACACGAAAATAATTTAACCTTTTTTTTGAAATCTTATGAAAATCATCAAGACTGAAGTGAAAGGGGTATGATTCATGGTTGCAGCTTTCCTTGATCGAAAAAATGAAATCTTTAGAATTGAGTCGACCAACTGTTTGGAGGTCTAGAATGCAGCGTTATGCAAGAAGGGTATTCATATTTTCCGAACACCCTAATATTTTGCCGAATAAACACGTGAACAGACAAAACAATCTTTGTCACACGTATACATACCACCAAAGGTCATTGCTGATATGCTATGCAAAAAACCATCAAGATGGTGCTTGTTATCTCATTAGACATTCTTATCACACAATCTTGGGTAATTAAATCGAAAACATTCCCTGTTCATTTATTTCTTGCGTCAGTGTTTTGTCAGCACGATGATGACCAAATGGTGGTTCGCTGTACTGCTACTTTCCGTGACTACACTAAATACCGGATGCTGTTACAATTTTGCTGTTTTTCAAGTAACAAATTCGAAAAGTCACATGATCAGCAATGGCAGAATTGCTGATGCTCTTGCCGAAGCCGGTCACAATGTTGTAAGCAGAGAAATCGTATTTTTTTTTTAAATTGTCAAAACATTTCAGACCATGATCAGCCTTGAACACACCGTTCCATCGTTTGCGTTTGAACACACCAGGCATGCAAAAATTGTACCTCTCGGCCGAGTGGCCGACGACCAACTAAACAAATACGTAAAATACCAAAAACAAAGTTTAGACAAGGCATTCATTGAACCTAGTTTTTTGGAAATAGTCAAAATTCCTGATCACGCATGGATACGTGATTTTTTAGACGCATGTGAAGGTACTTACAGTGGATTGCAAAATTATAGGACCACCCCTAAAATTGACGATTCCAGCTTTCGTTTATAAGTTAGGTGAATTCTGCTTTCAGATATGAATTCAGGGGCCCAGAAAACCCTATTGCCGTTGCGAATGTGCCAGGATGTTGCTCGGGTAGAACAAAAATATACAATTTTTGAATTTGGGGTGTTGCAAAATTATAGGACCACCCCAAGAAAAAATGATTTTACAATTGAAAATGCAGTCTGTAACGACTCTGAGTGCATTGTGCAGTCCCAAAAAGTTAGTTTATCATTAAAAATGTTGATATCCGCGCTGCCGATCTGAGCTTTGATGGTCTGAATACCCTTAGGTAGTTTTAGTATCCCCAACATCAATTATGGTATCCTGGAGGTCAGAAATGATGTCGCATTGCCAACCATTGTTACTAATTACTTTGTCATGATTGTACTGCTAATTTTCAAACCGATACAGACCGGGAATTTATGTACACTGACTGCGAAAATCGCTTTTTTGAACCTGGGGTTCTCCCCCGAGGCCCCTGTTCCAGTGAATCAGGGCGCGTTTTGTTCGTAAAAAAATTTTCATGCGAGGGTTTGGTACTGGAACTTGTAGTACGGATTATATAAGTCATTTTGGCAACTTGCACAGTTCACCTGACGGGTAGCGTGCACAGTGCAAAGTGCAACGTGCAAGCAGATCCTATAACGGATTTGAGCCCGACATAAACATCGGCCATTTCTGCGCCAACCTGTGTTCCGAACCATATAAATGACCGGAAGGGAACAAATTGGTATCGTAGCATAAAACAAAATTGTGTAGAAGATGCTTTAGTCATGAAAAATTTTTGTGGCTTTGTTTTCGTTGTATAGCTGGGGGCTTCTCGTAATTCAGAAAACGCGACGCTTCACATCGGCTTCGCGGCATGCCGGGTGAATTGTGCAAGTTGCCAAAATGACTTATATAATCCGTACTACAAGTTCCAGTACCAAACCCTCGCATGAAAATTTTTTTACGAACAAAACGCGCCCTGATTCACTGGAACAGGGGCCTCGGGGGAGAACCCCAGGTTCAAAAAAGCGATTTTCGCAGTCAGTGTACATAAATTCCCGGTCTGTATCGGTTTGAAAATTAGCAGTACAATCATGACAAAGTAATTAGTAACAATGGTTGGCAATTCGACATCATTTCTGACCTCCAGGATACCATAATTGATGTTGGGGATACTAAAACTACCTAAGGGTATTCAGACCATCAAAGCTCAGATCGGCAGCGCGGATATCAACATTTTTAATGATAAACTAACTTTTTGGGACTGCACAATGCACTCAGAGTCGTTACAGACTGCATTTTCAATTGTAAAATCATTTTTTCTTGGGGTGGTCCTATAATTTTGCAACACCCCAAATTCAAAAATTGTATATTTTTGTTCTACCCGAGCAACATCCTGGCACATTCGCAACGGCAATAGGGTTTTCTGGGCCCCTGAATTCATATCTGAAAGCAGAATTCACCTAACTTATGAACGAAAGCTGGAATCGTCAATTTTAGGGGTGGTCCTATAATTTTGCAATCCACTGTAGTAGTCTATTTTTTTATTTAAGCATAAAAAACTTTTAGTCGCAATAGTAACCAACAAAGCCGAACTGCTGACCCTCAAGAACTCCCTTTTCGACGCCATATTTGTCGAACAACTCTTTCCCTGTGGTAGTGCACTTGGACAGTACCTTCAGATCCCCGTCCACTTTCAAGTCAACAGTTCCCCGTTGTCGAATAATATTGCTGAAATTTTTGGCGTACCGTGGCCGACAGGATACGTGCCTATGGAAGGCGACGTTGCTTTACCTGATCGAATGACGTTTTTTCAGCGCGTCAGAAATGTGTACGAGCAGTACCGAGGAAGAACAGTCCAGGCCTACGATATGACAACCGATGTTTTTCAAAAATACTTCGGTGCACAATTCGAGCACGTCGCAAAGTGGATCGTCAAACACACACCCTTGATTTTGGTTTCTGCTACTGAGTTTATCGACTTTCCGCGACCCTTGACCAGCAATGTCGTCCATTTCGGAGGCCTGGGAATTAATGCATCGGCCAGCAAACCTCTGCCGGAGGATTTGGAAATGATAATAGCTAAAGGCAAAAATGGAATCGTATTCTTCAGCCTTGGGTCCAACACAAACACCGCTTACCTGCCTCGTAAAGTTAAAAATCATATCCTGGAAGCTTTTTCCGCGCTCCCTGACTACCAATTTCTAGTCAAATTTGATGCGGAAGATACTGAGGGAGCCTCCCTGGCAGCGAGTTACTCCAACGTGCACATAACGCACTGGGTGCCCCAACCGACTTTGCTAAAAGACAGTCGCCTCAAGCTGTTCATTACACACGGCGGGTACAACAGCCTCATCGAGGTCGCCATCGCCGGCAAGCCCGTTCTCCTCCTGCCGCTCATGTATGACCAGCAGCGCAATGCGCAGGTCGTTCAGCGCAACGGCTGGGGACTCGCCATCGACCGGGTGGCTCTGAGGAAAACGTCAAAACTCGTCCAAGCCCAGATCAAAGAGATCCTCAAAAACGACAACTTCAGCAAGAGCGCCCAGCGCATCCAGCGCATCTTGGCGACACGTCCGTTTTCTCCCGAAGAGTTGCTCGTCAAGAACGTCGAATTCGCCATGGCAAACGGAGGACGCTTCCCTGAACTTCTACCTGCTTCCGTGGATCTTAGCTACATTGTCCAGGAAAACTTGGATGTCTACGCGGCAGCCGGTGCCATCATCATTGTCGCTGTAATTGGTGCCGTTTATCTTCTGAAGCTTGTTTTGTCATTTTCGTTGGGCTTGCTCAAATCACAAAGTTCTCTCAAGAAGAATCAATAATCAACGAATAAAATTTAGGGTAAATTTATTTCGTCGGAGCACTATGTAGATAAAATTTTAACTTTCAGTTTGATTGGTTTATTTTGAGATTGTAGATTTTTTTGCTAACCCTTACGTAAATCTTTTGTTAGTCTGGCTTCTAGAGCATGCGTGCGCGTCATAAAAAAACATTGCCTATCCTCAAGAAAAGTTCTCATGAACCCAGTTAAGTCCTCGTGTCAACACATGAGTCTTTTGTAGAGGCTCATCGCGGGGAAATAAAGGCTTGGTTTTGTTTTCTATGTGAAAAAATTTCTGATGTGAGTATTTTTGTTGAGTCACACTGGCAACATGGATCGGAATGCAGTAGCCAGCGAATGTGAAACGAAAAAGCTATTTTTCTACGGCCGTTTGATGTTAGCCGTTTTGTTTTTTGGATCACTTATGGCAACCGGATTTACTTTTTTTGTACTCGGTTATCTTGGATTTCTGTATGCCCCTGCTGTTACGGCATCAGTAATACCATGTCTCAGATACTATTCACGCAACCCCCCGTTTAGCAGAGCTTATCTGTATTCGGTGAAGTTTTTGCAAATTTCGCAGGTCAGTCAGTGACTGACAGTTTTTAAAAAACTTTGTCTGCAAGCCGATTTTTAAATCTTAAAAAAGTACATCTAAATCTGCAATGCAACCTTGCATGCAAGGATCAAAAAAATGGATTCTGTAGATTTGGCTTCTGACAAATTCGGTGTTTATGAAGAAAAAATCTGCAAATTGTTTTTTTACGGGGGTTCTGATGGACGAAGAATACAACGCCGTACTAAGTTTTTTTGTATCGTTACGGTAATTGTTAATTATCGTACAAATTTTTTTAGTTTTTTTTTAAAGGAGGGAAGCACATTGGTATGTACCTCGTCAATATTGGTATACATATAGCCCATCATGATTCGGCGCGTCGAATGAGCGCGGTAACTTTGGCATGCTCAGAAGATTGATTTTAGCCCTTCGGGTTCTTTTACTCTTCATCACAAAAGTTAGACGACGGTAAATAGTATCGGGATTGCACGAAGAGGGCTCCGTCAATCGTAGCTCCCTTTGCCACGTCGTAGTCCTTGCCAGGAGTATTCTGGAAGGCTGCAAAGCAGGGTGGCGAAGAGGGAATTCCCATCGCCATGGGAGTCCCATGGGAAATATCCCGGGAATTATAACGGGATTCCCATCTATCACGGGATAATTCCCCACGGAATTTTGTTTTGATAATTATGCCTTTAATCAAAACAAGACAGAAATAAATAGAAAACAAAGGAATCAGAAGCCATAAAAAATTCAGATTCTTTTTGTGATTCTGACTTTTCGCTGAAATTTATTCGCTGTAGGAAAACCGAACGGAACAGCAGGCGAAGCGAACCATATGCAATGCGCGTGCGCATTTTCAAGCACAGAATCGTTATTTTTTATGAATCTCCAAAATGGCTGCGATCCAGGGCCCTATATTGTGCACACTGATTCTTCCTGACATAAGGAATCCCGCTATTGAAAACTTTTTAAAATTCCCTGACATTTCGGTGAGTTACGGCACTTGAAAGTTTTGTGTTTTTTTAAAGGCTGTAGCACAGCGCAAAATTATCCGAGAAATGCCGCGAATGGCTTAAAACAATCTTTGGGACATACCTAAGCCTACCCAAGTAACCGTTAGCATAACAAACAAAAATTAGCTTCAGGGCCTTTTTTGTAAATGACTCCTTTGACGCCCGGCCGGCTTGCGGCCGGCCTAAATTTTCAGGCCGCGGCCCGGCCGTCTAAATTCGAACACCTTTTTAGGGGGTTGAAAAAATGATCTGAAAATTTTTTTCCGGCCGGCCACGAGGCTTCTGCGGCCAGCCGGCCGGATTTTATGCCTTTTAAGGCTGACCTAGCGGGCGCTTGTTGGGCAGCGCGCTAATGTATTATTATTTTCAAATTTATTCATTAAAAAAATAAAATACAAAAAAAGCTTTCCAGGCCGAGCAGGGGGGTCCAAGGGGTACGAGCTTTGCAATTTTCGCCTGTTTTTACAGCCAAAGACAAATCCTTGTTTTTTCAGTATTTCTTGATAATCTACGTCTTCGTTTGCTTGGTATTCAACTTCATTGGCGTCATGAATCCTCTCAGCATTAATTGCACCGCTTTGAACACCATGGGCTTTGAATGCATTAACGTCGACTCACTCCACGTATTTCTTGTTTTAGGAATAGTCTTTGATGTATTTCTGATCACATTACATGCCTTTGCAAGCGAGGTCTACAGAATGTATTACAATATCGTTGCCGAAAACGCATTGGGTTGTTAACAATTGTATTTATATGTGTACATAGTTTTGAGGAATTAAAAAGTTCCAACATCAAGGAAAGACGAGCCGCTTTTTGACGAGTTTTAGGGCTTGAATGTGTGATCACTGTTGTAAAAAGTTGGTAGAAGCGAAGGTTGTATAAAAAAAGAAAGGGACAACGAGACGAACGTTTCAAAGATGGCTTAATGCTGTTTGTCTCTATCGTCATCATGAACGGATCTGCGTGAGCTTACAGCAAACATCATGCGTATTTACTGATAGATTTATTTCTTCGTAAAATTTATTGGCAACAAAGAATACAGGAAGTTCCTTCATACATACATGTCGTTTTAGTATTTATGAAATTCGATTTTGAGTAACAGTTTTTAGAACTGTAGTATTTTGGGCTGGGCCTGATGGTGAGTCGGCCAGGCCCGTCGGCCCGGTTTTTAAAAAAAGAATTTTAGAACAAAATTTATTCAAAACAGTCAAAATTAATCAAAAACTTGCGCATTTTGAGTAATCCTCCCCCTATTATGAATAACAAGGCTAAAGGGGGGGCCCCCTACGGGGGCCCCAGGAAGGGAAAAGGAAGGAAGGGGAAGGCAAGGTAAAGGTATCAAGGAAGGATCAGAAGGATCGTAAAATCGAAAAGGATCGTTTATCGTTTTGTTGTTTATTTTCTTTTTGCCCGTTTTTCGTTTATCTTTTGCCGATCATAATTTTACCGATAGAAAATAATTATTTTTTGTTATTATCTTTTAGAATAACCGATAATTTGCATATTATCAAAATCAGATCAAATACATATAATCGTTTTTTGACCCGCTTTAAAAATATTGGAATACATAAATACAATGGGGGCCCCTTTGGGGCCCCATGTAATTTGTTTGACGCTTTTGTAAAACATAAGTAATAATGTTGCTTTTCAATATCGCGCATCTTTCGCCATCGCCTAATAAATCCTCGCCCGCTGCAATCGCTTATTGACCCGTTTCAAAGCATAACACCAAACACAAAAAAATATTCAAAGAATATGTACTAACACTAACACTGGGGCCCAGGAAAAATAGCAATTTAACAAAAATCATAAAATTATGTGATACATAAATCATCAAAATTAATAACAACAATCTCTTGTTTTGCCATCTTTCGCCATCACCCAATCGCCCACTGTCACCGCCGTTGCGGTTCTCTCGACTGATGGCATGTGCGCCGTCCGTCTCTGCACCCGCTGTCTGTTCCGCCCACTCACCATGGATTTCATTTTCTGAGAGATCAAAAAATTGAATTATTCAAATTAATTTTTAAAATGTTGAAAAAATGTTTTTCATACGCAGCAAAAAATGTCAATGCTATTGATATCACATTTGCCCCTACCCCAGTATCTAGCAAAAATTATTTTTTTTTAAATCAAAAATTCAAATTTGTTCATTTTTGATTTTTGATTGTCAAATGACCCATCATTATGATTGCCTATTTCCGAGGAATTCAAAAATATTTTTTTCAACATTTTTAAAATTAATTTAACAGAATCATTTTTTTGTCTTACGCAATCGTCCTTGCGCTATCGCTCGCTCGCTCACACTCACCCACTTGACCCTGCGCGCCGCCTCCTCCCTCTATCGCGCTTTCGCCATTGACTATTTTGACAATTATGATAAAGCGTGCATTATCTTTTTCAAATCAATGGCTCCGGACCTAATGGCCCGCCAAACCGTTATCAGCGTAAAATTTGGATTTTATCGAATATACATACCGTAAAATTAAAATTGTGTCTTTGTAAAAACACCTTACTATATAGAGAGGTAACAACGTGTATTTTTAGCTTTTCAACTTATATTTTTCAACAAATCGGAAAAATTTCAGTAAATTTTGCTTCAATTTTACCCTTTGAAAAAAAGTGGGCCAGGCCTGATCCCAAGCGAGATTCGCCGGGCCGGGCCGTTCGCTCAACTCGGTGTTCAACAAGACGAAAACCAGACCACAGCGACGAGGGGGAGAAGAAATCGCGACCAAAACGAATCGAGACACTTACGCCTACGTGGACATTGTTTGTGCCTCCTAATGATAACTAACCACTGAGTAATGGTGAAATAAAAAAATAAATAAAATGACGTTCGAAGCTTTGGCGTCTTGGTTATTGTGATGTGATATTTTTTAATGTGACCAACGAAGTTAATAATCATCATTAGGGTTTAGGTATAGTAACCGAGAGGATTTCACCGCTTTTGAAAGACATCTGTCTAAAGGATTTGTAAATTATTTATTTTGACACACTGTGAATTCTTCATTTTTGTTTTAAAACATGATCCCGGATGTATACGTTCCCGGTTGTAAATATACCTGTAATGCATTCAAAAAGCAATTACACTGAAAAAAAAAAGTATCAAAAACTTACTTTTTTTGTCAGTTTTGTATACTTTTGCAAATGAAGCGAAAAGCATGACAAATGTCGTACTTTTGACTTCAAATGAAAGTCAGGAAAACTTACTTTTTTTGCGCATCAAACGTGAAATAAAAGCTTGGCAAAAAGTCACAAACATGATTTCGTTGCGAGTTCAAGCAGCTCTGACCGTGTTTTGATGGACTTCGCGTCGAGACCATGGTTTCGGTGTGCGCTTTTTTGGAACCCTGTGACCGATTACAGAATGCTTTTATCATGGTTTTCAACGGTACGTGACATTTTGTGAACATTCTATGATTCTTTTGATTTTTTTAAGAAATTTTATTGGGGTGGGAACAATTTTGCGGTGTCATTGCCGACTGTATTCCCGGTTGATCTGAGCTTATTCTGTTTCCAACGGCGTATTACTTATGCCAGAAGAAATTGAATATCAATGTTGACCATATTTATTACATTTATCTATTCCCAACAACAAATTGACTTTGAAAGGCGGAACGACAATTCGGCGACGACCAAATTCAGCGACCACAATAAATTCAGCGATGACCAAAACCAGCTATCGCCCAAGAAAATGTGGCCAAAATCAACGACAGCTTTTTTTTCATCAGCGACAGCTATAGCTGCTATCTGATCTAAACTGATTTTTTTTCGTCGCGGTATGAGAATCAGACATCAAGCCAGCTTTAATGTGCTTATGAAGCAGATAAATCCCTAGATATCCCTTATATAGCTGTCGCTGAATTTGGTCGTCGCCGATTTTATTGTGGTCGCTGAATTTGGTCGTCGCTTAAATGTCGTATCCAAGGTGCTCGTGTAAGTTACACGACATGCAACACCTTGGTCGTATCGCCCTTTGAAAACACTAAAAAAACTTTGAAGTCATTGATGGGTGCGATCAATGCCGTCAAGCGAGTAGAAAATCTAGAAGACGAATGACGAAACAACTTCACAACGCGAAAGCTACATCACAAAATGAAAAAAAAACTAATTGAAAAAGCGAGATGAGCGATCATGAGCGATGTGAAATCGCATGCAAAAATTGCACATCGTACCTTAGGCAAACCTCTCATTCCTTTCCAAAAGATGTAGGCAAAACTGATATTTGATGATGTGAAAAGTAAGGAAAACTGACTTTTGATGAAGTGAAAAGTAAGGAAAACTGACTTTCAGCATCGAAAAAAATGTCAGTTTTTGAAGTGCAACAAACGTGATGCGAAAAGCATGTTTTCCTTACAAAAAAAGTCAGTTTTGAAAACTTACTTTTTTTTTTTTTCAGTGTAACAGACACTCTGCGAGCCGATTTAGGACCAAGCCGGGGAGGAGGACACAGCATTTTGACACTTTCAAATGTTTTGAGTCAGAGTTGTAGGCCTTCGGGGAAAAGGTCCAAAGCCGGGATATTTTAATTTATAAAATTCGGATTCACGAGATTCGGCTTCAGAAGTGTTTTTCATAAAAAATAGTGCCCTGTGCTACGTTGGTCATGAACAATTCTGAAAAAATTAATGTAGGGGTTTCTGAGGACGGCGGATCCAATGACATACTCAGAATTTTTTTCAGTTACGGTAATTATCGATTTTTTGATATCATACGTTTTCAAACCGCTATAATATTCGGATCTCAAACTTAAGCGGTAATTCGATAAGCCTATCTTCTTCCCCGTTGTTTTTTGTATCGGAAAAAGTAAAACACAAAAAAAATCGCGTGCCCAAGGTTGTCATAAATTTTATAAAATACAGTGTCGTTGTTTGGTATTAGAACATTAACCAAGAGACCTGTACCGCATGTAAAAAGCCAAGAAAACACCACAAGTACCATAATGACGGTAATGGACTTGAGAAGTAATTTGAAGTCACCAAGAACGTTTCCTTTCTTTGCAATGATAATCCATACGACAATGTAGCATAGCATTGTTACCAGTATTAAAGAAACAAATATGATAAATAATAACTGTATGGCAGGACCTTTGAGAGCCTGATCAATTAGGCATGTAATTTGTCTGCAAAAATGCAATAAAGTTCATTCGGGTTAAGTACGTCATATATATGCGATAGAGGTTGTTTATTTTTTGTTTCCAACGTTGACATCCACCAACGTATTTTTAATCCCGAGTGCATAATTAATAACAGATTTTTAATCCCGAGTTATAACAGATTTTTTTTTTTTTTTTTTTTATGGTTATAATACAAAAAACATTTTGACAAGTTAGACAAAAAATAGGATAAATATAAACAAGTAGAGCAATCACCGCAATTCCTTTAGAATTAACCCTCTTTGTGGTATAGCCTACTATAGTTTCAGTACTATAGTACTATAGTTATAGCAATTTTTTAAAGTTCAATAGAGCATATGTTCCGGCACTTACATTTCAGAATGCATCATAGCATAATCATAACCCGTAGTCATAATTAACAAATATACTGGCAAAATGCACGTTAAAGCAAATGGAATTACATAATACTTGTAATCTTGCATTTTGACGTGTACTACAGGAAGTAAGACGCAGAATAAACGATCCAAGCCGACCAAAAGAATAAGTATGTTGCCGCTAATGAATCCGGAGAGTGGTATTGTCACGATCTGGAGACACCGGAGTAATGAAACAACATTTGTACCAGAGTAGATACAGATGGGCAGATGTATGAATGCTGTCTGCGACAGCGGACATCACCATTAGGATAGAACAAGACGTTCGAAGCTTCGGCGTCTTGATTATTGTGATGACTAAAGTAATGTTTCCAACGTGACCAAAAAAGTTTATGATCATCATTAGGGTTATCATAGGTATTGTCCCCCAGAGGATTTCACCGCTTTGAAAAGACATCTTTAAAGAAATGAATTTTTTAGAGATAATACTGAAGAATAAGTAATCTTGATGCACAACTGCGACAGACATGTTACCGTAAGCACATTTTTTATTTTATCCGAACAACCTACAGACACCCACTTATTACTAAGAATGAATCCCCTAGATACGCATTTACATTGTTGTAGAAAAGTTATCCAATAATAAACAGTGTTGTCGGGTTACCCGACCCGAAACCCGACCCGACCCGAACCCGACCCGAAAATCCCGGGTTTCGGGTCAGGTTACCCGAATTTTTCGGGTTCAGGTTCGGGTTCGGGTCGGGTAACCCGAATTTTTCAGGTTCGGTTTCGGGTTCGGGTCGGGTTTTCCAAATTTCGGGTTTGAGAACCCGACAATAAAAGTCAAAATGAGAAAAAAAGTTGAAAAAAACCGTTAAACATGTCAAAAATTTGCTTCTGAAGACGCAATGTTTGTTATATTCGCCTCCACAATGCAAAAGATTAAGTACAATTAAATAAATTTACCGATTTTATGAAAAAAAAAATTCGGGTTTCGGGTCTGGTTCTTCAGCTAACCCGCCCAAAACCCGAAAATTTCGGGTTTCGGGTCGGGTTACCCGAATTTTTTGGGTTCAGGTTCGAGTTCGGGTCGGGTAACCCGAAATTTTCGGGTTCGGGTTCGGATTCGGGTCGGGTAACCCGAAATTTTCGGGTTCGGGTTCGGGTTCGGGTCGGGTTACCCGAAAATTTCGGGTTCGGTTTCGGGTTCGGGTCGGGTTGCCAGAAAAATTTCCGAACCCGACAACACTGATAATAAACTAGTTTATAAAAAAAGTTCATTTTATCCTGTCGCAGACTGTCTCTTAAAAAAATTTACATAGCCAATTTCTCTACATTTTGTTTGCAAACAAATCTCGTCATTCTGAAGATACACACTTTTGCGCACAGCGTGCTTGTTTGTATCACGCAGCTTTTCTCCTTCTGCACTTCTCACACCAACGCACGAATACTCTTAATTTTCCTTGAGAGGTTAGTTTGAAAACAAGAAACAAATCAGCCTGTTGTTTTTTAGGTTGTCTTAAAAATGTATAGTTCAAATGAGACTACTTTCGAAACAGGTAATACTACAAATCCAGCGAATTCGACTGATTTGGATAACGATCTCGATGCAGTGGATTCAACAAGTAATGTGCCCCCCTCAATTTTGCCTACTCTTCCATCGACAAATCCCTTTACGACTGCATCAACACGGCTGTCAGAGGATGATTTTAATGCAGGGGATTCGACAAGTGATGTGCCGGTTTTGATTACAATGCCTATTATTCCACAGAAAAATTCAGAATTAACTGAACCTTTCCCAACGGATGCCATGAAACCGCCGCGGCGACGCTTCGATTTTTCAACAAAGCCCAACTTTCTGGCAAACAAAACCGAGTACATGCTGCCGGACAGCGGTTTTTCCTTGAACGATTCATATACTTCTGAAACACTCGGCGGCTGCTGCATTTCGTCGTCGTATGGATTCCTGATCCTTGGTATGTTTCTTATCTTTGGACTAGCAATTCTTTGGTTCTGCTATGTCATCTTCCTATGCATCAAAAAATCAGAGGAAACAAAGTGTGAGAAGAAAATGAAGGCATACCATGAGGAATTTGGCGTTAACGCACATTACACTGCGGGTTCGAAGAAAGCTTATGGATTCCAGCCAGAATCCATGAATTCTGTCTTTCCCGGAGCCAGAGACGAGAGAGCTCTTCCATCACACGCCAACGTTCACGGTCGGGTAACGACAGATGCAGACGCCATAGCCAGTGTTGTGACTTTTGTAGCCGCAAATCCGGTTAATGACGATGACTTGTTTTTGCGCCCGCCACGTCAGGACGTCTTCCTCGCACCCAAGGATCTCAGCTCGATGCCTCTGGCTGTTCGCTTTGCCAATGGTAAATTTTTGTATTTTTGAAAGACATTATTACTATGTGATTAATGTTTTAGTGCAAAGCAAGTCCAACGCCCAGAATGAGAATATTGAAAACGATTCAAACCAATCCAGCGTACCAATTAACAACGAGGAAATGGTGATTTACAAGGAAGACGCGCATCACACCAGATCTGCCCCCCGGAAGGTTAAAAGGCAGCGATGAATTATAGGTTGGAAAGTCTGAAGACAATAAATGTTTTATTTTATGATTTTTATTTGTTACACCTTTTTTATAACTAAATATTTTTTACATTTCCATTTATTACGCTAAGTATCGGGATTGCACGGAGAGGGCGCCGTCAATCGTAGCTACCTGCGCCACATCGTAATCCTTGGCAGGAGTATTCTGGAAGGCTGCAAAGTCCTCGGTCCATCGCCTCGGAGGATGGTCTGGCGGGCGCTTGTTGGGCAGCGCGGCGGGGTCACTGGCGGTATGGACGAATTTCCCAGCTGTCCGCTGCTGGCTTCTTGGCAAACTTGACTTTGCGCTGCAAGGCCGTAGCGTACCAGTTTTTCAGTTTCCTGCGATTAGACTTGCGGATAGTCTATAACTAAATAATTAGATGTTAAAATTTCCAAGCCAATTTAAACAGCGTTTCATTGCTTTATTATACGTTTTTTACCAGAAAAACGTTCGAAAAATATAACAGCGAAAAATATTGATATTGATTATGATTAATTGTATTTTGAGTGTGCTCATTAATTACAATGACGTATGACGGCTGTCTGCCACGGAAGACGATGCCGGGAGATCGATGGTACTCGGAGGCGTGAGATATGATTCAGATACGAGGCTGAGTGAATTGCATGTGATTATTGGTTGTTCGAATATTTTTTCTATATCCTGCAGCGTTATGTAACCGTCAGAGTTTGCATCGAGTATGGCAAACTTTTGTTCTGCAAATTGTGTAATCCAGGTACGATTGCCCCGACGGGCATTGTTGCAGACTATTTCGGGGGTTCGCTGTTGGTTGGAAGAATCTGAATCACTGTTATGACTTGCCGTCATCTGATGAAGTACGCCCAACGTCGCATCCGTGTTCCCTGACTCCGCAGCGCCAGCGCTGAGGTCATAGATGGACCGGACGTATCGCACAAAAGCGCTCTGATCCACGCGGCCCGTGTCATCCGGCATCATGAGGTTGAACGCGAATTTTGCGGCAGACGTTGCAGGATGATCACGCACAGAGAGATCCGTACCCGGAGAAAGCGGAAGAGGATGGTTGAATGACACGCAAATGTCATGAAGACAAAAAATTAGATCCTCAAATGTGATGAGCTTCTGAGTGGGCGAGCCGGCAATGGCGCAGAATATGCGGTCGGCAAAGTCGTAGTCCGATGCGCCACGGAAGAGGAGGCGAAAAATATGCCGCCACTGTGTAGGACTCATTCGACCGTTTGAGCATGTCTAAAAATCAATTACCCGCACTCGCATAAAGAGTACTAAAGGAGCACAACGGGAGAGAAAGGCGCGTAGGAGCTATCAAGGGTCGAAACGAAAATGAAGGGGCACAATGAAGCGCACCGCGCAACATTATCCATCTTCCTGTGATGCTTATTCAAATTCCTTCGATAAAAACAAATAAATTAGAATTGCGGAGCGCAACAAAGCACATGAACGCGAATTTGTCACAAAAATAAACATTCGCGCGCAAGGCCTCCCCCCCCCCCTGTTGTGCTCCTTTAGTGCTCCTTATGCGAGTGCGGGTAAGAGACAGTCCACGACAGGATTTCGGACCGAGAACAAGGCTTTTTTACACTTTCAAATGTTTTGAGCCAGAATTGTTCCCCACCCCTAGGAAGGTTAAAACCGCGATACACGATGTCGTAATCAGATTTTTTTGATCGTTACGGTAAGTGCCACTTTTAGGCTAAATTTTTTGGTTTTTTGGCTACCATAGATTGGGTTTTCAGAGGTGCCAACATTGTTATAGCCTATCTTCTTCCCCGTGTTTTTACGCCTCGAATGATGTATAACATAAAATTTTGAAAGGGGGATAAAGTTGTCATTTTGGGCAATTTCCGCCGCGCACTCGAGTAAAAAGCGCGCGCACTGTCCCTTTTTCGCCTCGCTGGTCGAAAAAATGATGCGCGTAACAGGAGTCGACTTTGAAAAATTGCCCTGAAGCCAGTTTTTGTTTTTAATGCCAGCGGTCATTTTGTTGGGTTTGGGCATGTCCCAAAGATTGTTTTCAGCTACTTGTGCTTTTTATTGTACAATTTTGCTACAAGATGAGAAAAAACACAAAAAAAATATGTCGCTCTCGGTGACCCAAACAGGGAAAAATCATCAAAATGGTCAAAAAATCAACTACGCGTTGCGCGCAGGCATGTCAGGGGGCCGAAAATTTTCGGCCCCTAGGTTTTTGGCCCCGGCCCCTCGCGGCCCCTGCCTGACTTAACAGACACTCTGCGAGCCGATTTAGGATCGAGGACACAGCATTTTGACACTTTCAAATGTTTTGAGTCAGAGTTGTAGGCCTTCGGGGAAAAGGTCCAAAGCCGGGATATTTTATTTTATAAAATTCGGATTCACGAGATTCGGCTTCAGAAGTGTTTTTCATAAAAAATAGTGCCCTGTGCTACGTTGGTCATGAACAATTCTGAAAAAATTAATGTAGGGGTTTCTGAGGACGGCGGATCCAATGACATACTCAGAATTTTTTTCAGTTACGGTAATTATCGATTTTTTGATATCATACGTTTTCAAACCGCTATAATATTCGGATCTCAAACTTAAGCGGTAATTCGATAAGCCTATCTTCTTCCCCGTTGTTTTTTGTATCGGAAAAAGTAAAACACAAAAAAAATCGCGTGCCCAAGGTTGTCATAAATTTTATAAAATACAGTGTCGTTGTTTGGTATTAGAACATTAACCAAGAGACCTGTACCGCATGTAAAAAGCCAAGAAAACACCACAAGTACCATAATGACGGTAATGGACTTGAGAAGTAATTTGAAGTCACCAAGAACGTTTCCTTTCTTTGCAATAATAATCCATACGACAATGTAGCATAGCATTGTTACCAGTATTAAAGTAATTATCGATTTTTTGACATAATACGTTTTCAAACCGCTATCATATTCGGATTTCAAACTTAAGCGGTAATTCGATAGGCCTATCTTCTCCCCCGTTGTTTTTTGTATCTGAAAAAGTAAAACACGAAAAAAAATCGCGTAGGGGTGGTGAACTTTCAGAAGCTGCCACTTCAGAATCCGGCATAAGAAAAATCTAATATCCCGGATTTAGACCTTACCCATGGTCCCTTACAACTTGGGCACAAAACATTTGTCGTCATAAAATAGCTGTTCCGTCGCCTTCACCTTATTCCTAAATCCTGTCGCAGACTCCCTCTTAATGGTTATTCCCTGTTTTGGTCAAAACTGACAAAAAAAACAAAAAATCGGGCATAACTGACTTTTAGTGCCTAGTTTGTATCGGCGTCAAACTTGGCATACTGACTAATTCGGGCACGCTGATTCCAAAAAACACAAAATTAGAGTGCGCTAGCAACGCGCAAGCGAAATACAGGCATCCAAAAAGCCTAAAAACAAGGGGAAAAGCACTAGAGCGCGCTAGCAACGCCCGAGGGAGATACGGTATATCTAAGCCTAAACCTAAGCCCAAAACTCACGACTAAGCCTAAGCCTAAGCCCTAAACAAAGCCTAAACCTAGTCCTAAGCCCTAAACCCAAACCTAAGGCTAAGCCTAAGCTTAAAGATGTAATTAGCCCCCATTTTGTAACCCCCAATTGACGAAAATTGAACTCAAAAACGCCAGAGAACACTATGCGCGCATAATGTCCCCACTTTCAAGTGCGCGTTTCCCCTTGTTTTTAGGCTTTTTGGATGCCTGTATCTCGCTTTCGCGTAGCTAGCGCGCTCTAATTTTGTGTTTTTTGGAATCAGCGTGTGATTTTAAAACATAAGAAAACATTTTTTGTCGGATTCAAAAACAAATTGGGATGCATACACATTTTTCTCCAAAAAAATCATTACTTGAAGCAATTTAATTTTGAAAATGTGTAATCGCATTTATTGCCGCCAAGTGTGTTCTCATCCCCTATTTCACTGGAACAACAGTGATGGCAAAGTAATGCAAACTACATCTGTTACACAAAAAATGTTTTTTCCCGCTTTCGGTAATTTCAATTTCTGTAAAGCCAAAATTATTAATCCAGTACGAGGGGAATAACGCATTTTGTGATTAAAAAGCAGGTGCTAGTTTCAATTTTTTTAATAAAAAAACTTAAAAGACGCACTTGTTTAAAATTACGATAAACAAACATGAGCCAGTCTTTTCGAAAACCTGTGAGTTCCTGTAACTTGGCAAGACTTGGTGGCTGTGTGTTGAAGGGATTCATTAGAAGATCGTCTGCATCAATTTCGATATCTGAAAAAATATTTTGTACAATACATTTTAATTTTTATCCAACGAATTTTGAGTCAAATATTTTTCCTGCTCAAAACTCCAAAATTCCAAATATTGAACAGTTCAAAAACACTTTAAATCAAAAAAAAAACATGTGAGGTTTAACTCCTAATGAATTTCGTGTCCAGAGTTACTCACGACAACCTACCATCATCGTAGAAGCAAAGCCAGTACTGTATTCGACGTAGAGCCCAGTAAAGTCTCTTTTGAAACGCGTTATCAAACGTTTTGACTCCAAACTGCCTAAAATTGAACGTTTACATTTAAATTCATTTAGTAATTATGCATTTTGAATAAAAGCATGGGAAAGTAAAAAAAGACACAACATTTTGCCGGCCTAGGCTATGCCTGTGGCCAAAAGCAGCCGCAGGCATAGCCTAGACGGGTGGGACTCGGTCAATAGGGAAGTAACTTTGACTAATTGTAAAATCACGACAGGGCATTAGTCTTTTTTTTTAATTAAACGTGTGAGCATCGAGTTCACGAGTACATTTTTTTATTGTTGCATATTGTTTTAATAAAATCTAATTTCTTAAAGCGTTTAAATCACAAAAAATACTTTAAAAAGTATTTTGTGCCAAAGACCGCGCCAAAGAACAAGCGTCCGCCAGGCCACCCTCCGAGGCGATGGACCGACAACTTTGCGGCCTTCCTGCTAAGGACTACAACGTGACGCAGGTAGCTACGATTGACGGCGCCCTCTTTGTGCAATCTCGATACTCATCACTGTCTCTCTAATTTTGTAATGAGTAATTATGCACGAGTAAGAGTAATAAAGTAAAAGTAAAAGTAAAAATCACCCCCCTCATCATCACAAACACCCCGTCATCTTGCTTTGACGACAAAGCTGCATTGCTGCAGAATGAATTGATTTTACTTACTTACGCAACTGTTTTCTCCTCTCTTCTGCAACATGCAGGTGTCAATAAAAAATTTTAAAAACACCAAAAAATTTTTTGTACATGGACCAGTACCACAATGTAAAAAATTGTAGCACATTATGTTTTTCTAAAATTTTCAAACTATAAAATTATCGTCAGACGTGCACACGCTTTTTTTGCTTTCCAACCGCCTAATATTTCATTTGACACAGTAATTCTTTTTTCTCAACCGTGTTGCAAAAATTTTAGTGGACGCAAATTTTTTTATTGGATGTAAAAAATTGTGTTGACATCTTGTTTTGCACAACAAAACTTCAGTTTTTTAGTCAAGGGCTGTCTCTTCTTTTTTGTCATAACACTCACCTTTCCAGCGCCCGTTGACGGTCAACAGCTTCTTTTTTCATTTTGGCAATTTTTTCGGCAACATGACCACTAATTGGCCCGGAATTGGTAGTTCGGAGTCCTGTCTTACGCTGCTGATGAGGGTGATGATGGGACCAACGAGTGGATTCAAGTGGACGACAAATGTGTTGTTGAATGCGCTGTGCTGTTGTGGGACGCATGCCTGCTCGCTTGCTTGCTCGCCTGCCAAGCCTGTTGTCAGCCAGGGTAGGCGGAGTCTCAAGTTGATATTGATGCAACCTGGAAAACAGATAAATTCTACTTTTTTTTGCCGGGTTCACATCTGTTTTTTGCCTTTTGTCACATTTTTTCATCTTCAAGTTTTTCAACATCTTTTTTTGTAAATTTCCTAATTTAAAGAAAACGTCGTTTAAGCTTCTTTCTCTGTGACATCATATACGGCACACCATTTATGGTCAGGCTGGACGGTCATGATGGATTAACTCAGACAGCGCGCTTCTAATTGGTCGCTTTGTGTCCAACCGGCACTCTCAAGGCATCGCGGCAGGGTGATGTTGTGGTGGTGAGAGGGCAAGTTAATGAACAACTGAATAAATATAGATATATAAATATAATACACATGCCTCAAAACTGCTGCTTTTGTGCAGTCAAGCAGCAGTTTTGGCAAGAAAATGCCGTTGTTCTCATACGTTTTAATGTGTGACTACGACGTCAAAAAATAATAAGAAACTGATGGTTACGTACGGAAGCTGCTTTTTGATATGATATCGCTGCCGACACAGAAAGTCATCATTAACTGGTCATTAACTGGAAAATGCACTGACATCAATAAGATACCAAATTTAGAGTTCAATGGATTTATATTATAGTTCGAAAATGCACAAACTGTTAAAACAGTTTGCGCATTCGGTTTCTTTGGCCAAAAACCAAACGTTTGAAACAAAACAAAATACACTGAACGGTTTTTCCAAAAAAAGCACACTTCTTCATTTTTTAAGCAAAACAAAATTAGGATTTTTTAAGTTGCTATCGTAAACACTGTTTTAAGATGCAATTGTTTTTACGAAAAAAACCAACAGCATAACGGCTTTGTATTTTCTGAGTACTAACTGACTGCCATGCACGCGCCGGAATACAAAAACTACGAAACTACAAATCCTAAAAGCAAAAAAAAAAACAAGAACAGTGTTTCTTTCGACTGAATATGAAAATGCCAGGAGTGGATGAAATAAGTACACAAGAATCGGCAGGAGAGATAAAACAAAATTGAATTTGTGCACGCCTCATCGTGCCGAAGCAGATGGTATTAAGTCAATTACACACAGTGCTATAGGACATCCGGTTTATCACCTCTAAATGCGGCCCGGAATGACCTCCGGATACACCGTATCCTTTAAAATAGCAAGAAATCGTTGAAGCGGTGAGAAAACCATAATGAATTACAAATAAACAAACATCTTCCAAGAAAAAGCAATTATTGAAAAAAGACTAATGGGCATGGCAATATTATTTGTAAATTAAAATTAAAATGTGATGAATTTAATTTTAAATTTAGAATTCAAACTTCAAATTTTATCACTTGAATACTATTTTTTTGAAACAAAGTCCGCATGGACTTCAAACAAATCATTGAAAAGTGCAATATACCCCAAAAGTTTTATGGAATAACACATTTGCGAACTTATGAAAAAAATAAACAAAGTTTATGTTTTTTTATACCGAAAAAAAAGTATGAAAAACTTACTTTTTTTTGTCAGTTTTGTATATGACGTCCTCACGTCCTCTTCCCTCACTGCCCACACCTGTCTTACCTATCCATCTAATTAGCATACCGATGTGTATATAAGCATGATCCAAGACCCAATAAATGACCACTCCCTGACTCGCTCCTTGACGCTCTCTCCTGTCCTCCTCCCGCCTGTAGCCCGTCCCCGACGGCCTACAGCAGTATACTTTTTTCTTCAAATGAAAGTCAGGAAAACTTACTTTTTTTGCGCATCAAACGTGAAATACATAAAAGCTTGGCAAAAAGTCACAAACATGATTTCGTTGCGAGTTCAAGCAGCTCTGACCGTGTTTTGATGGACTTCGCGTCGAGACCAGACATGAAAACGGGCCTATGGGCCGGCCCGAAATTATCAGTTTTTTGTATTTTTTCCAAATTTTTATCCAAAAAAATAGCAGCCAATCGTTATATAAATGAAATAAATTACTGGTTTTTACTCAAAATACTATGTTTTCTATCTGTAGAGACTAAATTTTGTTAAAAATAACCAAAATACAGTTCATTTTTCGTATGTTTTACATTATTGACTAAATACCGGGCCAAAACGGGCTTTTCCGGGCCTAAACAACTTCAGATGTTTTTAACCAAAGTTGTAGGCACTCCTAAGAGATTGTTAAAAAAAATTATGAAAAATTTTTCAGATGCCGGATTCTGGAGATTTGGCTTCTGAAATGTTTTTTCGTTTTGAATTTTCAACTCAATTCTTAATAGAAGTAAAAATCTGAATTTAATTTGACAAATGTATTTTGGCACGAGAAATCGATTCCCGCACTCAGATTCCACAAAAAACATCTGTCCGCCCGGCAATTATTTTTTTTTGTTTTTGTTTTCATATTTTCCGCCAAAACATGCCTATTTTGTCCGAGGGGGAGGGCAAGGCATACCCTATCTTAAAGCCCGTTTTTTTGGCATCGGAAGAGCAAAAACACAAAAAATTCTATGTCGGTCCCGGTGACCAAAACAGGGAAAAACCCGTCAAAACGGTCAAAAAACTGACTACGCGCTGCGCGGCACAAAACATTGGAAGGTGTAAAATGCCTGTGTCGTCGGAAATAAATCGGCTCGCAGAGTGGGTCTTAAATTTATCCAACTTAAAATTTTGTGTTATACATCATTCGAGTCGTCAAAACACGGAGAAAAAGATAGGTTATAACTAGTAATTGGCTGATATCAGGTTTTGCCTGATATCAGAGTCTGATACTGATAATTATATCAGTATCAGTATCAATCAGGATGAGATTTGGTATCAGGATGATATCAGAATGATATCATGATATCGATTTTTCGTCAAAATATGCTTTAAAATACCGTTTTTTTGCCATTTGCTCACAATTGATGTAAAAAATACTCATTTTTATGTATCCGAGTAAAGCCATCCTCTATATTTTAATATTTAAAAACCGTTTTACTCTCATTTGAAAATGCGGCCCGTTTTTGACCACTGCACATTTTGTGCCACCAGGGTTTTCGACCGCTCCTGAAATCGCTCCGCTTCTGAGCGGAGGCAGAGCAAGCGATAAAAGAACGAAAAAAATATAAAGCGGGAGTGGAGCCAGCTGCATAAAAAAAAAATTAGGTGCGCGAGCGTACATAATTTAGAAAAAAAAGGAGCGAGGAGAGCGGTACAAAAAGTCAAAATAGAAAACCCTATGTACAACGCAATTTTTAGTGTTTTTTTGCAGTGCATAAACGCAGAAAACAAAAACTTTACCTTTTTTGGACGACAAAATGATAAATTTATTCCAAAAAAAATTTTTTTGGGGTTAATTATCGAAACTATCATTATTATTGGTGATATCATGATATCATTCTGATATCATCCTGATATCAGTATCATATCATGATAGTGTTTGCAACTATCACTATCATATCATGATGGCAAAAAAATGGTATCAGCCAAACACTAGTTATAACAATGTTGGCACCTCTGAAAACCCAATCTATGGTAGCCAAAAAACCAAAAAATTTAGCCTAAAATTGGCACTTACCGTAACGATAAAAAAAATCTGATTACGACATTGTGTTTCAGGGTGGCGAAAAAGGGATTCCCATAAGAGCTCCATGAAAAATATCCCGGGAATAATCCCGGGATTCCCATCTATCACGGGATAATTTCCCACGGAATTTTGAAAATGCGCAATACCGCCTAAAATACCACCGTTATTTTACGCAGGAGCGTGCTTTTTTCTTTCAAATTGGGGCAATGATTTTAATTTCATTGTTAATTTTATTACTGTTGTATCCCAAGGGTGTTTGGTCCTTTATTGATCTCAAACCAAACGCCTATAAAACCACATATATGATTCAATAATACAAGAACTAGGGCATACCTGTCGGATCCTCCAGTGTGTCCGGGACAGGCGTTTGGGATACAATCTTTTGGGCACGGTTTCTACCTGAAGAGAAAGGGGATAATATATTTGTGGACATTAAGGACAGAACGCTTACCGGTTGAGCAGTCTTTCGTTTCCAGACTGATCACCAGGGACCTCGTGCACGACAACTCGTCTGTACGAGGGGGGAAAGAAAGCGTTGCCTAAGTTTCGCGTCGAGACCATTTTGCGTGGTCTCAACAATTACATTAATAAAATAAGTGTGTTTTTGGATATCTTTTTTGTATAAACATGTACTTTTTTAAACGTACCAAAAAATATCCCCGGGGACTCCCATGGGAATCCCATGGGATAATTCCCATATGGGGAAAGGCCCGATATTGACTATATACACTAGTGTTTGGCTGATACCATTTTTTTGCCATCATGATATGATAGGGATAGTTGCAAACACTATCATGATATGATACTGATATCAGGATGATATCAGAATGATATCATGATATCACCAATAATAATGATAGTTTCGATAATTAACCCCAAAAAAATTTTTTTTGGAATAAATTTATCATTTTGTCGTCCAAAAAAGGTAAAGTTTTTGTTTTCTGCGTTTATGCACTGCAAAAAAACACTAAAAATTGCGTTGTACATAGGGTTTTCTATTTTGACTTTTTGTACCGCTCTCCTCGCTCCTTTTTTTTCTAAATTATGTACGCTCGCGCACCTAATTTTTTTTTTATGCAGCTGGCTCCACTCCCGCTTTATATTTTTTTCGTTCTTTTATCGCTTGCTCGAGTAATAAAGTAAAGTAAAGTAAAGTAAAGTAAAATAATTAAAATTGCCGAGCATCTTACGACCAGTAAATAGTTTTCAAATTTATTTCATAAATATCCCCCACCAGGCAACAAAAGTAAAATACAACAATGCAAGATTTGTGAGTAAAAACGCATGATTTGGTATCAAAACTGGAACAAATATTATACTATTACTAGTTTATAAAAAAAATCAAAAGCAAAATCATTGTTTCTCATTTTTCAAATATAGCCTCGTAGTCAGTGATAAGTTTGGTACAGAACATGTTAAGATGAATAATTTGTGTCAGAGGAACCTGTTGATCCGTAGGCCACGTGAGATTAGGTCCAAAGACGACACCGAGGTTTTCGGGAGTCATAAGGTTCGCGTGACTGTGCGCAGCCACTTCGGTGAGAAACTGGATGACCGTCTTGAGCAGAAGCATATTAGGCTGCCTCAGAGACCAGACCAGTCCCCGGATGGCGTCCGTGTTGGCAGTCATGTCTTCGATTTCGAGAATTCGCGGATAGAGTTTGTTCGTGATGACAGGTTCGCCGAGAGAGCGCAGGAAGGTTTTGAGCAGCACCGAAGCGTGGATAACCGCCTTGTGAACGTTGTCTTTGTACTCCGGGTCTTCGAGCCAGTCAATTGTCTTGCCCATGTTGATGCGCTCCTGGAGACGGGTGATAGCACTGATTTCCGCTGAGCGACGGAAAATACCCTCCACTTGCATGCCATAATTTCGAAGAAATTCGAGAAGGGAGATGATGATGGGTGGAATCATGTAATCCGGATTGTGATCCAAAATGCTAGAAATATTTTTTTTTAAAAAACTGGATTTTTTTTGAAATTTTTTTATGAGTTTTTTTCGTGAACATAAATGTTTCGGAGGCCACGACAGGATTTAGGGGGAGACGAGGACAAGGCTTTTTTGCAATTTCAAATGTTTTGAGCCAGAATTGTTCCGCACCCCCAGGAAGGTCTAAAACCGCGATACACAGATTTAAAAAAAATCGGAATCTGTAGTTTTGGCTTCTGGAAGGTTTTGACACAAGTTGATGCCACGCACTGCGTTCAAGAGGAAAAAAGCTGAAAATTTTTTTAGGGGGGTTTTTAGGGAAGGGGAACACGATGTCGTAATCAGATTTTTTTATCGTTACGGTAAGTGCCACTTTTAGGCTTAATTGTTTGGTTTTTTGGCCACCACAGGTTGGGTATTTAGATGTGCCAACATTGTTATAGCCTATCTTCTTCCTCGTGTTTTTACACCTCGAATGATGTATAACACAAAATTTTGAAAGGGGGATAAAGTTGTCATTTTGGGCAATTTCCGCCGCGCACTCGAGTAAAAAGCGCGCGCACTGTCCCTTTTTCGCCTCGCTGGTCGAAAAAGTGATGCGCGCGCACGTAACAGGAGTCGACTTTGAAAAATTGCCCTGAAGCCAGTTTTTGCTTTTAATGCCAGCGGTCATTTTGTTGGGTTTGGGCATGTCCCAAAGATTGTTTTAAGCTACTTGTGTTCTATATTGCATAAGTTTCCGATCAGTTACGGCATTTGAAAGTTCATGTTGCTTTCGTTGCCTGCAGCACTGCGCAAAATTAACCGATAAAAAGGAAAAATGGCTGAAAACAATCTTTGGGACATGTCCAAGCATAACAAAGTAACCGCAATCATTAAAAACAAAAACTAACTTCAGGGCAATTTTTCAAAGTCGAAACCTGTTACTTGCGCGCGCATCACTTTTTCGACCAGCGAGGCGAAAAAGAGACTGTGCGCGGCCGAAATGGTAAAAAATGACAACTTTAGCCCCCTTTTAAAATTTTGCGTTATACATCATTCGAGGCGTCAAAACACGGGGAAAAAGATAGGCTATAGCAATACTGGCACCTCTGAAAACCCAATCTATGGTAGCCAAAAAACCAAAAAATTTAGCCTAAAAGTGGCACTTAGCGTAACGATCAAAAAAATCTGATTACGACATCGTGTTTCTCTTCCCCCAAAACCCCCCTAAAAAAATTTTCAGCTTTTTTTTCTTGAACGCAGTGCGTGGCATCAACTTGTGTCAAAACCTTCCAGAAGCCAAAACTACAGATTCCGATTTTTTTTAAAATCTGTGTATCGCGGTTTTAGACCTTCCTAGGGGTGGGGAACAATTCTGGCTCAAAACATTTGAGAGTGTAAAAAGCCTCGTCCTCGGTCCGAAATCCTGTCGTGGACTGTCTCTTAAGAGACAGTCCACGACAGGATTTCGGAATAAGGGGGAGAGCCCGACAAGGCTTTTTTACAACTTGTTCCCCACCCCTAAAAACCTCTAAATCACCGATGCACAGATTTTTAAACACATCGGATTCTGTAGTTTTGGCTTCTGAAAGGTTTTGACAAAAATCGATGCCACGAGCTTCGCTATAGAGGAAAAACGCTGAAAATTTTATGGGAGGGGTTTTGAAGGACAGGGAACACGATGTCGTACTCAGATATTTTTTATCGTTACGGTATTTGCTGATTATTGTATAAAATGTGTGGTTTTTTGGCCACCACTGGCGGGGTTCTACGAGGGGAGTACATTGTGATAGCACATCTTGTAGCCCGTGTTTCGGCGCTTCGAATGACGTAACACACGAGAAAAAGGAGTGACCGGAAAACAGTCATTTATGGGCTTTTATGGCGCGCACTCAAGAAAACGCGCGCAATTTCGCTTCAAGTGACAAAAAACGGGCGCGCGCATGCATAAAAAGAGTCATGTTCAAAAAAAGGCCCTGAAGCCAATTTTTGTTTTTTATGCTCGCGGTCACTTTGGTAGACTTTAGCATGTCCCAAAGATTGATTCTAGCTTTTCAGGCTTTTTATCTGACAATATTGGGCATCGCCACAGGCATTGAAAAAACATGAAACTTTCAAACGTTGTAACTTTGTGCAAAATGATCCGATAAAAGGTGCACGTGGCTTAAAGTGATATCTGGGACATGCCAAAGCTTTTTTTCTGACAACTTTTTTGTCAATAACTTTCAAACCCCCCCCCAAAAAAAAAATTACAAAAAACTTACTATTCCAAAGAAACGTTAAACTGCTGAGTAGGCAATGGAGGAGACGCCTGGTGATGGAGCCTCGCAAAAAAAGACGGCTGTTTTGACATGGATACCAGACTCATATCATGGTCGATAATGACTTGCGGCAAGCTGAGTTGTGCGATTCTGATGAAAGCATTCAGTTCGTGGAGGTAGTTTACGTATCTGACCTTTCTCTCAAATTTGAATGAGATAAATGGTTTAAAAATATTCCAGACAACTTTGATGAACATGGATGGATGAACGACGAAGAGAGCCTTGAGGTTTTTTTTGTACCTTCTGTCCAGCATTTTGTACGCCTGAACGAGCCATTTCAGAGGAGGCTTATTGTTGGATCGTAGGCCGTAGTGGCAGTAGACAATCGAATAGTCAAGATCGACGACCCGATTCAAGACATACTGAAGGTAGCGGAGGAGTTTGTCGTGGTCAAAGCAGGTACCGGTCGTTGGTAGACGGTACGCGTAAACTACAATGATGGGACGAGCCACGAGGTCGCCATCGGCAATGATGTCGACTATATTGTGACGAGCTATGTCGGTAAAGTCTTCGGAAAAAGGATCCTCAAAGCCGGAAGTTCCGAGTTGTTCTTCAAAGTTGTCGGAATCAAGAAACGATTGATCGGCGGTGGAAGCTACGAGATCGTCTTCTTCATACGTGGTTATAGGCTCGATAAATTCGTTACTGAACTCCGTCCTGGATAATGTATATCCATTCTGCATTTCTGTTCTGCAAAATTAAATTTATTTTTCTGAAACCAAAAAACTTACACGCTAAAAAAATCGTGTAAAAAATGCTTCAAAAAACAGTGTGCGAAATAAATCGTGGGAAAAAGCATATCTCTGGCAGTGTAACGCAAACCAAAATTATTGCCTTCGCCTTCGCCTTCGCCTCCGGAGGCGAAGGCGAAGGCGATGAAGGCGCCTCCAGAGACGGAGGCGATCAGAGGCGCCTTTGGTGTCAAATCTCAAATTTTCTCTTACAAAATCATAGCAGATAGCGAAATTATGATAATAGAAGGCTTTTAATTCTATTAAATAAAGTGGTAAAGCTGTTTTTTGACTATTTGTGGTTAGAATTTAAAGCCATTCAGATTTTTTGTTCAAAATTGTAAAGGTCTGAAGGCGATGGAGGCGAAGGCAATTGGAGGCGATCAATTTTTTGCCTTCGCCTTCGCCTTCGCCTCCGGAGGCGAAGGCGATCTGAAGGCGCCTCCGGGGGCGATGAAGGCGAAGGCGATGTTACACTGATTGCAACTAACTGGCGCTAATGCCAGAGAATCTCTGGCATTAGCGCCAGTTATCGCCTTCGCGTCACGCAGGTAGCTACGATTGACGGCGCCCTCTTCGTGCAATCTCGATACTCATCACTGTTTCTTTGATTTTGTCATGAGTAATTATGCACGAGTAAGAGCAATAAAGTAAAGTAAAGTAAAGTAAACGTGGCAACCGCGTCATCGGATTTTTGTTCTACGGCGAAGCACAAAAAACGAAACAGAACCAAATCATACCGTGAATAAAAAAATGATACGCACAGAACATCATCTACCAGCCCCGGCAGCAACAACGCTGAAAGCCGACTGATGTGAGTGAGAATGTCAGAACTTCATCCTTATTTTTTCTTCTTCTTGCCCGTGGTCTGTCATCAACGAGATGAAGTAGTATGACTGGGCGAAATATAATACAACCTTCCCTCTCTTCTACGGACCGGACCGTCTATGCAAGGAAATAAATTGTCACGTTCCTGTCGTCAGAAAAGAGGGAAACTCAAAAAACCCCCGGATAGCACAAAAAAATCGATTACGGACATCTGAAAAGCCAGGCCATCAGGAATGATGCGGGGGAAGGCAACGTGTCAAGCGCAGCAAAAGCAACCCCCAACAACGCTTGAAAAGTTACCAACTAACACGTCAACAGGAATTAAGCTGCTTTTGGTGAAGCTGACGAAATAGAAGAAACACCGGGTAAAAACTAATTTTAATTAGAGCATCGAACAAGTTGGCAAGACATTGTGAATCTTGTACATTAAGGTACAATTCTAAAAAAAGTTTTGCGCGTAATCAAAAATCGCAGATCTATTGTTCTTCGATTTACATTTGTTACTCTTACTCCTGCTTAATTACTCATCACAAAAATTAGAGAGATATTCAGTGAAGAGTCCATGTTGCAGGACCTTGCCGACAACGCTCTTGAAGTCGGCTTGGAAATCAATGTCGGAAAGACTAAGTGGATGTCCAACGTCATCGGCGACGAGGCAGAGATTCTCCTCAACGGCAGACCGGTCGAAAGAGTGTCTGAGTTCGTCTATCTCGGGCAACTCGTTTCCTGGCCGAGAAACCATAAAAAAGAGATCTCACGACGTCTTGCAGCCGGCCGAAAGATCTACTTCAAGTACCGGAATTTCCTTCGCGCGCCACGAGCCCCCCGGGAGAATCTCCCAATTCTCCCGGGAGAATTTCTCCGGAGAATCTCCCGGGTAACAAAATTCTCCCGGGAGATTTAACGATGAATGTACAGGATATATGGAAACAAATAATGAAAAATCCGTGTTTTTATAAATTACTGTTGTAACCGTATTAGTCCTTCAGACTTAATTTATCGGCCACAAATAAGACCTATAATCTATACGTCATAACAGTACAAGATACACAATAATCTACCTCAACAAGGGTGGGGTTCCGTCGGGTTGTGGTCTAGGGTTTGGCGTATGGTAAGGTCGTGCCTATGAGTCCCATGGGAGTCCCCGGGGGTATTTTTTGGTACGTTTAAAAAAGTACATGTTCATACAAAAAAGATATCCAAAAACACACTTATTTTATTATTGTAATAAAATTAACAATGAAAATAAAATAATTTCCCTTATCGGAAAGAAAAAAAACGCGCCTGCGTAATATAACGGTGTTATTTTAGGCGAAATTCAAAATTTCGTGGGGAATTATCCCGTGATAAATCCCGGGATAATTCCCGGGATATTTCCCATGGGACTCCCATGGGAATTCCCTCTTCGCCACCCTGCCCGAAACAGAACAGAACTGTCTGTTTTGATTTTTATGTCGTCAATTATTTTTTTTAAAGGGCTTAGATGCTTTTTGGCAAACTGAGTCTCCCGGGAGATTTTGGGAGAATCTCCGGAGATTTTCCCCCGGGATGCAATCTCTCAGGAGATTTCGCCACCCTGATCACCCCTGCCGTCCTCTACGGCTGTGAGACGTGGGCACTCACAAAAGACGGAGCTCAGACGCTCATCCGCTGCCAGCGACGTCTCGAACGTGCTATTCTCAGCGCACGTTTGATCGACAAGCTGCCGTCAGACTCCATCCGTCAACGCACGAAGCTCAAGGACTGGTACTCAACGGCCCTGCTGCGCAAAGTCAGGTTCGCCAAGAAGCCAGTAACGGACAACTGGGCAACCCGCCTAAGCCACTGGAAGCCGCAAGACCAGCCAGTGCCTCCGACCGCGCCAAAGAACAAGCGTCCGCCAGGCCACCCTCCGAGGCGATGGACCGACAACTTTGCGGCCTTCCTGCTAAGGACTACTACGTGGCGCAGGTAGCTACGATTGACGACGCCCTCTTCGTGCAATCTCGATACTCATCATTGTCTCTCTAATTTTGACTTGAGTTATTATGCACAAGTAAGAGTAATAAAGTAAAGTAAAGTAAAGTAAAGTATCGGGATAACAATATGACGAGGTTTTTCCTCACTCTGGATAATGTTTTATTCAAACATTACACATTGCAGAACGCAATCAAATGTTTCCGATTTAATTTAAAACATGATTTAAATCAGCAATGGACACCAGAAGTCGTGAAAGGCTCCAAAAAGCGTCAAAATAAAAAAAAGGATGATTTTTAGACATTAAACAAAAAAATTAATCAAAAGATCGCTACTTTAAAACCTTGACAGACGATCGATTCAAAAAAGCAATCGATCTCCATGTATGCATTGAAAAGATAGAACGAACAGAACAGCAAGCAAAATATGATACACAAATGCGTAACAGCAATATTACACGTGTCTGATAGATACATATATGCAGACACAAAGGCAGATGTACGCGACGTGTTGGTTATCAAAAAAAAAATCAAAACAAATCCGTCATCCACGATTCCTTCCTGTCTTCCATTCTTCGCGGTAAGAGCATCTAAATTAGACAATACAGATAAATCATCCAAAAGTAGGGATAATTATATTCAATACGTCTACAATGTCCAAAACGACTCGTATTTGTGTTTTGCGAGAAACAACGTTTGCCTTTTCTCCGTCTTTCCTCCTTTTTTACCCATTTGCATTATCTTATCTATCCATCATGCATTATTTATTGGAAAAAAATTTATAAATGCTTCGTTAAGCTTACCACCATTTTATCTGCTTTATTTATTACTGCCTAAAGCAACAAAAAAACCTATAACGGCAAAAAAATAGGCACTAGAGTGTTTGCGCGCAAATTTACGGAGGGCGCTAGTTTCTTTGGAACGCGCTTTTTGGGCATTTTTCTTCAAGCGATTTTTAAATCAGTCAGAAACACCAAAATTGAAAAAAAAAACTTTAGGTATTTCTGACATAGGTGTCTTTCTTTGTTAGTTCATTCAAATTCAGTTTTTCTTACAATTTTTTAAAATTGATACTGGAAATCGACATTGATTATTCGGTGAGCATTTTTTTGCCATTTTGGCTTCAGACATTTACGAAATGCTGCCAAGAGCACAACAGGCAATCAAAACAAACTTGATCTTACAATGAGTCGTTCAGACTGTCATAGAAATAAATAACTTTTGATTTCTGTGACAAATAAAAATTAGAAATACTTCACAAATTTGGCACAAATCAAACTGCATTTTTGGTTTTCATAATTCACATTTTTTTATTGGAAAGTATTACATTACAACGTTTCACAGTGTTCTTTTGGTCTGAGATGCAACAAACAGGACGAAAATAATTAAGCCCAAAAAGGCGCTGGTTGTCCCTGTGCTTGGCAGAAGGCCGCCGGATTCTGCAACGCTGTCAAAATATGGCGGATGATTTCCAGCGTTACACTCCAGGATGCTTGATGGCCAAGGACTCCAAAACCGTGGGTAATCTGGAAACAACACTTAAACAATTTTTTTTTCAAAACTTACCAGAGAATAATTGGTAAAATCGCGTTGAGAATCAGAATGCATGCTCAAAAAATCTGGTGCCTCTTTGTGGAGTAGCGGACTGTTATCCTGCTTGCAGAGGTTTATAAAACACTCCAGAATGAACTTTGTGTTCATGAGCGACTGTCTCATAACGTTAACGTCCAGGGGCGTGGTGACAGGCATGTTCCTGATAAACTCGTAGGCAAGAGCCTTGAAAGGAAACGAATTCTTGGAGACTTCGTGAAAGTCTTGGCCGAAGAGGAGAGCTTCTTCTTCGCAGAGCGCTGTAAACATGCTATTAGGAACGGACTTACGTCTTCCCTGAGTCAGGCTAATGCTGTGCTTCCGCAGAGCGTCGTTCATTCGCTTTCCGCCATCTTTGTTTTTTGCCCGCCGCAGAATGGCCGATAGGATCGACTGATTCAGGCACTCGGGAGTACCAATTCGACGCCTGACTTCCGCAACGTGGACTCTGAGTTTTTTGTTGTTGCCCAGAAGCTGCAAACGCCCGGGTACGGTTTCAAAAACAGCGGCAGGGTCTCCATCTTTGACAGAAGGATCGTCGACAACGACAGACTCGTGGGAATCGTCCGAACCGTTGGCTGTCCCCGAGCTGCCTCCGGAATCAGTGCTGCTATTTGCGACGGAGATTGCAAGGTTGTCAGAAACGCTGGGTGCGGTGCCATTAGCCAGAGGCGCCGGAAGAGCTCCGGCGACGCTGCTGTACATCGTTGAAGCAAGTTGCATTTGCTCGAATGCGACTGACCATGTTCCGGGTATACGCGGGGTTGACTGAGCTTTGGGGTTCTAAAAAGTTAAAATTTTATAGTAGAAGGAACATTTTTGGACGTACAAAATTTATCATCGGTGTCTGCGGACCAGTTGGAGCGGCGTTTTCATCGCTGGTAACTGCGAGATTACTGGTAATGCCAAATGTCTCGGCATTGTACATCACCCAGGGATTGAAAGTCCTTTGATCTGTGCTTTTTCTTTTTCGAGTCGACAAGTCGTTTCCACTTTCAGTGTTCAAAATTGAAAACGGCAAGGATACAGCGGCTTTATCAGAAGTTGCAGCGTCGTTTTCTGACCACATGTTCTGAAAACTGGTAAGTGAAAACATTTTTGGCACGAAAGTTTCTAGAAAAACGTTTCAAACGAAACACAGCAACCAGCACCAACGAAAAGCACACTCAAGTTATTTTTAAATTCAAAACTGATTTTCGGACGATTTAGAAAAAAGGTGGAGCGTCGGCACGACCTTCCGGCTTTCCTCAAAGCGTTTGTCGCACACTCAAGCACGGTCTTGTCACCTGGTTGACAACTATTCGGGTGCCTTGCTTGCCAGGACAAGATGGGAACAAACCAGAAAATTTGAATTTGCGTTGTCCAGGAAGCGGGCGTTGTAAATCAGGCAAAGGCCGTCGTGGCAGGTCATCACTTTGAGTGGGTACGAACCAGATCCTGCGAGCTCGTACGGGAACGCTGGGAACGACGGGCTGGGAACGTGCATTATTTTAGCACTGTTCGGTTAACTTCGACAGCCGAGCGCATTATTTTCAAGAAGATAAAGTTTGCAAATATCGACCGTTTCGATTTTAATGAAATCTTGAGGAAAACCACTGGAACAACATATGTAATTTATCACAAATAATGATAATTGTGGAGAACTTCCCTCCGTTCCACAGCGGAACGGGCCACGCGAGGGAAGCTTCACAGAGAAATCGAGAGTCAGTAGGAAGAATTTATTGTCAGTACGTACAGAAACGTAAGGGTAAGAGTAAGGAAGTAAATGTTCGTGAAAGGAAAGGAAAACAACGTATATATAGAGAAATTGCTGGAGATATGTAGATTTCGCGTTCGTGTTGAACCGCGTTCGCGAAGAATTCGCGACAATAATGAATGTTAACAAAACGTTGCAACAAACATACCAAAAATCGTCATTGTTTTTCATGCTTCAAGCATGTCCAGAAATTACGTCATTACAAGAGGGGGGGAGGGGGGTCAGTCCAAAAATGATGGGGGGGGGGTACTGCTCAAAATAACGTCATTAAAAAATTTCAAGAATTGTCTCACGAGTTTTCTAAATTTCATTTTTTTTTGCCAAAATGCGCTACCTTGCAATGACGACCGATGACAGAGGGGGGAGGGAGGTAAAAAATCACCGATTTTGCGATGACGTAATTTCTGGACAAGCCCTATATCAGTTGCACGTATCCATGCCGTTCTAAGGTTAGTATAACTCGTGATTGTATTGGAAACGTGAAGAAACACGAATACAAGCATTGAGAGACCATGAAAACCAGTTACATATGTTATAACAGTTATTCGCTGCACTGATGTCGAGCCGAGCATTCGAACGTGCGACTCGAATGATAATAAGTTGTCATTTTTCTTCAGAAATCAATTTTTTTCAAAAATAAGTACAACTTTGGTACAATTTGCTCTACACCTTGTACACCAACGTTTTACATGCTCCCTTTTTTTGATCAGTATCATCAACCTAAATCCCCGCAGACAGACGATTCTAAACTTAAAAGCAAACATGAAAGCAGAACCAAACGTTGAACAGTGTTGAGTGGGTATTAGTAGCTGGCTTATTTCCGCAGCACTTTTTCGTTTTCGCAAAAAGCCTGACTCTCAAAAAATATTATTTTAACTGATTTATTTTTCTGCCTTCAGTAAATTAATTAGGGATACGTATTGCAACAAACCACGTTCGCCTCCCAAAAGCTGTTCTGCTGAGACGATTGATTGTTGTACAAACACACGTCGAACAGAAACTCAGCGGTCCTCAGTCCACGTCAAGGAGCTTGTTCACTCGATTACCCACTCTGGTCACCCACTTAACCCCTTCTGTTCGTTGTCAATATCTGCGATAAACAGTCAATTCTTAACAAAAATTGATTTTTCACCAATAATTTACAAAGCCCAGTTGTAGAGATATTCAGATGCCAACAGGGTGCATACGATCCTGGATAGGTTTAATTTGTGTAATCATTGTGATCAAGTGCGTCTGTGGATCAGAAGATGAATTCCGGCTCATTCGCGACCTCAAAGAAAATTACAATCCAGTCGAACGACCCGTCGCAGATCATTTCAAGGCTGTCACGGTACACCTCCGGCTTATACTCCAACAAATTGTGGATATAGATGAGAAAAATCAAATTCTTGAAGTGGTTGTTTGGACAGAATACGTAAGTTTCTTTGAATATTACTTCTTTAAAAAATGATTTTATGCTTTTCTGACAAAGAATCAGACAAGTTTCTAGTTTTTGTGCCGGACTAACGTATTCCGTTGTTTTTCATGATGCTCTTTATCCAGTGTCCAAGAACATTTCAAAGATAACAGATCACAGAGAAAAATAAATCTGAGCAAAATGTGTTTCAAATTGGAAAGTTTTTGTAGCGTTGGAAAGATTACAAAATCCGATGGAACCCGGAGGAGTACGGGAATCTTACCGAGATCCGTCTTCCCCCGAACGATCTTTGGAAACCCGATGTGCTGCTTTTTACGAGTGCAAACGAAAATTTCGACGCCCGGTTTCCAGTCAACTTTGTTGTTCAGCACGACGGCAGGGTCATGTTTGCCCCGCCGTCTATCATTCGGTCATCTTGTCGCATAGATATGACTTGGTTTCCCTTCGACGAGCAGATCTGCTTTCTTAAGTATGGATCATGGACGTATACAGCCAAGGAACTCGATCTCTACATCGACGACACAGCCTTGGACGAAAAAAACAAAATGGACTTGACTTATTTTGTTCCTAACGGAGAATGGGATCTCCTATCAACGCCCGCAAGAAGGGTTTGGACTGAGTTCGCTGGATCAGAGTACGTTGAGCTGTACTTTTATCTGCATCTCAGGCGAAGGGCCATGTACTATGGACTAAACTGGATTATTCCGAGTGTATTGATCACTTTTTCCAACGTTTTGGGCTTTACCATGCCGCCTGAGTGCGGTGAAAAAATCACGCTTCGTAGGTTTTTTGCACACTAAAATAATTTAGAACTGCAATAACAACAATTATTTTTTTACAGAAATCACAAACTTGCTGTCAGTAACTGTGTTTTTGGGCATTGTAGCCGACGTTACACCTCCAACATCAGAATCCGTACCCATCATTGCAGCGTTTTTTTCCGTGTCCATGATTATCCTTGGCGCATCTATCTGCTTCACCTTAGTTATCATCAATATTTTCTTCCGCTCCCCTCGAACCCATACAATGAATAATCAGACGCGCACAATTTTTTTGGAATGGCTTCCCTGGTTGCTGCTTATGAATCGACCCGGCAAGCAGTTCAGGAAGCTCGACACTCTGCTCGGCGATCGCAACGACGTCGTCGTTGTTGCAGAAAAGCCAGAAACAAGACGCAGCGACGTTTCGGCCGGTCGAATGGTTCGCGGCGAAAGTATGACATCGCTTGCACGTATTCGACCGATTTTGACGCCTAATGAAACAATTTTAAGAAAAAATAAGGGTCAGAATGGCGCGATTGTCGTCAATTTGTTGAAGAAAGCAGAAGCGGGAAAAGGTTGGTTAGAAAAATTCGCAAATTACATAAAAGTTTTTTTTTAATTTTTTTAAGGCAAATATTATACATTTTTAATACATACATTGAAATACATACATACATAGAAAAACCCATTGTCTTGAATTATTTTTGCAGTTTCTCCTTGCTACTGCAACATAGACGCCGCTTCCACAGCAGCATCATCAAGCACTCTCGATTCCATCGAACTGATGTTTCGCGAAACTCTCCGCGAACTATGCGACTACATTCGGCTACGACGGCAACTTCTTCAGGAAGAGGAAGAAGAGCAAGACTTGCAAGCCGATTGGAAGTACATGGCAATGGTCCTCGACAGACTATGCCTGTACTTGTTTAGTTTCTGCGCCGTTGCCTCCCTCATACTTATCTTCATCGCTACTCCCAATTCACAACCCGTGACAATTTAGAAGCATTGTACAGCACTTTTTATAATTTGTCAACGAATACGTCACACAGAAGCGAAAAACAATATAGCACTCGACTTTACTGCGTCATAGAGGTCCACATAGGAAGTGGCTTGCCCTGAGACATGCAGAATTCGACGGGATTCTGGAGAGCTTCGTAGATGACGCGGACGATGTCGCGGGTTGTGCTCCAGGAGGCTTGGTGACCGAGGATACCGAAGCCGTGCGTGATCTAAAAAACAAGCGTGAACCCAAATACATTTTTTCAAATAAAAAATATCATTATTAACTTTTATGCCTAATTTCGTTTTTATCTACGGTGGGCAAGTTGGTAAAAAAAATACAACTCACCAAAGAGAAATTAGTAAAATCCTTCTGAGAATCCGGATGCATACCCAGCTGCGTGGGCGCTGCTTTCGACAGCAGAGGACTGTTATCCCGGCCACAGAGAGCGCTGATAGACGACAGTACAGCCATGGTATCGACAAGTCTCTGCTTCATGGCCTGAATTTCGAATGGGTGGTAGACAGGCATGTTGGCGATGAACTCGTAAGCGAGGGCCTTGAAGGGAAACGACTGCATCGAGACGTTGTGAAAGTCTTTGCCAAACGCCAGCGCCTCCTCTTCGCAGAGGGCCGTGAACATGCTGTTCGGCACGCACTTCCTTCTGCCCTGGACGAGGCTGATGTTGTGCTGCTTGAGAGCATCCGCCATCTGCTGTCCGCCGTCCTTGTTCTTTGCCTTCCGGAGAATGGCAGAGAGAATCGACTGATTCAGACACTCCGGCTGGCCGATGCGGCGCCTGACTTCTGCGACGTACACGTTGAGCTTCTTGTTGTTTGCCAGAAGGTGAAGGCGACCAGGAACGGCCGCAAAGACAGCGCCAGGGTCACCGTTGGGAGCTGCCGGAAGGAAATCGTCGCGAGAATCCTCTTCAGAGTTGTTCGTGTCGTTGCTGAGACTTGTTCCGGAGTCCCCGCTGTTGTCTGTGTTTTCATCAGGAAAAGAAGTCCGGTGCTGGGGTTCAAATGTGGGGGCGCCGGGGCACGAAGGAGCGACGAGCTGCGGCGGTAGTTTGGAAGGATGACCCGCAGTCATACCTGCAGCACCATACATGGCCGCAACCTGCCATTGCAAGTTAGGAAGCGGAGTCGAGTGAGCAACCGGATTTTGCTAAATGAAACAGAATAAATATGTTTTTTTATTTTCGATAAAACTCACGAAATTTGGCGGTGTTTGGGATTTTGGAGGAACGTTTTCGTCGTAGGAGACGATGTTGGTTGCCTTTTTGGCAGGAGATGGCTGATTTTCACCTGGCTGCATCGTCCACGGATGACTGCGTTCAGCAGAATATGTATTTTCGGAGTCGGTTGCCTTGCGTTTCAGAGAGCCTGCAGGCACTCGATCCTGACCATTACTCGGCTGAAGGAACCCGGCCTGAAGCAGGTCAACACCCGAGAACGCTGCAGGCAAAGGGTGCGAGAAATTGTTGGACGAATTGCTTCCGGCTGCCGGCCACATACTGTTCGAAATCTAAAAAAAAGTATACATGTACTTTGAAATTAACACAGAAATAGGATAAAACAATCAGCGAATATTGCAAAAAATGTTTCTGACTAATAGTGCACCTCTACACTGGGTAAATCACCTCTAAGCATATGAATGGGAAAAAACTTTTCAAACTAATGACAGAAGTTCTGGCACAGATGCGCAAGGGGGTGGACCCAATCATCCGCACCAACTGACAAAGGACTAGAGCAGTATTCGCTCAAGATGGGAAGAACCAATTTGAATTCCAGCTTGTCTGCGTTGTCCAGGAAGCGGGCGTTGTAAATCAGGCAAAGGCCGTCGTGGCAGGTCATCACTTTGAGTGGGTACGAACCAGATCCTGCGAGCTCGTACGGGAACGCTGGGAACGAGGCGCTGGGAAAAAGAGTTGTGCATTTACGAACAGGAGATACAAAATGTGAAAAAAACAAGGTACACAATTCAAAAACTAACTTTAAATTTAAAATATGTGCAACTAAAGATAACATATATATTGTTTTCCATTTTGATCAAGACTATTCAGATGTTTCGACAAAAAACACCCAAAAAAAAGTTATAACTGCCTGATCAATATTGAAAACGGAAGCAACAAAAAAATCTATTTACTGCAGAGTTTGCGTTCACGAAGATTTTCTATGAGCGTGCGGTGCATTGATTTTTAAGGCCCCCAAGGCATAAAAGGGGCAGAGGAAAGCTGGCGAAAAGCGATATTTGTTTGCAACGAATGATAAATATTTTTTTACCAAAAATCAGGAAAAAAGGTTTTTCGAGGAAATAATCATTATTTTGCCAAAGAGTTGCTTGTGCCGCTATCAATGTCGTCGGCGCACAGCGGAAACATTTTCTCTTTAAACATCGCGTACATCGCGCGTACAGGCCGTGTACATCGCGCAGTTCAGACAGCTCTTCGTGCAGATCGACCGGATTCGATGAAAGACTGCGAAGCGAGGAGGCCGGAGGGCACTCGTCAGAAGAGCCACGTGAAAAAGTTGTCAAGTTCATGTTGCGGATTTTTGAAAATAAAGGTTTTTATATATTTGATGCGGTAGTTGAAAAAAAGGGGAAGAAAATATTTATTCTGTTAAAATAATACTGTTATCAAAATATTGCATACTGTCAAAAGAATTTTCGAAAATTCAGCAAGGAACTTTGAAAGCAGCCATCTTGAGCGTGGGCTCGTCGCGTGGCTGTCGTCTGCATTTGTCGATCGTGACGTAGAGCAGGGCAGTCAGCTGTATGAAAATCAGAATTCCAAGTGTCGCAACCAGCGACCAGTAAAAGTTGGTTGACAGACAGCGGATGTCCTTGGCCGGCGCCCTCAGTCGGGCTTCATAGTATCGTGCATCTTCATCTGAATCCAAGACCCGGAGGACGCCGATGACTTCCCGCATGCTGCTGGACTGGTCGTGGGATGATGACATTCGTCGCTGGCGGGTAGCAGGCGCCAGACGGCTACCGTAAGCTGTGATTTCTTCGACACTCTGACGCTTGGTACGGTAGTTATACGTATCGGACGTGTTGCGTGAGTTCACGACGGCAGCGTCCGATGATATCACGGCAGCCTGCGTGGTGTTGAGTATGCCAGGTGTGTCGTTTGGGCATGATTTTAAAGGCTAAATAAAATTAAGTTTTATTGCGGTGCTGTACCGCGAATATTATACTCACCGTACGACTACAGGTATTCGACCGGTTACGAAGACAGAGTTGTATCTGACAGCTGAATCTGGTCATAGTTTTTTCGGCAAATTTGAACACATGGGCCTCCTACAACAAAATTTTTTTTCCGATTTTACGATGAAAAAATTACTTGATATGCAGTTTTCATGTCCTCGGTATAGATTGGCGTTTGCAGGACGTACTGGTCGAGGGCACAGCCATTGTTGTCTATGATGAGAATCTTGTTTCCTTCGAGGTCTTCTACGTGACAGTTTCGGACCAGAATTCCGACATTGTCTATAACAAATTTCTTTTTGGGATTTCTGCACCCCACAGAATATTGCTTACCATTTTCACAGTGCCAAACATGGAAAACAGGCTGTCCGATAGTGGCAAAGTGAATTTCGGGGCCGTCGACCGAGTTTTTTCGAATCGTATACGTGCACTTCGGGTTGGATGATTCGTCGAATTGAGGCTCGAGCTCACTGGGCTGCGCTTCGCTGAAACAAACCCAGTTAACCCCGAAATGGTACAAAACATTTGTAGTGCTATGAGAAGACGAACATTAGACGTTCGCCGCCTATCATCTCACGACGATCGTTGCGAAGAAAAGAATCCGATAACCTTATGGCAATGTTTTGTTGGAGGTCATTGACGATGGTCGTATCCATGTAGACGCACTGCGCGCAGAAGAGGCGGTCGGATTCGGTCACGAACAGGGGATGCATCTGGACGACCACGCAGACACGGTACATGCTGCCATCGGGGTTGTTCTAAGACGAAAAACATTTATATCACGGAAAATTTATATATCGTATCGCAAACTGACCATCGTCTCAAGCATCATGCCGCATTCATCATGGGGTATCGTAATCTTGTTCTTGTTTCGTACGTGGCACTGCGGCTTTTCACGGAAATCCTCGGCGTAGATATTGGATGGATTGGTAGCTGTAGTCTTGATTTTTATGACCATCTGATTGGCATCGCATTCAACGACCGGGGTTTCGGCGATTTCGTTGGGGTATTTTTGGTGACCGTAGCAGAAAGTCTGAAGAATTTGGATTTTTTAGGCTGGTTCAGCCAACTTCCAAATTGTTATTTTATATTTTTTGCCAGTCTCAAAATTTAATCTCGCCGAAAAATACACTTTAAGTTGCAAAAAAGCCCAAAAAAAATTTTACCAGAACAAAGTTTACGACAATGTTCGAACACTTACCACAGCCGCTCCCAGAATGCACAGTAATAGCATGACACTATTTGTCGACGTCGAAATGATGAATACACCACCGGCTGTCCCGGCTTTTATCATCCATTCCAGAGGTATAAAAGACAGCAAGGCGGAGATATGCAGATGACATCGGATCTGGAATCTGTGCCCAACGACCAGTTTGGCTTGTATGGCGGCTGTCAAGTGGTACACCGTAATTCAGCCGTCTTCGGGAATCAAAGAAGACGACGGAGAAACTGGCGAGACAATGGAAAAGTACAATATTGCACTTGGGCACTCACGACGTTTTCACTCCGTCGGCGCATCAAACCAGTCTTGACCACTTGCGCCCTTTCTGGATGAGAAACGATTTGTTAAATCCCCATTCAAAGACGTGCATGATTAATTTATTTTCATTGTTTGTAGACAGACATAATTCAAGTCAACATTTTTGCAAAAAAATATGGTTTTTTGTAGTACATTCAATATGTATTGAAAAAGAAAGAAAAAAAAAGGTAAGTCGCCCATAAAAAATTACTAAAAAAATGCTCGGACAGGAATTTTTTCCTCTCAAAAAAACAATTTTTATATGAAATCAACAAATGTCAATTACGATAAAAAAAACAGCACAAAAAACAAATATCAATGAGTGTGTGCTCGGAATGAAATCAATAGCTAGATACAACCGGGTACCCGTACTAGCATAAGGAGCACTAAAGGAGCACAACAGGGAAGGAAGACTTTTTTCAGCTTGAATTTGAATAAAAATAAGGGGAGAAAAGTCTTCCCCCCTGTTGTGCTCCTTATGCTAGTGCGGGTAGCTCGAAACGTAGAGGTGGTCAAACACTACGCCTGTCTGGAGCGTTCCTTTTCCAGCTTCTGAACTATGCAATCCATGACAGCGTTGAAGTTGGGCTGCCCCTTCTTGGTACGTTGCTTGACAGCACGATCCTTCCGCTTTCGCCAGTTGAGCATTTCAACCTTCTCAGCCTCAGCCTTGTTCTGCTGATCAATTTTTCGCTTTCGTGCTTCTTGTTTTTCACCCTGCATTCGGTGGTACTCGAGTTTGGCGCGTTGGAAGGCTGTCAGGTTGTCTTGCTTTCTAAAAAAAAACAGGATCACTGACAGTTGTCTAAAAACCCATAAAACATACTGCTGACGACGTTGTTGCACCTTCTCCAAGTACTGCTGCTTTCGGCGTTCCTTGGACGTCAGTTTTGGGCCTTCAACTGCTGTCTTGGCATCTTGATCGTCTAATTCGTTGTTGTCAGTTTCGCCTTCGCTTTCTTCCTCTTGTTCTTCTTCTTCGCTCTCAGATTCTTTGCCATCCTCTTCCGAAGTCGCGCTAAAAAGTAAACATAAAAGAAACTTTTTACCGAAAACAGAAATTTAACGTACTCTTCTTCTTTGTCATCCTCTTCATCATCATCATTCGCTGCAATCAGCTTTCCACCATCGAGATTGAAAACTTTTGGCCTAAAAAAACTTCAATAGATGTAAAAAAAGTAATCATTGATCGTAAACCAAATCCATTATGGTACTGACAAATTGTCAGTGACAATAAAAAAACTTTACGTTTGCAAATCGTAAGTCTAGTGTGTTTTTTCTGCAAAAGAAGATCACAAAAACTCACTTTTTCTTCGAAACATGATCTATTTCTTCGTCGTCTTCTGCAGACGACTTTTCGTCTTCAGAATCGATGAGTCGTTGCAGCTTCGGTTTGCCCTTATGCACCGCGGTCATACGAGATGCATAGCGATTGGCTTGATGTGCTACTCGATCAACTGGAGCTGCTTCTATAAATAAAAACAATGAAAACGTAAAAAAATTGAAAAACTCACTCAAAGGAAGATCGCGCCTGTTAGAACGTCGGTAGCTTTCCTGCAAACCAGAAGTTGCATTTGTGGATAGTTTCTCGGGTTTCGGCATGATCACGAACGAGAAAGACGAACGAACCCGTGAGGTTAGATTCGTCCAACGCAGAAAGACAAATGCTCTTTTTTCGCTGTGAGAGTCAACAATAACATGCACGTTTTTTTACGTACATACGGAAACGATTGCTACAGTAAGTAGGTGAAATGGTAGCCAGGGTTATCAAAACAGGTTTTTCCGATGTTTTCCCCGGCACCGGCTCGGGCAATTGGCTTTAAAAGCTCAACCCTGTCAAAAAATGGCCATAAATTGGCTCGGGCCGGGCAATAAAAACTAATCGGCCCGGCTCGGGCAGGAGGAAACACCGGCATCACATTGACCAGGCCGGCCCGTTGAGAACCCAGACGGTAACAATAGCGTTCATAAAATGTATATAATAATTTTTACCATTGTTTTTACAGTATGAGATTCATGATTTTGAATCAATTTTTGAATTCGGCTTCCAGTTCGTTTTTTCCAACAACTGTCAAATTTGCTCCTTTGTTTTAAATTGTTTTATTCATTGCAGAGATGGCAGATTAGCTCATAGATCAGATCGAATCAAATCAGATTGCGGATAATCCAGATCAGATCATGAGCAAATGATCTGACCTGCCCTGCCATCTCTGATTCATTGACGTCAGATGTCCCGTGACAGGTAGCATTTATAATAATTCCATCCCTGAGCCGGTAGCGAAATGAATATCTTTGTTTTTTTCTTTGTAGTCGCCCTTTTCACGGGGGCGTTTTTTAACTGTCAATTTTTCTGACAGTCTGAAACAACTTTTGAATGAAAGTGGAGGCTAAAGGGAGGAGGATGGATCGGGAAGTTTACAACACGACAGGAAGCATCCGTCTGTCGGCAGTGAAGTAAGTGGATTGTGGGAGGGGAGTGGATACGATAGTGGTGCACTAGATGGATGCACGACCACGCGCATCAATCACTTCCGTGAAAACTAACTCTATCCCAGCACACTTTTTTCTTGCAACGCACAGTACAGGGTGCGCAACAAACAGTTACGCGCTATTGTCAAGCAGGTGAAAGGAAAGTCAACAAAAATTCGAGATCCCAAGACCTCGTGCACGCATAGATAGAAGATCCGGTGAGGGGAGGAGAGGCTTACAAAAAAAATAACATCCTCGTCCAACTTGACGAGTCTCAGATTTTCCTGCATCAGCTCGGCTCAGTCTTTGTATTTTTGTTAGTCTGCGCAGTGTTCAACTAAATTTCACGCAGAAATGGTACATTTTTTAACGATTTGTTTTTGACATTTTAATTTGCGGATTTTTAGGGTGACGTCGTTGCTGATGCCCTTGACCAGCTCACCGCTGAACAGATTGAGCGTCAGTTTTTTTCTTACCCATAAAATTCAAAACATTTCCTTTTAGAGTTCCGCAAGTACTTCAACATGTTCGACAAAGAACAGAAAGGCTACATCCGAGCGACCCAGGTTGGCCAGATTCTTCGCACCATGGGCCAGGCCTTCGAAGAACGCGATCTCAAACAACTCATCAAGGAATTCGACTCCGATGGCTCCGGCGAAATTGAATTCGAGGAATTCGCTGCCATGGTTGCCAACTTCGTCGTCTCAGGCGAAGACAACGACGGCCTCGAGGAGGAACTCCGTGAGGCATTCCGTCTCTACGACAAGGAAGGCAACGGCTACATCAACGTCTCCGACCTCCGCGAAATCCTCAGGGCTCTGGATGACAACGTTAGCGAGGAAGAACTCGACGAAATGATCGCCGAAATCGATACTGATGGCTCCGGTACCGTTGATTTCGACGAATTCATGGAAATGATGTCCGGCGAGTAAAATTCTACAGAAATCCACGTGACTGTTTAACTTGACACTGTTTTGTACCGCTGTTTTTCTCATTAAAGCAATAAAAGTAAAACACTCACAATTACGTTAACAACTTTATGATTCCAAAAAAGAAAAACACCAACAAAACAACGAAAGCCAATAACAAGAATGACTTTACGCTTGCTTAGTTCTTCTGGCTGTTGAAGTACTCTTCGAGGGCCTTGCGAGCCTCCTCATCACGGCCGTAGTTCTTGACGACAGCGCACGAGCAGCCGACGACCTTGCGGGCGTTGCCTTCCTGGTCGATCTTGCACTGGCCGATCCATTCACCGAGGTCGCTCTTACTTTCGACTTCGAAGATGGGGATGCCGTGGTTCTTGCAGAGCGCGCGGACAAGCTTTTCGTAGGCAGGCTCGTCGCAAGCAGTAGCGAAGACGGCAAAGTGAGCAGTGCGCCTGAAAAACAACACCGAGTTATAAAACCGATAAAAAACGAATTTTAGGTAAAACTCACTTGTCCAGGGCCTTGACTGCTTCGCGGAGACCACGGGCAATGCCGTCGACGTACTTGGCAGAGCGAAGGACGCGCTTCAGAGCCAGTTGAACATCAATCGGGGCACCTCTGAAATATATAACACAGTGGATAAAAAGAAAGTGATTTGGAAGAAAAACTCACCCAGCTGACATGTTTCACTGTCCTCGATGTCCGTTTGTAGCGTAAACCTGAAACCATGTTTCACGTAAGCAAACCCACGTGAACGAAACCAACACGACACAACAGTCAAAAAGATGAAAAACAGGAGCAAACTGACTGACTCCCCAAAAAAAAACCCAGAATTGGGGAAACGAGAACACTAATAAGGTTCGCTGCGGGACCTTTAGTGCGCACGCAATCAAGTAGTGCATTACGAGTGTTTTCACAAATTATCAAGATTCCTTGTTCCCGGAGCGAAAAGATGTCGCGAGTTTGTTTTTTATGCATCCGTGCTTTTCCGTGGACATTTTCGCATACCTTTGTTTAGCCATTTAGTGGCGGTTGAGCGTGACTGGATGACATTACTGCTGTCTACAGACGATGATGACCTCGCAACTGTCACGGTAACGATAGACATTGACGACGACGTATCGTTACTTGAAGACGACGAAAATGGCTATGCAGTTACTCCTCATCCGTCCGATGACCTTTTCATCATCGGCGAGCCACCGTCGCCGAAGGAAGCCTGCCCGCTGCCGCCTGCACGCTTCAAACTCTGGCATCTCGCGCCACATGTCATTCACATGCTGAGCAATCGTCTTGAGGCACCGCTGATCGGCACAATGAGAAATTGGGAGTTTATTGCTGCTTTACTTGGACTGTCGATTTCTGAAATCTGTGCTATACGATCAAAGAGTGAGTTTTTTGGTTGGCGAAAAAAGGTCAAAATATAGTTTTCACAATATTTACTGTATTTACGTTTTTTTAGGCACAAAACCGGTGCAACAACTCATCAATCAAGTATCTAGCGTCGATCTTGCTCGTTTTATAAACGTCGTCGGTGAAGCAGGTCGCATTGATGTTTTACTCGGATTGAGATCGTTTATTGAAGAATTGCTTACTGCAAGCGATGTTGCAGTAAGCAATAATACCAGTCTCATGTCGTATGATTCGGCGCTTCAGACGACATCCTTCGGCCGAGGGCGATCAGTTTTCACTCGACCAGAAAGAAAATTTCTTCTCGTAACTCACTACGAGTCTTCCAAGGTCTCGGTCGAAGAAAAGAAGTACTTTAGGTTTGTTAGCGTGAAAGTGACACATTTTTAGACTATAATTTTGTTTTTTAATTTTTAGGTGGTTTTACAAAAATCTTGTCAATGCCGCCAATTCCTCAAATTTGGATGTCATCGATATTGTCAAGCAATACGACGAATCCAATTTGATGTCTTCAACCGAGTGGCTCTTCTCTCGGGCACTTCAAATCATCCTCTTCTGTACGTCTGAGTACAAATCGTCGATTGCGGAAAACTTTGAAGCTACCGGTCAGCAGAATCCTGTGACGCTCGTTGTCCGTCAACTGCATCACCTTATGGCCGACGAAGTCTTACATAATGGATTTTGTAATCGTCGATTTCGGGTTGTGGTGCCACAGGGATTTTCTACCGATGGCTTGCCCTTTGGTTGGTCTCGCAACACTATAGTTTTTCAGTTTCCTGATCATTTTGTAGAATTTTGTGAAAAGTATCTAAATGTTGAAAAAAATGGAATTTCTAGTTGATAGATTGGATAAAAAACACGTGATTGGTGGGAAGTTAAAATTAGGCGTTTTGTGCGCTGAATGCATATTTTTATTGTAGTTGTAAAGCTTGGTGGAGTAAAACTTTTTTTTAATCGAAAACTGATGTTACTCCGAATGATTTTTATCTCAGATTTCTTCTTACCGGTGTAACCCCGGGGGATTGCGTTTATTTTCTTTTCTGCTTTATTTTTAGCCTAAAATATTCGTTTAGCGTGTATATTGCTATTTTTGTTTTTTTCTTTGTTTTGCATTCTGCGCCGCGTTCGGAAATTCACTTTCACGCTTCATCCGGAGCGCATGATTTGATTTTTATAGCATCACTTATTTATTTGTCGCGTGATACATCTATTGCCGTTTTTTCAGGAAGCATTTTCAACCACCTTTCTTTTCATCGCTCCCATTTTTAACACCTTCATCATCATTCATCTTCACCGCACTCATCCTCAAATTATCTTGGCATCTTGTCAAAACTCGAAGCAACAAAACAAGAACTAACGAACACCCCTGATTGCTTTGCTACGCCAATCATCATCCATTGTCTCACGTATCCTCCACTCGCACAACTGTCCGTCTTCCGGTCTCTTGATTGATCTGGGCAGTCGGCCAACGTACTATTAACAGACCAGCAAGCACTCCTGGTTGCATCCTACTGATATTCAGACGCATATCACCAGTCTTGGCGACCGTGTGCAGCGAGGAACTGAATCGGTGAGCTTTATGGTTAAAATGTTGCTTTTACGGGGGTGTGTTAAAACGCGTGCATGCACGCACACTCTGTTGCACATGATTTTTATGTGGTGTGTTCATGACTTTCTACCGGGTTTGGTTGCTTTTTGGAATGTGTTTTTACGGTCAGGCCCGGATTCGAGGCTGAAAAAAGTTCAATTTCTGATGACATCCTCAAAACGTGGACAAGAAAAACCCCCAAAACCGTCGTTTTTCGCGCCGTCGCTTCTCTTCCTCGCTTCCTATGCGAAAAACAACTTTTTCGCTCAGCTCCGCTTGCCTGCACTCGTCTCGGGCGCGGGGCGTTTATGGCTGCTGTGCCTGCGGTGTAACCAACGGGAACCAACATCTCCTGGGGAAGGGACAATGGGGGAAGGGGATGACGAGGGGGAGGGAAAACGCCAATCTCGAGTCGTCCGCCTGGCGGGAATGGTTATTGTTCTTCTGGGATGGTCCTCGAACCAGGGTTGCGAAGATGGGATTCCCCGGGAAATATTCCCGGGAATCCTCGGGGATTCCCCCAACTTCTGCCAAATTCCCCGGCAAACTTCCGAAAAATTTAAGAAAAGTAAAAGGATGTGCTTCTTTTTTTTGAAGTTTGCCCCTGAGGCTTCAAATCTAGTTTTTTTTGAAGTTACCCGCACTCGCATGAGAATCATAAAGGAATCATAACGGAATTATAAGGCGGCTAGAATCAAATGAGACGCACAATGAAAATGAAGAATCACAATGAAGTGCAAAAAAATCTAAGCTATTTTCCCCTTTATTCGCATTCAAAATTCAGCAAAAAACAATTACTAAATTAGAGCTGCGGATCACAATGAATTACATGCGTGCGAATGAATCACAATTAAACACATTAGCGTGCAAAGCCTTATAATTCCGTTATGATTCCGTTATGATTCTCATGCGAGTGCGGGCACGGACTTTTATTTTTCTTATAGGCGGCATATTGGGTTCATATATGCGGGTAACAGTTTCATATATGAATCCCCTACCCCGCATATGTGAATTTAATATGATTTTTAAGGAAAATTTTTCTCCTTTTTGCTGGTAGATATATATGAATCATATGTGATTCATACAAACACATGTTTGGCACAAATGATGCTTCAGCGACCATTTTACAGTCGACGACTGTGGATGCCGAGCTCGTTGTGCCAAAACAAAACTTATCATGCAAATTGTTGATATTTTGAGACGAAAAGTTGGTCGTTCCATTGGAAGTGGTGGAAGAGCAAAGTTTTGCACCGGCTACCATTTTTGACAGTTTTTAGCTGTGGATGCTTAGCAAAACTTTGGCTTCCGTCCACAACGAAGTCATGACGATCGGTAGCATGAAGTTGAGTGAGCGTCATCGGATTGGTAGAGTGCTGCAAAAGTTTATGAAGCCAATAATACATGATATTGCCAAAACTTACATTTTTAGGCTTTGTTGTCTGTTACAGGTCGGACTGCTGAATTCTAACGGTATTTTTCGAGAGCAGCTGGTTTGATGCGTGAATATTGCTCTGTAATAAGAAAAAAACACGTTATATTGTGCCTTTAAAGAAAATTAAAAAAAAAACAAAAATTAATCAGCCCATATTAAAAAAATACTCACCGTTACCTAAAAAAAAGAAAAAAATAGAAATTTTATTGTTCCCATTTTTTATCATAAAAATTTTAGTATCAAAAAAACTCACGAAAAATTGCTAAAAAAATTAAGTCAATGAAATTTTTTTTCCAATTTTTTGTAACAAAACTCACCGCAATTATCTGAAATATCTGAAATGAAGGTTAAAAAAATTTCCTCGCCCAAAATAAACGTCAAATCCGTAAAAAATACAAAACTTACAAGAAAAATTGAGTTTGCCGATGACAACGCGGTATTAGTATTTTTTATTTTTTTGACAAAAAAAAGAAAAAGCAGATATAAAAGGATTTTTGAAACCCGTTCCTCCTTCGTCAAAAAATATTTATTTACAATTATGAACAGCAAATATTAACAAATTCTGAACAGCTAGTTTCCATTCACTGCCAAAAAAAAGTCATTAAAAAAGAGTCACATAGATATAAACAGGGTTGTGAAACCCATCACCTCCATAACAATAATAATTTATTTTGCACATAATTATCAGCTTTGCTACTTTTATTTTATTCTATAAAACCAACCTTGATCCATATTAGCGGCGCCACGTGGAAAATTGTGCGGGTAAAGCAAAATACTCATCAAATTGCTTTAAGAGGCAGTCTGCGACAGGATTTAGGAACAAGGGGGAGACGAGGACAAGACTTTTTTACACTTTCAAATATTTTGAGCCAGAATTGTTCCCCACCCCTAAAAACCTCTATTCCCGCCAAACACTGATTTAAAAAAAATCGGATTCTGTAATTCTGGATTCTGAAAGCTTTTTGATTAAAATTGATGGCACGTGCTCTGTTCATGGAGAAAAAGGCTGAAAATTTTATTAGGGGGGTTTTCATAGACGCGGAACACGATGACTTAATCAAATTGTTTTTATCGTTACGGTAAGTGCCACATTTGGGCTAAAATTGATGGTTTCTTGGCCACCACAGATTGGGTTTTCAGAGGTGCCAACACTGGCATAGCCTATCTTTTTCCCCGTGTTTTGACGCGTCGAATGGGGTAATGCATGAAACAAAGGAGTGACCGCAATGAGGTCATCCATTGGCATTTATGATGCGCACTCGAGAAAACGCGCACAATTTCGCTTCAAGTGACAAAAAAAGAGCGTGCGCGCGCATAAAAGGTGTCATGTTCAAAAAAACACCGTGAAGCCAATTTTTGTTTTCTATGTTCACGGTCACTTTGGTAGGCTTTGGCATGTCCTAAATATCACTTTAAGCTAGTTGCACTTTTTATGAGGTAATTTTGCACAAAGTTACAGCGTTTGAAAGTTTCATGTCTTTTCAAAGCCTGTGGCATCGCCCAATATTGTCAGGTAAAATACCCAAGGATAAAAATCAATCTTTGGGACATGCCAAAGCCTACCAAAGTGACCGTGGACATAGAAAACAAAAATTGGCTTCACGGCGTTTTTTTGAACATGACACCTTTTATGCGCGCGCACGCTCTTTTTTTGTCACTTGAAGCGAAATTGTGCGCGTTTTCTCGAGTGCGCATCATAAATGCCAATGGATGACGTCATTGCGGTCACTCCTTTGTTTCATGTATTACCCCATTCGACGCGTCAAAACACGGGGAAAAAGATAGGCTATGCCAATGTTGGCACCTCTGAAAACCCAATCTGTGGTGGCCAAAAAACCATCAATTTTAGCCCAGATGTGGCACTTACCGTAACGATAAAAAAAATCTGACAACGACATCGTGTTCCCCGCCCCTCAAAACCCCCATAAAAAAATTTTCAGCTTTTTTTCTCATAAATAAAGCCCGTGGCATTGATTTTTGTCAAAAACTTTCAGATGCCAAAACTGCAGATTCCGATTTTTTTTAAAATCTGTGTTTGGCAAGAATAGAGGTTATTAGGGGTGGGGAACAATTCTGGCTAAAAAAATAAAAAGTTGTAAAAAAGTCTTGTCGGCCAACCTAAATCCTGTCGCAGACTGCCTCTTAAGGTATTGTTTGAAGTGCATAATGCAACTTTTGTCTGCAAATCATAAAAGAAACATTTTCTTATTTTTTATTTTTCAACGATCACACATCAGGAATATATACAAATGAACCAAAAAAAGTATATTCCTGTTGCAATATAGTCCCTGAAATCAGAATGCAGCGTTGTCAAGTACCCGATCCAAAAATCCGAAATTTTGGGTCGGGTACCCAACGGCACTCATTACAATGATTAAAAAACACGAAAAATACAAAAACTGCACGTAAAAATAATTCATTTGCCATAAAACAAGGTACGCTCTCCCTCCACTTTACGCTGGGTCGATTCGCTCAACTCGGTGTTCAACAACCAAAACGAATCGAGACATTTACACCTACGTGGACATCATTTGTGCCTCCTAACATCTGGTCTAATGATAACTAACCACTGAGTAATGGTGAAATAAATAAATAAATAAAACAAGGTACCTACAATTACGACGCTAGCTCTGACTCTGAAGTACTATTTACTTCTACATCTGCCCAGGCAAATGCAGAAGTACGCTGTTACCTAAAATACTCCGACCCCTTCCATGGAAGCTCCAAATGGCATCAAAAAACGCAAATGTACGAAATACTTTGTAAGCCAAGCTCACACATAGCAATCCTACGAAAACGCAACAAAAAGGAAACGAAAACAACTCCCCGCACTCGCATGAGAATCATAACGGAATCATAACGGAATTATAAGGCGGCTAGAATCAAATGAGACGCACAATGAAAATGAAGAATCACAATGAAGTGCACAAAAATCTAAGCTATTTTCCCCTTTATTCGCATTCAAAATTCAGCAAAAAACAATTACTAAATTAGAGCTGCGGATCACAATGAATTACATGCGTGCGAATGAATCACAATAAAACACATTAGCGTGCAAAGCCTTATAATTCCGTTATGATTCCGTTATGATTCTCATGCGAGTGCGGGTCTAAAACACGAGATACGGCTTCCAGTCTTTGAAAATAACGAGAAACATGACAATTTTCCGAATCCGAACCTTGCAACGAATCATGATGCTCCAACACATTTTGCCAAGCTTCATATCCCCCGGATATATGCCACTTATATGAAGGTTATGTGAATTCCTCATTTTTTCACAATCATATATGAAACATATATGATTCACATATGCTACTTCAAAACTTGGCTGATTTTGGGTAAATCATATATGAATCATATATGTTTCATATATGATTTATTTATATATGAAGGATATATGAACCCAATATGCCGCCTATATGAAAAATAAAAGTCCGTGGGTAGGTTGCAATTTTTTTTTTTTTAATTTCACCATTACTCAGTGGTTAGTTATCATTAGACCAGATGTTAGGAGGCACAAATGATGTCCACGTAGGTGTAAATGTCTCGATTCTTTTTGGTCGGTTGCAATTTTAATGATTGTTAATAAATAGATCGTTTTTGGTGTAGTTTTTTTATTTTAGACCCCATTTTAGAAGGAGATTCCCCGGGAATTCCCCGGGAATATTCCCCCATTTTTCATTCCCCGGGGAATTTCGCAACCCTGCCTCGAACTCCCGTCGTCGTCTGGCTGCTGGATGATTCCTGGCTTTGGTGACGTCTCTGCGCGAAGTGTCGTTGACAGTGTTGTCGGGTTTCGAAATTTTTCGGGTTACCCGACCCGAACCCGAACCTGAACCCGAAAAATTCGGGTAACCCGACCCGAAACCCGAAATTTTCGGGTTTTGGGCGGGTTAGCTGAAGAACCCGACCCGAAACCCGAATTTTTTTTTCATAAAATCGGTAAATTTATTTAATTGTACTTAAATTTTTCATTGCAGAGGCTAACATAACAAATATTGCGTCTTCAGAAGCAAATTTTTGACATGTTTAACGGTTTTTTTCGGCTTTTTTTCTCATTTTGACTTTTATTGTCGGGTTCTCAAACCCGAAATGTGGAAAACCCGACCCGAAACCGAACCCGAAATTTTCGGGTAACCCGACCCGAAACCCGGGATTTTCGGTTCGGGTTCGGATCGGGTCGGGTAACCCGACAACACTGGTCGTTGACGCTCGAAGCTGGGTACGCGAGGAAGTCGAGTTTCTTTTCTATGTCATGAGTTGACCGTCGTTGCGAGTCGTAGGCCAGCGCCTCCATGCGCCTGGCCGCTGTTCTGTCTCGTGACGCTGCTGTCGCAGCTCCGCTCGCCGGAGCGACCTCTTCCCAGGTCCGGGTCACCTGTTGGACTCTGACTTACCTGTTTACCGCTGAAAAATTGATTATCGCCTCATAGCCCGCCGTGGTTCTGCTCGACCTTCGCCGCTCGTCCGGGTCCGACACCCGGGGCTCCTGCTTGCAAGCTGATGGGATCCACCTTACCTGTCCTTGCCTGAAAATACTGAAAACCAGATTACCGACTGGGGGTGGGGTGGGGGGGGGGGACCTGTCGATAAACGACCGCAGATGGGGAGAGAACCGCGAGAGTACGGTCTTCGCTTTCTTCTAAAAAAACTTCATGAAAAAAGCTCAAAAACTCCGATAAACTATTACACGTACAACACACAATGGACATTCAGAAGATGATGTTAGCCGATCGTATGCGTGAGGAGCTTCTCTTTCACTGGATTTTTGTTGTCTTTTGCAACCCGAACCCGAAACTTTCGGGTACCCGACATCACTGTTTCGTAGTCGGCATAAATTATTATATACTTTTAATTTTAGCAAACCGCATTTCATCCGTCGTCTTACTACGATTTGTTTTGTCATCACTTTTCGTTGTCGACAGTTTCCGTGAGTCATGGTTGGATCGACGTTTGGGTTATTAAAGGCGGCTGAAGAAACTGCTGCAAAAAACGTGAAACGAGATTTTCAGCTTCATCAGGTTTTTTTTGGTAAAAACTATTTTTTTGTCAAACTATTTTTAGGCCGTATTTCTGAACGACTTCCAATCATGTTCCCGCATCATGGCAGACGGTGCAGACGTCGGCGAGCCGGATATCCACGGCAATACCCCGCTGCACATCGCAATCATGCTTGGTCACAAGGAAATCATCTCACTTCTGCTGTCCAAAAATGCACCAGTCAAGGCAAAAAATTTACAGGGTTGGAACTGTCTCATGGAAGCTGTCAGCTACGGCGATCGACAAATCAGTGAGATTTTGGGGAAAAAATGAAACTAATTCAACTTGTGCTTTTTAGTCACTGCAATGCTACGAAAGCTAAAGGCACAGGCACGGGAGCACTTGGCACAGAAAAAACCACATCTCATCAATGTACTGGGTTCTATCGACGATTTTTACATGGAAATCAAATGGGATTTTCACAGTTGGGGTAGGTGGTTTTCTAACTTTGTTTAATGTTGTTAAACTTTTAAAGTACCCCTCTTATCCCGGGTTCTCCCATCCGATGTCTGCAAAATTTACAAGCACGGTACAGCCCTTCGAATGGACACAACTCTTGTCGACTTTAACGACCGGAACTGGGAGCGAGGAGACATATCGTTCATCTACAACCCCTCCGTAGAACACCTCAAACAACACCTCGTAGTGCTGGACAACAAAGTCAAGGTATTCCAGCGACTGCGGAACAATCAGTCGGATAAGGATGTCAACGAGGAAGTCGACGTACTCATGAGCTCCGATATCGTAAGCGCTCAAATGTCGACAAAGCCCATCACATTTGATCGAACAATGTCTGGATGGTTTTTCCGGCAAGAGAAATCCGATCTCGTTGGCTCGTTTCCCGCCAATTATTACGATATTCAAAACCTTGTACTTGTTTCTAAAATTCGTCGAGAACACCTGACGCAAGATGATGTTAGGAAAAACAAGTCCTACTTTCAAGCATTTGCCAATGGCGCAACGGTATCGGAATCGGAAATTAAGGTAGGTTGTTTTGGGAAGATTTGTTTTTACAGGGTGGGCCAAATGTTCTAGAACAAACGTTTTTAATTTTTATTTTTGAACCACTAGGAATTTTACAAAATGGGCAATGAGGAACAATTGTATAGACATTAGGGAACCTTAGATTTACGGTGTTTCCGCGTTGCGTCTCTTGCTTGCTAATCACAAGCTCTAACGCGCGCTCAATTTTTTTGAAAAAGCCCGCAGGTCAACGCGCAGCCCTTTTTCTAGTGATTGCGCACCCGGAAGCAAACATAAAATTCTACCTGCAACTTTATTTGATCGAGGAACGTGTCTTCTTGTTAAAAAAATGAACCCCCCAGTTAGCCATGAATAATTATGGATTTTTGCTTTTCGGCAAAATATACCTCAAATTTGTGCATTTTGTAATTAGAATCAACCAGGATCTATCGTGCATGAGCTTTTTGTTGCCAAAATGCTTCATTTGGTTTAGCAGTACACCTTCAATACAAAATGGGATTTTTAGCAAAGCTCGCCGTAGTGCCCGAGACTAAAAATTAAAAAAAGGTATAAAAAATATTGTTTTTTTGACTTTGGGGTCCTTTCAAATGAGCCTCTCTATTTTCCGAATCACAATTTTGGGGGATGCGGCTGATGGCAAATTTTTTATTGTTAGAATACGTGCTTAACGTTACCGGAGTAGAAAACAGACAGCCCAACTACGACGCGGATAACAGGATCAAATGTCTCATAAAACCCTGTGGCCATTTCGGTTCTAAATTTTTTAGACGTTTGGGCATAGGACTCGCCATTTAGGGGAGTTGATCAGCAACCCAATTAATGCAATGACTATTATTACAGGTAATCCGTTTTGTCCAATTCCCAGTTGTTGAAAAATAATAGGTTTGTAGGTAGGTGCGCCCCGTTTTTATTACAGCATTGTTAATTCTGATTATTTCCACAAAGAATAAGCACATTTTGGACTTTCGAACGCATGTCTTGCCGAGTTAATTGAACAAACGTGTTGTTTGCAACAAGCCGTGAAAGTCGATGAAAATTGTAATTAATTAAATTGTAAATAACGCATTTCAGTTGTTCTGAGTAGTGTTTATCTGATACCGTTTTTTTGATATCATGATATGATCTGATACTAAAAAAATGGATCATGATCTGATACTGATATCAGGTTGAAGGAAAAAAACGTGCCCGACTGATAGTATAGGGATTTTTTGAGAAGAAGGATTTTTGATTCAAGAAAAAATTGTTAAAGTTTTAGACTTTGAAACATCGCCAAACAATCCCTCCACCCAGGCAAACACCTGCCACCTGGGATGATTACATTAATAGCAATCCTCCGGGTACATTTCCCGTTCTTGGACGACAACCAGTCGAAAAGTCTTCGCGTAAAGCATTTCACGCAACCGTTGGTGTAAGCCCTGAATTTCCGCTCTCTGTACAGACCATCATTGACATCCTCGAAGTCGTTGCACCACTCAAACACGTCACCAAGATGCGCAAATTTTGCGAAGCACGTATGCCACCCGGATTTCCAGTTCGCCTAGGTTTGTGGATTCTTTTGAGTGCGTCACATAAATTTTATTGTTTGTTTTTGTTTTTTTGCTATCAAAATCCGATAATATTTTTTTCTCTTTATCATATTTGTGTTTCAGAAATCCCTCTCCTTCCAACTATTACGGCAAAAGTGACTTTTCAAAAATTTCAATGGTGCGACAATCTTTCGATGAAATTTTTTCGAATTCCGAAAACGTATTCCGAAGATCCTCGACGCTTTCCGGATTTGTAGTGTTTCGGAATACACTGATTAACTGACTTTTTGCCAAATACCGACAGTCACAACACATGCATACGATCAAACTTGTAATGTACTAGTTACTTTTACTACCACCTATCAACGCGTGTATAGCTAAAATGTCCAATTTACAGACAAATACTTTCTTTTGTATACGGTAATTATTTTTGTCCATTGTTGTCCTTTCTCTCGGCGGACAGAAGGGAAAAGGACGGATAAATGTTTTTGTAGGAATTCTAGCAGTCTAGATGAAGTCAAGTTGATTAATCCTGCACAAAAAAATAATTGACCTGAATTGACGTGAAAAATGAACATGCACAACGGTAGCATTAAATTTAGGAAAGGAAAAGATCGATGGAGATGGAAAGATCGGTATTAGCGGCTGCTGGCGATCGGATACGCGCGTGCATACGTCGTGTTGCGTAAATCCCACCCGCGCTCCTTTAGCTTTTTTTCTGATTTTCCGACTGACAACAAAGCAAACCGAGAAATCCGGATTCTCTGCCAAAGACCAATCACGCAATGAAATCGTGAATGTGTCTTTTTCTTACGCGTAATAAATACTCCTCTTCAGCGCGAATGTGTTTTTACACAAGCAATCGACTTTGTAATAGATCCCATGAGCGTGGGCAGTTATGCTACATGTCAGCGATTATCAAAATGTGAGCTTTGCGTAATCCTTACGTGTTTCGTTTTTTTATGTGTTTTCATGATTTTTGATCTCTATCCATTTTCTCGAATTAAGCGATGCCGCCAAACATTCGACATTTATCTTTATGCTTGGTCGTCCTGCTAGCAGCTTCGCAGCTTGCCACTGCAAAAAAAAACTGCAGACCCAAAGCCGCCGCCTCACAGACCGTGCAAGCCGACGAGGCCGTCAATGCCGACAAAGCGCAACTCGAAACCAAGGACACGTTTCCAATCATCCGAAAGGCCAATCAAGTCGTGTATTTTTGGCCTTCGCTAACTGATCTTGATCGGGAGATCTTGCGGGATGCGTTTCATCAAATTGGCAGAAGGACGTGCATTACGTTCACCGAACTCGACTACAAGCCATGGTACCATGCAGATCGATGGGATTCTGAGCAGCCTTATGTCATTATCCGGAAGAGCAAGGGTTTTACAGGTAAAAACTCAATTTGGCTTTTTTGGACACGTCCATTTTTTTCAATTGTTTTCTTTAGGCTACACAGATAACGACATCGAAGACGTCACTCGTCGAACCATTGTCTACATATCCGAGCTAGCCCTGTCTATCCCGACCTTTAACACCTCTCGTGGAGCGGTGATGAGTCAACTCGTTCGGTTCATGGGCCTCAAAGAGGAACTCTTCCGTCCGGACGCTTCTAACTACGTTGTGCCTATCCAGTTAGTTTTCACCAAATTCTAAAACATATGTTTTCTATTTTTTCAGACAAGGCTACAAGTTTCGCGATGTCCAATTCGTCAAGCAGCAACTTGACTGGCCGTTTGATCCCGAAAGCATTACGGTGCCCCATAGCGCCAGGTATCGCTACCGCCTAACCGAGCAGTGCCCGGCTCGGATAGACAAGGATATTGGAGCGGGACAAAGGGTTGGTCTTCTGACAAAGTGGGATGCTATCAAGCTCAACAGCATGTATTGTCCCGAGGTTGTGCCAGATATTGATCCGAACTATGGATCGTGTCATGTTGAACGCAAGTCAAGAAGGCGGGCAAAGTTGGCGGTTTTAAAATCATAACTGATGTATTAGTAAGTTCTGAGCGTAATAAAAATAAATAACTTGTATGTTATATGTCCAGTTTGTTATAACACCAGATTTTGTTTTATTGCCATTCAAATATTGATCACACCCAGGATAAGAATACCGTAACAAACAGCCATCATAACCGCTGATAAATTTACCGTTGTGCCACTTGACGTCCCCGTGAAGACCGTACCAGAAGTTTCAAGCTAAAAACATGCTAGTTACAACTTCTTTTTTCCAAAACTTTTTACCGTAAAAAAAGTTCCATAAATAGGAATCGACAAGTTTTGCCCAGTCGAAGTTGTTGACAAAAAGAATCCTAAATCGCCGTTCGCTGCTTTAAGGTCAGACTGGATAGTTGAGTTTGGGGCCAACGGCTGGGTTGTATGAAATATCAGCACAACTCTGTCGGATTTGTCTGTACAGAAATTCAATTAACTGTACCATAACAAAAAAAGCTTACATGAACTTTGGGGTGGAAGGGTGACATTGCCAACGTGCTCTGCGTATCCTCGAGGAAATCGATGTGTAAAATCCGTAATGTTGATAATAGGGAGTCCAAAGTTAGGAAAATTGTAGTAGAGGTAAATTGCGGTGGGGATTAGTAAAGGATCTATAAGGACAATTGTTTTGTATATTTGTTTTTTAATTTTCAAAGTTGTGCAAAGATAGAAGATATAAGACGCAGACCTTAAAAATTTTTTTGTACTTTGGTTTTTTCTGCATATTTTTAGAATTTTACTTCTAGAAGAAGTTTGACGCATGAAAAACGACATTTTTTTACAAGGCTTCAAAAATTTCAATCAATTCGCCTTTTTGCGTCATTTTGGCACGGTGCGGAGTGTTCCCAACACGAAAATTTTTAGCGATTTTGTAAAAGTGTTATGTATTCGTCGACAGTTTTCGGGTATTCATATCATTTGCATTTTTTTGGCATTTTGCCATTGTGTCAAGCTAAGATCAAGCTTTTTATAGCACTTCGCACTTTATCGATTGCTCGCAAATGAACTTCGCTGCAGGAGTCCAAAGAGGGAAAATATTGAATTTTTGTGTAGGCCTCCTGCCTTCCCTGTACTAAAATTTGAAAATTTCGTCTCAGTCCTGTCTTGGCACTACCCAAAGCTTCAATTTAAGCCGGCATTTGTGATTCTTTATCTACAGGCCTTGACGGAGAGGGCAAATGAAATTTTGACTATCTTGACTACGTCGCGGGTGCACCCGTTGTACGATGATTCTGCCCAAATCATGCTTTGTTTTGCTAAATCCGACCTGCTGATGCCAAAGAAACACAAAAAAAGTAGCTATCACAATCTGCAAGCGATATGGACTACGCATAACAGTACTCTGAAACAGGGAACTATGCACGCGCGCGGTGTTCCCCTGGGCTTTTGACGGCCAAATAGCTTGTGTTTTGGAATGCTGCTACATTGCCCTATACCTAATTGCTTACTTTTTTTTTGTGTTTCTTTGGCATCAGGAGGTCGGATTTAGCAAAACAAAGCATGATTTGGGCAGAATCATCGTACAACGGGTGCACCCGCGACGTAGTCAAGATAGTCAAAATTTCATTTGCCCTCTCCGTCTAGGCCTGTAGATAAAGAATCACAAATGCCGGCTTAAATTGAAGCTTTGGGTAGTGCCAAGACAGGACTGAGACGAAATTTTCAAATTTTAGTACAGGGAAGGCAGGAGGCCTAAAGCAAAATTCGATATTTTCTATCTTTGGACTCCTGCAGCGAAGTTCATTTGCGAGCAATCGATAAAGTGCGAAGTGCTATAAAAAGCTTGATCTTAGCTTGACACAATGGCAAAATGCCAAAAAAATGCAAATGATATGAATACCCGAAAACTGTCGACGAATACATAACACTTTTACAAAATCGCTAAAAATTTTCGTGTTGGGAACACTCCGCACTTGGGCAAGAAGTTAATTCGCATTTATTGTGATAAAATCGAACAATGGTTTGTAACGCCACGTTAATACGTTATTTTTGTACAATTCGTTGATACACTGGGAGCTCATTTCATTTACTTGCGTTTTATTTTCATTTTCTTCTTTGCAACGAACAAAAAACACAAAAAGAAACAAAAACAGTGATACAGGCAGGCATCACTGTTTTTGCCTGCATCACTGCATCACGAGCAAGGCGATTTGGCCAACTCCGCCAAATCGCCTTTTTCGGCATTTTTCAAAGTGGCAAACCTTTATTCATATATTTTTAGATCCAGAAAAAATTTGATGATTTTGAAGCGATGTACTGAGCTTTGCAGTAAAGCAATCAACTCAGATAAACAACGGTTTGGACTCGCCAGACTGAGCTTAATAACATTGGAAAAGGCCGAAACGAAGAAACAACTATGAATACACGAAAAATGCCGACGAACAGATATCACTTTCAAAAAACAAACGCAAAAAAAGCTCGCTCAACTTCTGGTTGCGTGCGCGTCGAGTACTCTCGCAGCGGGCGATTTGGCCAACTCCGCCAAATCGCCTTGCTCGTGATGCAGTGATGCAGGCAAAAACAGTGATGACTGTTTTTGTTCGGTTTTCTTCATTTTTGCGTATAAAGAATATTTATAGGAGTTATGAACAAGAAAAAAGCAAATATTCATACCTGCCAGTACAGAATAACAAATACATCAAAAATATATCGAATTGCGTCAAATCGATGAAATGACGTATGCATGGATGTTATAATCTATTTTTTGTCCAATTTTCCTTCGATATCGTTATTTGAACAAGTGTTTTCAAAAAACACCAAAAAAGGGTTGTTTTACGCCGAGGCCCAAACTCAGACGTTATTTTGACATAAAACACAAAAATCTGAAATCTGTGACGTCACAATTCGTGACTGAAAAAACGTTCAAAAAAACCAAGGTACAAAAAAATTTTTAAGGTCTGCGTCTTATATTATTTGCTTTATAACTCACCAATGGCAACGACAAAGTGTAGAAATCCACCGCTATTAGGCGGAATATCAAAGCTCAGCGCTTCTAGGACCAAAAATGTAGCATTCGTATCGTTTTGACCATTTTCCGGTTGTGTTAGTGTTGACAACTGACTGCCAATGCCTGAAACAGCGACACCGTATCCAGTTTTATAGTCTGACATGATGACTGATTCCAAGATGCTAGCAGGGGCCGTCGGAACTGCCGATGGCGAGTAACCCGCTTCCACAAAATCTTAAAACATGTTTTGCTTCGAATTAAAAAAATAATAATAAAACTAACAATCGCTGCAAGTCATGTTCTCCGAGCTGCAGCAAAGGTAAACGATTTGACTGGATTCGACCGGATTAGAAGAATTTTGCAGTCTCTCGGCATCTGAGTTTTCGACAAGAGTAAGATTTGGTCTTTCTGGACTTATCGATGCATTTTTTTGAGGGTACCAAAATGGAAGTACAGTACTCGTCATCGGGTAGCCAACAGTTATCGGGTTTTGAACATGCGCGTTCCAGAATGGTAATGACAACGCTGCACTCCGCTCTTTTAGTCCTACGGTAGCTGGGCGGCATCTGTAGCCGACGCTGCAGACGCTAGGCACCGTTGCTGGATTGCAGGATGTCAGAGATTCGTAAAAGGCGTTATCAGGGCAAAATAGCGGTGTATCGCTAGAAGCCTTCAAAACGGCAAAAAATACAAAAAATACAGATGTACAACTGTTCTGCATTGGATTTTTAGATAAAAACAAAATGTGAAGCAAGCATGAAACGATAAATAATAGATGCTTATTATTTTTCCAAATGTGGTTGAGCAATCATCATGCTCTGACAAATTGTTTGATCACCTGTCGAAAAATGAGAACATTTGTGAGTGCTCAAGCGAGAAGGAAGAGAACAGCCAAGTATACCCGAGTGCGCATGCGCATCAATCAATTTCAATTTATCTCTTACTCGTACACACATGATTATACCAATCACTGGGGTCGTACGAAGAGGGGTCATCAAAGAAAAACAATCCGTCTGAAATCGAAGTCTTTGGTAGGAGCGTTGTAGGCAATGGCGAGGTCATCGGTCCAGCGCATGCGTGGTCGTCTTAGCGGCCGCTTGGCTTTCACGTAGTCTTCTGTGGGGCGCCAGTCTGACAGTCGGACTGCCCAGTTGTCGTCGTCGGTCGTCGCGAGCGATTTGGCAAACTTCTGCTTGCGGCGGCGGGCGGATTCGTTCCAGTCTTTGAGCTTGGGGTGCTTTCGGATGGGACTTTGTCGCTCAAACGCACCTCTAAGATAGCACGTTCGAGGCGACGTTGTCCCCGTTGGAGGGAAAAAATCGCTCATTTTGTTCGTTCCGTCTGTTCGAAAAATTTTGCCTTGTTCGTGAACAAACATGAACAAAGCCGTTCATTTAAATTTTGTTCATGAACGAACATGAACAGCAAATTTTGGATTTGTTCATGAACAAACACGAACGAACATAAACGTTCACCCATCCCTGAAGGCCCGACTCAAAAGGGTTTTCGCTGCAGGAGCATCATTTTGTTGAAAGTTGCACGAACTGACTGCGGCTTTTTCCACGTTTTTGTTCGCGTTAGTGATCGGTAAACAGTGATGTTTCTCTTCCATCGAACCCGATACGCTGGGTGATAACACCTGCATTTTCTTCATCCTACTTCGTCTCCGTGCACGTAGTAGCAGTCTTCATCTGTTGTGCTGGTTTTGTTTGTGGTGTCCAAAAACAAAATGCTGCTACGCGTAAAGAATGTTGTACCAGCAATCAACCGGAGATGTTTTGCCGTAGCCGCTGATCGCGCTGCTCCACTGTTTATCGAGCGATTGAACGGCACACGAAAAGGTCAGTTTTTTTTCTGTGCTTGGATGAATCGTTGCGTTCAATGAGAACGAAATGTTTAGGGGTTGTCCAGCTCAAACTCAATCGCCCGGCTGCAAAAAATGCAATTTCCAAGGCACTTTTGGAAAGCGTGAGTGTTTTGTTGGGTTATCTGGCGGAATCAGATAATAACCAACAATCGGCCGGATCCTTGGCTCGGTCTCCTTCGGTTAGCTACTCCGAAGCAGGGTTGCGAAATTCCCCGGGGAATGAAAAAGGGGGGAATATTCCCGGGGGATTCCCGTAGATTCCCCAGGGAATCTCCTTTCAAATTCCCCGCATCCAAATAAAGCCATGCGTCTAAAACGAGGTCTAAAATAAAAAAAACACACCAAAAACGATCTATTTATTAATGTGCATTAAAAATGCAACATTAAAGCGAGATTTGAAGCCCAATTGGCAAACTTCAAAAAAAATAATCACATCCTTTTACTTTTCTTAATTTTTTCGGGAGTTTCCCGGGGAATTTTGGGGGGAATTTGGCAAAGGTGGGGGAATCCCCGGGGATTCCCGGGAATATTCCCCGGGGAATCTCCCGGGGAATCCCATCTTCGCAACCCTGCTCCGAAGGGTTGGGGCGCCTCTGCTTCAGGCTTCTCGCATTGTGTCTGAGTCCTTCAGATGTAAGGCTCCTTGGATGATGTTGTCTCACTGGTCACCGGTCTTGTGTGGGTCTCGATCGATTGATCAGTTAGTCAGTACGGATTTTATTTGTCAAACTTGGTAATTAAACCGTATGTCGCGGGGGAAGGGGGAACACGGGTTACAGTTGCGTTCAGGCAAATACGGGGCACATGTGACAACGAGATCGAGAAACACAGGTCATCATTTAGCAAGTAGGCACGGATCAGAGCATCAAAGGGTCGTCTGTGACCGGGGAGTTTGCTCTCACTCTCAGAGCGAGTGAGGCAGGGGAGTCGTCGAGGGAGAGCGCGAAGCTAGGTCTTGGATGGAGTGAAGTATCAGTGGTTGTCGCCTGCTTTTATATTCTTTGCTTCGTCGAATCATATCGCTTTCTCGAGGTCTTCTGGGTGTTTTATGTCCTCGCTGACTCCGCGTCTGTGCTTTTCAGTCGAGGTTTGGTCGCTGCTTTGCGCGAGAATAGTCATCTGGCTGCGTGACTTGTTGTTTACAGGAGATTTTGCAGAGATAAGAGATTTGAAATTCCGCGGTTTAGACAAAAATAAGAACATCGGGTTTACGATATACTTTTAGTGGATTTAAAATTTAGATTTTACAACTTTTTATGATTTTCAGCTTCGATCTGCAGTCAAGACCCTCAAAAATGACCCTGACATTCGGGTAGTCATTATCTCCGGCACCGTCCCAGGCGCTTTCTGTTCGGGAGCCGATCTGAAGGAACGCCGCACAATGCCCGTATCCGAGGTTCCCGTCTTTGTCGACGGCATCCGTGCCCTCACCAACGAGGTGGCCGCTTTGCCAATGCCCGTCATCGCAGCCATCGACGGCTATGCCCTCGGCGGAGGCCTCGAACTCGCTCTCGCCTGCGACATGCGCTACTCCACAGTATCGTCGAAGCTGGGCCTCGTCGAGACCCGTCTCGCCATCATTCCCGGTGCAGGTGGCACCCAGCGTCTCTCCCGTGTCGTCGGTGTGGCTCGAGCCAAGGAGCTGATATTCACCGCCAGAGTCATTTCCGGGACCCAAGCCGCTGCCATCGGTCTTGTATCCGAAGCTGTTGACGCCGAATCCTCGGTCCCCAGGGCACTCGCAGTCGCTGATGAAATCCTGAAGACGGGACCGATCGCCACGAAGCTGGCTAAGGTGGCCATCGATCATGGATCTCAAACCGATCTTGCCAGAGGGTTATCGATCGAGAAACAGTGCTATGCCGGGGTGGTGACCACCAAGGATCGAGTTGAAGCGCTCAACGCTTTCAATGAGAAACGACCTCCTGTGTTTAAGGGCGAATAAACTTATTTTTTGCGTAAATACTGATATAAACCTGAATCTGTTATGTTTTTTACTTGCTAAAGCGGGTTACAAAGCCAAATCGCATATTTCAACCATTTGCGCCATAAAATTAGAAAATGGCCCATTAGAATAAGAAAATGCTGTTTTAGAATAAGAAAATGCTGCTAACAGCGTCTCGAATCACCCCATGTGAGCCATCCGAGGCTTCGATGGCGTCATTTGACATTCGGGAGGATGAAGAACAATACAGTACTCTCGTTGAGATTTTGGATCTTCTCGTGTCTGCCGGCTACTTTCGTGCCAAGATTCAAGGTCTCAGCGCTTTTGATAAGGTACAGTTTTTTGCTTGGGTAATGTGTCATAATCATTGGTGTCTGTATTTTATTTACAGTAGGCATCTACAAATTGTTTGTTTGCAAGTTCTCATAACTTTCTTTATTCTAGTTTTTTGTCTGCACGCAAACATCAAATAATAATACAATTTTAATTGGACTATTTTTTTTAAAGAAAATAGGCATTGCTTAACTACGAGGTGCTGTAACCTTGTTTGTGGATTTGGGACCGTGATGCGAGATGGCAGCTGTCGTTGATGCATAGCGCCAAGATAGAACGTTTTTTCTCACAGTGCTTGACATGCCTACTAGGCACCACGTAGTGCAGAGCGCTGTCGTATCGATGACGTATTGCATCCACAGTAGCATGAAAAGTTGTTCACTTACGTTCGAACTGTCAGTGTTCTGTGCCTGAATATAGAGAGATGCGCCGGAAAACGCGGTTTGAGATGACACCAATATCGCTGTGTAAACTGAAAGTTTGATCTCAGCTTTTCGCTTTTTTTGAATATCTCCAACGACATAATTGTCGTTGCGCTGCAAAATTAGTTTGACGATGACCACGGTGTTGATTATAACATTTAAAAATGTGAAACCCAATTGATTATATGCGGTTAAGGTATCTATTTTGGGAAGAAACATGCACTGCATACCTGCTAAATGATAGCCTATGTATGCCGAGGTGACGTAATATATATCGCAGTACGGTACTACCCAGACGTACAAAAACGGGTATAAAATAAAAATAACTGTACATAGATCCGTATACTTTTCCCAGAATGACGTGTGACCAAGTGGAAAGAAAACTACAGATAGACGGTTGCACGAGATTAGAAACGCGTTAAAGGCTTGATTCACATAGGTGTATTCCGTCAGAAAAAATATAATTTCGGCTAAAGTTCCATGTTTGCGAATAAAGTTGTGATAGCCCGTCGCTGCATTCAAAAAGCCTAGCCGATTTCCGGTTATGTCTGCCATTAAACATATCAGGTCCTAAATTTTTTTGATGCGCAAATCTACCTTTTTTATGAATGTTAACCTACGTTGATCAATCCAATGCATACGAGCCGGTAAAATCCGAATCGAAACTTTGAACGAGAGTCGAGGCGTAAAAATATCCAGATCAGTTTACACTGCATAACAATGGTCGGTATTATGTAGACTAAAGGAATAAGTACCATAATAATATTCCTAGTATCTTCATACAATGTAAGAGACGTTCCGGGTACAACCAATTCAATCATTTTTATGCTAATTTGGCTGGAAAATAGACAAGAAATGGTCCAACGGCACAGGATGTGCTTCGCGGACAATGGGGGTGAGAATGAATTCGCGCGCGCGCAGTGTCCTGACCAGGGATGGGTGATAGGGTTCGAACCCCCCCCCCCCCCGTATCGGGTCGGGGACGGGGGTAGTCGGGGGCAGAGGTGTCGGGGGCGGGGGAATTCTGCCCCCGACGGGGGCAAAAATCGGCGGGGACGGGGGTAATTGCCCCCGAGTCCTATGAAAAAGAAGAAAAAAAGGTGTCAATTTTATCTTAAAACAAAAACCGAGGCATATTTTGAACAAATTTTTCGTATTTTGCTCTGTTTTTAGCCTATTTGTGTTGTTTTTGAACGTTTTTCCGCGTTTAACGCTAAATTTTGCTCATTGTCGGGGGCAGAATCTGTCGGGGGCGGGGGTTTTACTCCCCGACGGGGGTCACAAATGGTCGGGGGCGGGTGTCGGGGGGCCACCCCCGGCTTCACCCCCGCGGGGATCCCCGCGGGGGCGGGGGGGGGGGTTCGAACCCTAATGGGTGAACATTTGATTTTTTGTTCATGAACAAACATGAACAAACACAATGAACAAATTATAAGGGCTGAACTTCATTTTTATCCTTTATTTTTGACAGTACAATCAAAAATGAAATCACCATCCCTGGGGCCGACTACCATAATGGTACCCCTAGTAACTTCAAAGAGTGTTGGTTTTGTAAAAGATGTGCTGAGAATGACAACGTCAATCATTATGAGTTATAAGTTGAAAAATAAGAAATCAACGAAACACCTGTGTTTGGATTACCAATATATTTACAAGTGAATTTGTCAAGAATTATATAAAAAGTATTATTATAAACAAAAAGTACAAAAATATTTTTTTAGTACAAATTGTAAAAATTGCATGATGTATTGTACTCTAGAACCAGAAAAAAAATATGGAAAGATTATATGCTGGCAATGTCCGGCCTGCAAAGACAAAATTAGTTTTAGGGTTCTGCTGTTATTTATTTTTTTACCTTGATAATTCGAGCTTCAAAATTCGACTTTGATGCTTCCGTAAACATTCTGGTTATTTTGTGACTTTTTTTGCTGCTTTCTTTTTCTTTGTTTACACATACATACATATCAAACCACAATTAAAAACACTGATATCATTTGTGTTATGCAAAGCAAAACAGTCTAAACTATGCAATGGATGGTAGGGTGATTGTCTTATTGTGAAACATAGGCACAACCTTGCTCGTGGATTTTGAAACGTGAATCGAGATTCCAGCGATCGTTGTAGTGCTCCGCCAGAAAATAATGTTCTTTCTCACAATACTTGACATTCCCACAAGACACCACGTGGTGCATAGCGTCGTTGTATCCAGGATGTATTGCATCCAGAGTAGCATGAACGCATAGCTATTTGCGTTTGCAAGATCATTTTGATGAGCCTGGAGATATAAAGTTACGCCGGAATACGCAGCCTGCGACGAGACCAAAATGGCCGTGTATGCCGATAATTTGATTTCAGCGGTTCTGTTTTTGTGATGATCGTCATCGATGTAATAGTCATTGCGCTGCCGAATGAGTTTTACGATGACCACAATGTTGATAATAACATTCAGAAGTGTGAAGCCAAGTTGATTGTAGACAGTGAACACTTCCGTCTGGGGGAGAAAGGTGCATTGCTTACCTCCTAGATGATAACCTCTGTACGGCGCGGTGACGTAATAAATATCGCAGTATGGTAGTTGCCAGACGTATGTCAAAGGGTACAGAAAAAAAATACCGGTGAATACATCGGTATACTTTTCCCAGAATGACGTATGTCCCAGTGGAAAAAAAACGACAGATAGACGGTTGCACGAGATTAGGAACGCATTGAAGGCTTGATTCACGTAGGTATAGTGCGTCAATGTAAAAACAATGGTTGCTATGGTTCCATGACTGCGTATAATGTTGTGATAAGCCGTAGCTGCGTTCATCATGCCCAGGCGATTGCCAAGTATGTCTGCTATTAAACAGATTAGATCCTAAAGTTGTTGGTATGTATTATATGTACACCGCAATGACAAACTTACGTTGATCATTCCGATGCATACGAGCCGATAAAATCCGTATCGAAAGTTCGAACGGGATTTTGGACGTAAAAATATCCAGATAAGCATGCACTGCATAACAGTCGTCGGAATAATGTAAACTAGAGGCCCAAGTACCATAAAGGTACCCCTAGTTACTTCATATTGTGTCGGTTTTGTAAAAGTTCCGTTAATGACAAAGTCAATCATTGTTGGTTCATATATTTATACTGCAAATATGAAATTTTGCACAAAACGACTATCATAACACAGCGCTCCAGTACAAATAAGGGAAAATTTGATTTTTGTGAAAAGTGCCCGCACCCGCATTTGCTGCCCCACAACTGTGTGCATTGAACATTAAAAATAAAAAAAGACTGTACGTCGACCTAAGACTTTAAGAAAAATAATACGTGGTTTCGTCAAGTTATTTAGAGAACGTGAATGCCATACCCTAAGGATTTATTATTTAACCGTCTGCTTAAATATCACATCATGACAGTGTTTCATTTCTTAAAAAAAAATAATTTATACGAGTAATTACTCATTTGCCAAAAACAATTAATTGTTGATAAAAACTATAGAAAAATAGTATACTGTCTGTGATTTTTAATTTCCTCTAGTTTTATATTACGGATACAAATACAAACTTAACGTATAAATATACTGGGTCAACCAGTGACCAAAGTAAAAAAGTCCTGTTTATAAAAAAGCACGCAAAGGTTGCATGTTCTATGATTACCGTAGAAGAGGGGGTGTACGCAGGTTGGCGACACGGGGAAGGTCTCCGGGATTCCCCGGTGGATTTCCCCGCTCAAAAGTAATCCCCCGGGGAAGGGGGGGATTAACATTAAAAAAAGGCAAATTTTTGCTTCCATTACACTTTTTTGAGTCAAATTTACTGGTAAGATTCAAAAATAAGAAAAAAAACATAGGTAAAGTGCGTTCATAAAGGATAGACTCACCCCTAAAATCGGGGTTTTTGGTAAAACGGTTATAGTGATGGTGCCGGGAGTAGGCTTAATCGAGTTGGCGTAAAAAGTTACACTAGGACGTTATGTTCCAAAACCCGTCCCTGATCAAATACGGCCGCCAAAAAATAAAACGTATTTTTTGGCCGTTCAGAAAGGATAGACTCACTTTTGATTTTAATAAGATTTACTAATTTTTAAAGCCCAAAAAATACGCGAAGCACGTTTTAATGTTAAAATACGTTGATCTGAATTCAAAATGTTTCCAAACAAACGATTCACCGTGTACCTGGTAAAAATTTTGACCATTTTACTACAAATTAGACCCCCAACACCAATAATGCCTTCCCGAGGGTCTGTAACCCCTGAGAATAGATGTCTGTCGGCACAAACGGCCTGCACGTGATGCACCTTCAAGTTTACAAAAGGAATCAGATCAAAAAACACCGCACTGATTAATATAAAAATAATTTTATTTAAAATAATCGGGCAAATGTTCAGGTTTCAGAGCACTTGGACCCATTTTTTGGTTAAAAAAATTTTTTTTGTTGCGTTCTTGTTAATAAAATTGTAGTAGATAAAGATTACAGACTACGCGGTATGAATTCGTGTTGATCCGGGGCAGAACATTTGCCCGATTATTTTAAATAAAATTATTTTCCTATTAATCAGTGCGGTGTTTTTTGATCTGATTCCTTTTGTAAACTTGAAGGTGCATCACGTGCAGGCCGTTTGTGCCGACAGACATCTATTCTCAGGGGTTACAGACCCTCGGGAAGGCATTATTGGTGTTGGGGGTCTAATTTGTAGTAAAATGGTCAAAATTTTTACCAGGTACACGGTGAATCGTTTGTTTGGAAACATTTTGAATTCAGATCAACGTATTTTAACATTAAAACGTGCTTCGCGTATTTTTTGGGCTTTAAAAATTAGTAAATCTTATTAAAATCAAAAGTGAGTCTATCCTTTCTGAACGGCCAAAAAATACGTTTTATTTTTTGGCGGCCGTATTTGATCAGGGACGGGTTTTGGAACATAACGTCCTAGTGTAACTTTTTACGCCAACTCGATTAAGCCTACTCCCGGCACCATCACTATAACCGTTTTACCAAAAACCCCGATTTTAGGGGTGAGTCTATCCTTTCTGAACGCACTTTATTGATAAAAGAATTCGATAGTAATGGTTGTTTTGCGTTGATGACGGTTCAAATCATCTTTGTTAAACTAAGGTAGTGGAGTATGTATAGTATGTGTAACCGTATTGAGTCGTTCTGACTTAGTTTTATCAGCCACAAGCAAGACCTATAAGCGACACGTCATACCATACAATATACAGAATAATCTACCTCAACAAGGGTGGAGTTCCGCTGGGTTGAGGTCTAGGGTTGGCGTGAGGTAAGGTCGTGCCGGAGAGTGATCGTGGACAGAGGAATGATCTACTGCTCCCGACAGTTCGACAACAACAACTGGGACAAGGGAATGAGGGAACTATCTTTTCATCCTACTCTCTGAGCGAGACTTCATGCTAATTGCACGCACGTGCACAGGGAATGTCATCGCTCAACACTTTCCTCTCTCAGAGAAACTACAGGGCACAGAATCGAGGCAGAGGCTATTCCTCGAGATATGTCTGCTTGGAGGAATGGTCGACGACGAGTCGGTTTGGTTTGTTCCGGATTCTGCGGGACCGGCGTACAGGAGCTTGCGGAGTGCGCGGCTCGGAAACCGTCGGCGAGGTTGGAGGATCGGTAGCCGGAGTCACGGGGGCCGTCTGAGCAATGAGAGTCGACGGGGATGCCGGAGGCGTCGTTGCCTGGGCAGGGGTGACTGGCGTAGTCGGAATCGGTGTGACCGGGAGCGTGACCGGGGCCCATGACATCGGGGCGTCTTCGTCGTCGTCATCTGGCGAAGGTAGAATAGCTGGCTGGGCGCCTGGTCTGTCACGCAGCTGGTTGACATGGTACACGCTGAAGTCGCCTGAGTCTTCTTTTACTTCATAGACGACTCGGCCGCGACGTCGCATGATAACACCTGGTTTCCACTTTCCGGGGTTTCGGTGGCGGTACCAGACGGGGTCACCGGTCTCGAAGATGCGGCTTCGAACACCGTGGTGGCGATCATACTGTTTCTTCGCCTTGGTCGATGCTGGCTCGTATGGCGCTGGTGGCTTCATCAGGTCCAGAGTTGACCTTGGTTGCCGGCCGAATAGAGCTTCTGCAGGGCTGACACCACCAGGGACCAATTGGCTGGGTGTCATTCGGATACGGAGCTGGATGAGGCGGACTGCTTCCTGTAAATCCGACACGTTCGCGTTCTTCTTTAGACCGTCCTTCAGCGTTCGGACGTAGCGCTCCGCTTGACCATTGCTTGCAGGATGGTACGGCGGGGAGCGACTGTGCTTAAGTTGGCCTCGCAAAACATTTGAAATTCTCGCGAAGTGAACTGCGTGCCGTTATCACTGACCAGAGTCTCCGGGAGACCGAAGGTCGAGAACACGTCCTTGAGCACGGCGATTGTCCGAGTAGCCGTGATGGTGCTCATGGTTTCAATAACGGGATACTTCGTCAGCGAGTCGATAATAACGAAGAAATAACGTTCGCGAATCGGCCCTGCGAAATCGACGTACAGATGCTGCCAGGGCCGCGTCGGCTTGGGCCATGGAGCGAGGGGTGCCTTGAGTGGCTGCGTCGCATTTTGCGCACATTCTTGGCATTGACGTACTGCTTGGTCAATGTCGTGCTTCATGTTTGGCCAGTAGGAGTAAGCTCGAGCAAGCTGAATCATCTTCTCGGTACCTGGGTGGCCAGCGTGTAGAATCGCGATAACTCGGGACTGGAGTCGCTGTGGGATGATGATGCGGTCGGCACAGCACATGAGTTCCTCGTGCACGGCAATCTCGTCTCGTCGGTTGTAGTACGGCTGCAGGGTTTCCTTGTCTGGGCGTAAACGGAATGCCCCCTTGGACGGCCAGCCGTGAATAGTAAAATCCTTGACTTGGCACAGCGTTTCGTCGCTCGCGGTGGCGTCGCGAAGCTCTGGATACGGTACGGCTGCTTGCTTGGTGATGGAGTACATGTCGATCTCGCTTTCGGTGATGGCTTGGACAGCTGCTATCACCTTCTCCTCCTCACTGTCGATACGCTGGCTTGCGATCAGCCTTGACAGCGCGTCAGCCTGTCCGAACTCCTCGGACTTGACGTAGACGATCTCGAAGTCGTAGTTCAGTAGACAGAGTGCCCACCGCTGGAGCCGATTCGTCGACGCGACTGGAATACCGGTCTTTCTGCTACCGCTGAAGATGGTGAGTAGCGTGCGGTGGTCTGTCTGGAGACAGAAGCGGCGGCCATAGATCATCTTGTGAAACGTTTTCACCGCGTGGATGATCGCCAGTCCCTCCTTCTCTGTTTGGCTGTAATTCTTCTCCGCGCTGGACAGCGTGCGGGAGAAGTAAGCCACGGCGCGTAGGTTGCCGTCTGGGCACCTGTGTTGCAACGCGCCGCCAATGCCTGTTTCGGAGGCATCCGCCGATACAATGATGTGTAGTCGCGGGTCGTAGTGGGTCAGGGTCAGCTCGGACGAAAATAAATCCTTGCATCGATCGAAAGCTGCCTGCTCTGCTTCCGCCCATTTCCATTCAGCGCCCTTGATCGTAAGCTGATCCAAGGGTTGCCTGGCGTCCTGGAGGTCCTTGACGAACTTCTGGTAGTGGTTGATGAGGCCGCAGAAGGCGCGGACCTCGGTCACGTTCGTCGGGGCGGGCATGTCCTTGATGACCGCGATCTTCTTGGAATCGAGACGCCGTCCGTTTGCATCCACGATTAGGCCCAAATACTTGATACTCGGCTTGGCCAGCGAACACTTGCTTGGACTCAGTCGAAATCCGAAATCTTGGATCCGGCGAAGGACGTCGCGAAGATGCTCCTCGTGTGATTTCTGGTCCGGGCTCGCGATGATGATGTCGTCGAGGTAGGCGACTGCATGCGCATGACCTGCCAGCATCTGGTCCATCTGTTCCTGGAATATGCCTGGAGCTGACTTGATTCCGAAAGCGAGTCGTCAGTAGCGGAAAAGTCCCTTGTGCGTAGCCACAGTACACAGCTCTTGTGACGCTTCGTCGAGCTCGATCTGGAGATAGGCGTCGCTGAGATCCAACTGCGAAAATACCGAGCAACCATTGAGTTTTGCGAAAATATCCTCCGGCAGTGGCACAGCATTCACTTTCCCTTTATTTTGCGACAATCGAAAAAAAAATGAGCGCGTTCATTCGCACTTATAGTGTTGACTTTGGCAGCTTCGTGCAATGGCATTTTTGAATTCTTAGAGATGGCATCTAGGGTATTGAATAAGACATGTCCTGAACTTCCAAACAAGCCCTCGATGACCTAAAAATGTTCAGTTTTGCCATAGTTGCAGCCTTTTCAAGTAAAAAATTTGAGCAGTCGATTGCAGCCGTGTAAGGCTAAAACTGAACAATCGGGTCAACAGAAAGTTCCATCAGGTTGGTGTCAGTCGATATAGCCAAGGGCCGTTTGCTGAACATCGAATAGGACCGAGATTCCTCACAAAAACTGTTTTACCCTATAAAAATGCGCACGCATTTGCACAAATTATCAAAAACACGCACTCCTAAAAAGAAAGTTCTCCAATTTTGCATGAGCACAAAAAGCAAACAGATCGTTTTTATAGGGTAAAACAGTTTATGTGAGGAATCTCGGTCCTCTTTGATGTTCAGCAAACGGCCCTTGGCTATATCGACAGATACCAACCTGATGGAACTTTCTGCTGACCCGATTGTTCAGTTGTAGCCTTAAACGGCTGCAATCGACGATTTAAAATCGAAACTGGAAATCACTATATCTGTGCCAAAAATCAACGTTTTCGTGCCGTTGGTGGCTTGTTTGAAAGTTCAGGACTTGCTCTAGTCATTGTAGCAGATGCCGTCACTAACAATTTAAAAATGCCAATGCGCGAAGCTGCCAAAGTCAACACTATATGCGCGAATGAATGCATTTTCACGCTCGATTGACGCGAAAGTGAATGCTGTGCAGTGGCAGTTGATGCCGGTGGCAGTTGACTCTCTGAGCGAGACTTCATGCTAATTGCACGCACGTGCACAGGGAATGTCATCGCTCAACAGTATGTATACCGGGGTACCGGGTGAAGCCCCCGGGGACATCCCCAGGATCCCCGGGGATAATCCCCCGTTTTTAACGCAAAAAAGTCAATAACGCAAACAATGTCAGAGTTTTTTTGTAGATAGTAGGCGGCATGGTTTGGTGTATCTCGTTGTGTGCAGAATCCGTCGACGTCGACTTGTTGTACTCGGAAAACTCAACAATTGGTCAAAAGATAGCCTTAACCGAAAACATTGTCAAGGTATTGCCGCGGTTCAAGTGCCCCTATGCCCTGGAGCCCCACCAGATCCAGGGCCTTGACTGCATACATATTCTGCCGGTTCTCAAGTGGCTGGTAGCCGAGGCCATCGCTGCCAAAGTTCGAACTGGCGATGAGGTCCTTGCGCATGCGGGGTTTCAATTCAGACAACTGGATTGGCAGTTGCCACCGTCGCTTATAAGGTTTGCCACTTTTTGAAGCAAGGATACAATTGAAAATCGTTACAGAATTTGTGAGTCTTCTCCGATCGCCAGCGCAAAGCCCCAACCGAAGCAGCGTATTTTCGTCCGTCCGTCGACCATGAAGGACCTCGGTCTCATAGAAGACGTCCAGGCCACACTTCTCGAATACGGTCACGCGGTTGAAGAAGTCGTTGTTGAGCCCGAAGTCGATGATGATGCCTACGGCGCTGCTGGAGAGACAACCAAGCAACAGGGCACAAGCAAGCAGGCCAATGTCAAAATCGTCGAACGACTGATGGGGCTCCAAGCGGGTCTCGAGGCTCATGCACCGACGAAAGGGCGGATGTCGGGCAAGGCTGTCTCGCACTTGATCAATTCCTCAGGTCTTGTTGACATGGACAGCCTCCAGGCCGAAGTTGCCACGGCACAGTCCCCCGAAGTCGAGCTTTCTCTCGTCATGTCGACAATTGATCATCTGCGTCGAGAAAAGGTAGACGAGGAAGCAAAGTTTCAAGATTTGTCTTCCCAAGCGGCAGCTGCGGCTTCTGACCTCTCGGCCAAGCAAGCTGTGCTCGAAGCCGTACGTCTGGATGTTCTGTCCCAAATCACGTCTTTGGTCACCGAGACCAGACAAGCTAAGGCCGATCTGAAGGCCTTCAAGCGAACATGTAACGATGAAATTTTAAAACTGCAGGAAGAACTCGACGGACTGGAAGATACTGAACCCGGCAATGAAAGCGCCCAGCTGGCGGATGCTGAACGGGCCGTCGCGGAAGCGTCTGCCGAGTTGTCAGAAGTCGATGGCAAGCTGAATTCCCTTAGTCAGAAGGCCTACATCCTTAGGCAGCAGGTGGGAGCGTCGCCGAGTCAGCTTGAAATCAACCAGTATCAGAAGAGGCTCGTTGAGCTTTGTAATCAGTGTAAGTCTTAAAAAATGGTTATTCAATTACTTTAAAAAAACAAAGTTGTTCAATTTTCTAATTTTTTTGGGGGCTCGTTCAGCTCGCGCTCTTTTATTCTCAGATCCTCTGCTCTTGTTCAGCTCGCGCTCGTGAATCAAACAGGAGCGAGCAATGAGCGAACACGGCTCACGCAAAAAAATGTGACACTCACTGAAAGAAAGAAAGACCGTATATTGCTTGGAGACACCCGCGAGAGCCACTAAAAGAAGACCGTAATTTGAAAAAAAATCTTGCGCTTTTTGAGCACTTCAATTTTTTGAGTTTGCTTGGCTTGCGCTCCTGGAGCTGTCCAATTTTTTGCGATCGCTCCGCTTGCGCTCGTGAGCTGAGCAGGAGCGAGCAATGAGCCGAATCAATGTTGTGCTCCGCGAACTACTCTGCATTTTATTTCTTTAGTAACAAAACGCCACCGAGAAGTAAAGAGTCTCTACAGCCTGCACAATACCAAAATCGATGTTCGGAATTTTATAAAACAAGAAATTGGCCTTCTCAACAACATTGATGACATCAAACAGAAGTATGGACTTATCTACCTTTATCATCTCAGTTTCTTACATACTTTTTGTTTTCCAGAGCAATTCAAGAGGAATACAAGGATTCCTTCATTGCAAGCCTCAAGGAAATACTCAGAACCGTCGACGCCAGCATGGATAGAATCTCTACGCGAGGAGACAGCCTTCAGAGAGAGCACAATAGCCTCAAGGATGAGCTACAGACTGTCATCGACAAAAGACGGGTTTACAACAATGCTGTTGCTGATTTCCAAGCGGTGAGTTAGAAATTATTTTTTCGTTAAAAAATTTCCGTTTTTTTAGGAGTGTTTGCACAACGAACAGCTTTCCAAAGAAACCAAACAGAAAAACTAAAAACTAAATGTGTTAGATGTGTTCTTAATTCTGTTCTATTTGTTGTTTTTTGATAAATGTGTAACATACAAAATCATTTCACAGCCTTCCAAAATACTCCTGTCAAGGACTACGACGTGGCAAAGGATGGACGGAGCCCTCTTCGTGCAATCCCAATACTTTGCAACGTCATATCAGCATGTTTATCAGTCTACTCATTTTTTTACAACAAGCCACTCATTATTCCTAAATTTCAGGGCATCATCGGCGCTACGAGCATCAGTTATTCTTTTCGACAAAAGAATCAGAGTAAGAATGCATCGAGTGCGTCATCGCTTCGCAGAAGAGCCGAAGAAGCGACCAAAAATATAAACCTATCTCATAAACAATTTACAGAGTAGAAGTGATTAAAGAAAACAAGAAAAAGGGAGGGAAACGAAAAAAATGCACGTCTGCGAGAAATAAATATGAGAAAAAACACGGAAATCCGACTAGCTTGCAAAGGTGTCAAACGGGCCAGAGGTGGCATCCGATGAATTATCCATCGGATATCCGACAGATCAGAAACGCCATCCGACGGATAACCGAGGTTTTGAATCGGATCATGTGACGGGATTTTCTGATTGCCACGTTATTGGAACACGATTTGAAGAGTGATGCATTCGGAAGGTTGAATGAGGAGACAATTTTGAGAAGACCTTTCGTTCACGATATCAGTTTTCTCTGTCTTTGCTATTTTAATAGCAATCGGCTGCTGTCCGTTTTTCATACTTCGGCTGCTGTCCGTTTTTCATACTTCACACACTACACTGGTGATCATAAACAATGGCAACAACACAGCGTGTTTTATATTTTTGTTTGCTGATTTTTTTGTTTTTCATTGGACTTTGAATGACTGCTGCAGTCTGTTAGGGGTGTTTGTGCGACGTGACCAGTGTTGTCGGTTCTGAAAATTTTTCGGGTACCCGAACCGGAACCGAAATCCTGATTTTTCGGGTACCCGGAACCGGAACCGGAACCGAAAATATATTTTTCGGGTACTCGGAACCGGAACCGGAACCGAGAGTAGAAAATTCGGGTACCCGAACCGGAACCGAACCGGAACCGGAACTTTTCAAACCGCGTGCGAAACAAAATTTGAAGGATTTTTGTGTCAAAAGTGTTCAAAAAGAAAAAAATTGCTTTGAATATGAACTTATAACCAATTTCGAATCGCTTTTTTTCACTCTGAGAGCTCGTTTTTGCCGTAATTTGAACTCATTTTTAAAATCCGGGTACTCGGAACCGGCATTTCGGATACCCGGAACCGGAACCGGAAATGATTTTTTCACCGGCCGGTTCCGGTCCGGATACCCGACAACACTGGACGTGACATACCTGAAGTTGGTTCTTACTAAAGTAAGGATCAAAGGGTCCGATTTAACTTCCTCCAATTCACACGTAAACATGTCTGAAGCTAGACTCTATAAATATCGCGATAACGATTTCATTTGGCAGTATTGCAGTTTTCAAAATATCTTTGAGCTTGCAATTAGTAGCTTTGCTTTATCATTAAACACATTTTTTTGTATTCATGTACAACACTAAAAACTTAAAATAAAATTTTTGGCTCAAAAAGAAAAAAAAATTTTGTTCAACATTTTGAATACAATATATTAATATATTTTGATAAATTTAAAAAAAATGTTATCAAAATATTAAAGCGAAACAAATGAAAACCTATTTTTTTGGTTTATTTTAGACCGTTGTGCAGCTGTTGTTGACATGAAGTTGACACATGTCAACAACAGCAGTGACTACAAATTTTTTCACATCATTTTTCGATGTGAAAAAATTTGTAGTCACACTATTATCAACCTGCTTTCACCTTGGTTGGAGGTGGGTTTGCCCATATTGATCAGTATGTCCGGTCCCCGGCAAGCCTCATTCCCCGTAACACCACTTGGTTTCAAACCGGGGTGAATCGCTTTGATCCCGATCACAATACCCTTCACCTGGAGTGAGTGAAAGAAGCATTTTAATAAAATATCAATTTTTTTAGTAACGGTGACAAGCTGATCTACGAGTTTTTAGTCATCGCTACCGGTATGTCACTTCGCTTTGATGTTGTATGTTTTTTTCAAAGACACAAATCCTTTGTTCAAAAAATTTATATAAAAAAATTTCATTCAGGTGAAAGGATTGTCAGAAGCCCTTGAGCACCCCGGTATATTTTCAATTTACGACCCTAAATATGAAAATCATATACATCGCCGAAGATCGATGGCGCCGTCGAGGAATTCGCGATAAATGCGATGTTTCTTACCATACCTCTCTGCCACGTCTTTTTGGTATCGACAAGTATCGCGAGGTGCTGGAACGTTTGTGCGCTGAGAAGTGCATTTTCTATTACACGCGACGCTCGCTAGCTGCCGTAGATGCCAAAAACAGAATCGCAACCTTCGATTTGATCGACGGAGCTTCCAAGCCTACGGGAAAGACTGTCGACGTGCCATTTGACTTGCTTCACGTCGGGCCACCGTGCTCACCTGTCACGCCCCTGCTCCAAGCCGCCAAGGAAAAATCTTCTCTAGTCGACGCTGGAGGTTGGGTTGCTGTGGACCCCTAAACACTGCAAAGTCCGACCTACAGCAACGTCTTTGCCATTGGCGATTGCTCGAATTCTCCGAATTCCAAAACTGCAGCCGCGATTTGTAAGCTTCTAAAAAATAGAAAAATCTAATAAAGCATTTCAGCATCTCAATACCGAACCCTAAAGCACAACATCGCAGACGTTATGGACGGCAAGCAGCTGACGCACAACTACGACGGCTACGCATCGTGCCCACTTGTGGTTTCGGTCAGCCGGGCTATCTTTGCCGAGTTCAACTCTTCCGGACCCCTGGAAACTTTCCCCTTTCATCAAGAAGAACCGACCTACTTTGCCTTTGCCATGAAACGGTACTTTATGAGTTTTCTGTACTGGAACTTTTTGGTCAAACGCTACTGGAATGGACCGAAAACCATTCGTAAGATTTTTGCTCAGCTATAGCGACTTTTTGGAAATTGATGTATTTATTGCTCAGTTTGCAAAAAATATGAATAAATTTTTTTCTGTGAAAATATTTTGCGCAAAAAGTATATTACTTTTATCCGATCTGAACAACTCACATGTTGCCTCTAAAATTAGCATAATCACCGCCAGCGTGCATTCATCTCAGTCGTGTGCCTATGGGGTCATTGATACTTTGAGACACTGCACGACGGACAACACAACGGCCCAACACCTGTCGGACTAAACCGATCAATCAATTTCGTTTCGATCACTGGTAAGTTCCAGCCAGCCCCCTGCTGCACTTGTCCAGAACACAGTTGTCGAGTGTGTTTCAATTATGTTTTATTTTTTCCAACCAAGTTCTTCTCAGAATATTGTTTTCAGATTTGAGATAAGTTTTAACCATGTCGCTGGTACCCCAGAATGAAGGACTCGAGGCCATTATCAACCAGGCACAGATGCCGGATTCCGATCGCGAGGAGCTCATCAAGTATCTTTTTGGTCGTCAGTTGAAGTCGGTTTTCAACCAAAACTTGTCTTCATTTTTAAATATTCTTTTAGACTCCTTCGCATTGATCAAAGCATCCAGGAAATCGCTGAAGTCAACAACATTCAGTTGGTTGGCTACCAACTCCCTGCCGAACCCGAGCAACTCCGCCGGCCCCGAGTTGTGCGCATCGCCGCTCTCCAGAACTCCATTGTCCTCCCAACCACGGATCCGGTTGCCAGCCAACGCGATGCCATCCTCAGCCGCCTCCAACTCATGATCGAGATTTCCGCAAACGCGGGAGCAAAGATCATTGGGCTGCAGGAGGCTGTGCCGATGCCGTTCGCATTCTGCACCCGCGAGCGCCTTCCGTGGTGTGAGTTTGCCGAATCCGCGGAGTACGGAGCGTCGGTCGTTTTCATGCAAACACTGGCCGCTAAGCTGGGTGTCGTCATTGTGCTACCCATCCTCGAGCGGGAGGAGGGAAGGACCGATGTGCTGTGGAACACGGTGGTGATCATTTCGCATACTGGAAACATCATTGGCAAGACCCGAAAGAACCACATCCCCAGAGTTGGGGATTTCAACGAGTCCACTTACTACATGGAATCCAACCTCGGACACCCCGTCTTTGAGACTGCGTTTGGCAAGATCGCAGTCAACATCTGTTATGGCCGTCACCACCCCCAGAACTGGATGATCTACGCGCTCAATGGCGCCGAAATCATCTTCAACCCCTCCGCGACGGTCTCCGGCCTCAGCGAAGCCCTCTGGCCCATCGAAGCTCGCAACGCCGCAATCGCAAACCACGTCTTCACGGTCGCGATCAACCGTGTCGGAAGCGAAGAGTTTCCCTACGAGTTTACGTCGGGTGACCGCAAACCCGCGCACAAGGTCTTCGGCCACTTCTACGGCTCTTCGTACATCGCGGCTCCCGATGGCACACGCACCCCGGGGCTGTCGCGCACCCGTGACGGCATCCTGCTTGCCGACGCTGACCTCAACCTCTGCCGCCAGACCATCGACAAATGGGGCTTCCGCATGACGCAGCGCCTCGAGCTCTACGCCAAAGAACTTAACGACTACATCCAGCCTTACTACAAGCCCACCGTCATCAAGGAAACCTGAATACTCAGTTCGGGAAGCCACTAACAACTGCGAATGTGAGCATGATAATAAATTTTGTGATCGAGTAACAGGTAGGTACAGATAGAAGATGCGTGTTTGGTAACGTAAAAAACAAGTGAAAATAGTGTAGGCATTAAATCGCAACTCAGTGTTACTGGTGTGCTCCTGAATTGTCGGTGGTTGCCCTGACAGGTAGAGAAGCAGGTGTAGAGCCATTTCGCTCTTCTTCCGCCCTGGCAGATGTCGTCATCCTCATTTCGCCAATTGTGGAGAGTGATTCTCCGGCTTTGGGAGCGTCAAGCACTTTGCCTGTCGTCAGCATACTGATTTCTAACTAAAAAACAGTATTATATAAAATTTTTCGCTACAAAAAAACATTATTAAAAAAACTCACAATCCGAAATCCAGTTTCCCTGGGATCAGTAACGTAGAGGCCATGTGGAATAAAAAGTGACTTATTTTTGCCATCGATGAATTTGGTGATTCGTTCAAGCTGTTTGTCGTAGAGTGTTTGCGAGCAAAGTCGATTGAGGTAGCACGAAAAGCACGACGTTACGGTTTCGACTACAGACACCCATCGCACATCCGCAACTTCGTAGAAGAGAGAGTTGATGGCTATGACTGTGTCTTCGAATTCTCCGGGTTCAATCTGAAATTAATAAAACGTTGTTGTGAACATGAAAGCAAATAATATTTTGTACACAAAGTGTTACGTCTTGTAAAGATAAAATTGCATTCGCGCAGCAAAATTATGCACATGCATTTTTATGTTGTTGTTTTTTTACAAAAACGTTTACCATTCCAGCAAGTTGAGATGGAAAGCTGGTAGCAAAGGCAATTCCAGTGCCATTGGAGTAATCGCGCTCAACGTATATCTTGCGACATGAATATAGCGATATATTCATGGACATCTCTCGCACAGCAAGGTAATAGACAATTTTTAAAAATCCGTTCACGTCTATATTCATGCATCCATGCGCAGTGCAGTCGCAGCGCTGATGTAGTAGTACAAGTACTACTGGTAGCAGGGGAGCGGTGTAATCGATAGCAAGATGACGACGACAACTGGATGCAAAAACAAAGGCAAAACGAGCGCTCTTTCTCTCGCTCTCCGCTTGCTGCGTGTGGTGGTGGTGGTAGTGGTCGTCGACGCCGCGAACAACGCGCAATCACTGTTAGGGGATTACGAATAACAATATTTCGCTGGACGACGGCGCAAAGCCGTCGTCGACGTATTAATTTGACGGAAACAAAGAAAAGGTTAACGATACAACTGCGAATACAAATGAATGCCCTGCATATACGTCAATAGGAAGGGAATAAGTGTAATTACCCGAAGCTTTTAAAAACAAAAGTCAAGAAAAGCAAATTACTATGTTGCTGGCAACGTGCGCGCACACGCACATCGAAGAACATTCTAAAAATGATCGAAATTGTGTTTTTGGTTACAGTACAAAGCATTTGAAGGTAGAACGATTATGTGCAAAGCAAACAAATTAAGCAAGTTCTAATCGCCCCCGTGCTGCGCTACTTTTTGATCGTAATGATTTGGTTTAACTTTTTTTCATTCTAGAGTTCAGTTGACTGTTTGCAAAAATTCGAAATGAGGTACAACCCTCGTAAAAGTTGTTAGATTGGTATAAATAATGCTAGGCAATACGAATTGTCCTCGGAATACTTTGTCTTTGTTGTTTTTTTAGCTGGTTTTTGAAAACTATTTTGTTCAACTGATACACCGCCTCAAAACACTCATTTTTTCACATGTTAGATATTTTTTAGGAGAAAACAATGAACAACCCCGAAGCAAACGTTCTGACCAGCATTATGATCTGCATCATTTTTGCACAGTGTTCGACCTTTTTATATACTTTAAAATCTAAAACATATTTATTTCATTTTTAGCATGCAGTGCCATGAGCTGTTACGTCAATCCCAGTGGAAAGGTTGAAACCGAGAGTGATTGTAATTTTTGTGGATTCTGTAAGATGAATTTTTTTTTCAAGTCATTCAACTGCCCCTTTTTTAGCTGGTCTGACGACCACACACAATGGAAATGCGACCACTGAGAATGCGTATGTGTGCCTTGATAGCGCAACATTCTTTGTCGATAATCAGATGTTTTCCGGAGTTACGCGTTCTAAATCGTAGGTATTTATTTTTTGCCTATTTATAAAACTAATTTTGTAGGCAGAAAGCATCGTCTGTCAACGGGTGAGTCGTACTTTCAGTCAAATATTCCAAATGATAAACATTTTTTGTAGAGACACTCTGACAACGGCCAAGGAAGTGTATATCTGTAATTCGCATCTCTGCAACGATGGACCTTCTAAATAAAAATGTATATTGTCGCAAAGTTGATGTCAATCTGCTTTGATGTTGCAAAGAGTGAAAAAAATAAAATAAGGCACATTATAATACTTGCAGGTGCTTCCCATAATAATCAAAACATAATATGTAATAATGCGAAACTATATTTTTTTGCGGTTTGTATAAACATGTTTGTTACAGTATGTTACAGTAAACATCGATAAAGTGTTTGACCCATTTTTTATAAAAAGTTTGCAAGAAATATTTTTACACTGAAAAAAAAGTAAGATTTGCGGCTGTTTCGCAAAAATCACTGCGCTATGTTTATTTTGGCAATCATAATTCCTTGTCGTCGTTGTTTTTCACTTATAAGTTTTGTTTGATTCTCGTCGGTTGATTTTTTTGCAGCTCCAGTTTCTACCGATATTGCTTGTTCACTTGGCAGCATTCACTTCCCTTGAACTTCACTGGGAAATCACTGTGAGTTATTTCTATCAATGCTTGCGCAGCTTTGTGTATCAAAGTTATGGTTTTGCCAAGAAACTGAATTTTTGTACTGTAAAAAAAAGTTTAAAATAAATTTATCTGGAACAAATTATTTTCAGGGGCTGCTAAATCAATCACCGACCGCGCCACTCGTATCCGATGTTTTCCATCAAGAACGTCATTAAGCACGTGAAATTCATGGAACTGCTCAACTACCTTCTACGATAATATTCAGAGTTGTTCAATTCGACAATTTTCAGTGCTCGCTCTGCTCGCGCTCGTGAGCTGAGCAGGAGCGAGCAGTGAGCAGGAGCAATTTGGTGAGCATCAAACAACTCTGATTTTCCTACGTTCTGTCCGGTAAGAAAATCTTACTTTTTTTCGTAAGAAAATCTTACTATTTTGTTTCAGAAGTATACTTCTGAAAAGTTGCAAAATTTGCAGCAACAGCTGTGCACTTAATCTTTCGAGCCGTTTTGTAAGTGGAAGATGTTCCAAAAATCTGAAAATGCTTCAAGTGAACAATTTTGTTTTTGAGCACCTTGTTTTAACAGTAAATATGAATATTTCAATAAATGAGTCATTCTTGTTTGATTTTTGGTTGATCAATAAACGTAATTACCCTAAGTATACTTCCGTTTTCTTATGTTCAATTTTTCCAAAAAATAGAACCGATGCTTACTAATGCGATAGATGACAAAGTAGAAAATATTTGCATGCATGCAAAAACCGGTTTTTTGGTTTTTGTTGTGAAAAAAAGGTAAGGTTTTTCTCTCTCTGAGTGTTTTTCTCTCTTTTTTTAAAGACAGCAAAGTATCCCGTTGACCATCACTTGTTCGAGTCGGGAGCCAAGAGCAAATACAAACACATGTTAATACAACTCTCCTTGGTTTTGTTTTCGTCGCTGTGGAAGAACACCGAACAACGATGAATGGAGGAGGAGAAGGGGAGGTATTGGAAAACTAAATGAATAGAAGGTACATACTCCACAGCTTTTTCAAGTTTGTATGTATAAAACGAACGACCAGAGGTTATTCTGTTCCTTGGGCTACTCTTCTAAAAAATTGTTATGAATTTGTCAACTTTTGTCACACTGCTCATTCCACAGATTGTCCTGGGCTATTGCCCTCTGTGTGAGAAAAATCGTCTCTTGGGTCTCCAGAACAACAACAAAAACAACAACAACGGCAATAATAATTATGGACAACTACCCCAACCTCAGCCAATTGTCACCAATCAACGCTTCGGCAACAGTGGGGCGGGTTACGGTACCTCAGGTAACTGGGGCAGCAACACAGGTTACGGTACCATCGGTGCAGGAGCCGGAGCCGGAGCCGGAGCCGGAGCCGGAGCCGGAGCCGGAGCCGGAGCCGGAGTTGTCAACTCTGGATCATCCGTACCGTATGCAGGTACAGCCTCAGGCACTCTCTACCCCGGCGACACTGCTCAGCCTCAGACACCGTACAACACCTTCAACAACCGATGGACCGGCTCACAAGGTGCTGGAAATAGTGATAATGTTTTAAGCACCGGTGCTGGTGTTGGCACTGGAGCCGGAGCCGGTAACGGAGGATACGGTTCATGGCAACCCCAGCCACAAGTACAATCCGGGTACGGATCGAGCTTCCCGCAGACCAACCTGCCACAAATCTATGGAAATGGCAATAATGCGTACGGTAGCGGAAATAACGGCGGTCGAGTGATTCGAGTCATTTCAACCGGTTCCGGTGGATATGGATGTTGTATGAATAACTTTGGTCCTTGTTGCCAACCTCAAGGCAACAACTTTGAGACCTTCGGCAGTGGCATTGATGGATTCAATTTTGGCGGCGTGGTAGAGCCCCTCGACAACACCGACGTCATGGAGTAACATGCATTTTTATTCTTTTTAGAATATAAACGCAATTGAAAGTGTCATATTACTGTATGCCAAACTAATAAATTGTACATTTTTTGTTCTTCAAAATAATATTTTTTAATCATGTTTATGTCAACCACCAATTTATCATACGCTTCAGGCTAACTAAGAACAACTTGATAAGTTCAAAGAAAAGTAAAAATACCGTTTATGGCACGTGAAAAACAACAAATTGCTCATCAGATTCCCTGGCTGAGTTCTGAGAGTACGCGATCCACAGCCGCTTTGAACGGCAGGACGAGCCGATCAACCCCGATAGGCGACAGGTGAATATCGTCGCAAAAGAGTGAGATTCCTGTCGGTCGGTCGTAGATATCGCACGTACCCTTGCTGTTATCGCAGAAGATATTCGTGATCTCAACGCTTGAACACATAGGACATTTTTCAATTGCAAGCTTTAGTCTCGTCCACCCATTTTCATAGTGTGCTTTCCATTCCTAAAAAAACATGCAAAAAAAATATTTTTTAAAGAATGGCTTACTGAAATACTGGTTGAAAAGTCGTCCAGTCGTTGATTTTGCAGCAGCCTCTTTGCCAACTCAATGGCCGGCTGAAATTTGAAAGCTGTATGCGGCTCGACAAATAGCATCTTTTTTGTGAACTGTGAAAATTGCCAGAGATAGCTTCCAATTGTCCTCGTACCATACGACGCCCTAGCTTCTTCGAGAGAGTGAATCTTTTCGTCGAGTGGTGAAAATCCTGACATCCTGAAATTTTGTCAACATTATTTTGTACACCATTTTGACCAGAATGTACACCCCTTACTACGTTCGACCCCTCCAAGAGTTCTCCACACCCGTCTTTTTCCCTCATCTCGGAGAAGTCGAAATCAAGCTTGCGTCGACGCAGAGTCAGACATACGGCATGTTAAGTCAGATTACGGTCGACTTAAGCGATGTCAGACTTGCGACAAACTTGCAACAAGTTTGAAAAAAATGAAAAAATAAAAAAATGAACGTTTTTCGCTGTTCATAGGGCTGCAATCTGACATTTACATGGCACAAACTTAACATTTTGTCAAAAATTGGTTGTATTAAGCTTGCGGTGCAGCAAAGTCACACTTCTGCCCCTTAATTCGGCAATTTGCCCGAAGTTGTTCAATTCAAATTCTACTTTTTTTGTTTTTTTTGATGAAAAGTTATCGAATCTCAAAGCGAAATTTTCGATAAAAAATCTTTCGATAAAAAATTAGCATTCGATTCATGTTTCAATTGTTTCTTGTTTTCAGTCAGTATTCACATTTGTCCGTTTGTGTCGAGATTTTGCTTTTTATCTGTTGTTTTTTTTTTCGTTTTAGATATCAGTTTCGACGTTGCGCGGAGTGATGGTTGCCGAGGGAAGCACTTCTTTACCAACAACTACTTTTTATGATTCGAAACAACTTCGATTATTGTTTGTAAGTTTTTATGTACATTTAACGAAGAGATTATATATTTTTTCAGGAATCAGAATCATGAAAAGCGCCCTCAATTCATCATTACGAAAATGCCGCTGAATCAAAAATGCTTGACAACGAACGCGTCCGCGACGGAACTGGCACCGGTGATCGATCATACCCGCACATCGACGACAAGAGCACATATGGTTAGCCGTTGATCCGGCGTTATTCTTGTCTTTTTTTTGTTAACTTGATGATTGTTTTGTTAATTTGAGCATATAAAATGATGTAATGAGAAAACGTTGACACAAGGGGACACAACCCGCACTCGCATAAAGAGCACTAAAGGAGCACAGCGGGAGAGAAAGGTGCGTAGGAGCTATCAAGGGTCGGAACGAAAATGAAGGCACCCGCACTCGCATGAGAATCATAACGGAATCATAACGGAATTATAAGGCGGCTAGAATCAAATGAGACGCACAATGAAAATGAAGAATCACAATGAAGTGCAAAAAAATCTAAGCTATTTTCCCCTTTATTCGCATTCAAAATTCAGCAAAAAACAATTACTAAATTAGAGCTGCGGATCACAATGAATTACATGCGTGCGAATGAATCACAATAAAACACATTAGCGTGCAAAGCCTTATAATTCCGTTATGATTCTCATGCGAGTGCGGGCATGAAGCGCACCGCGCAACATTATCCATCTTCCTGTGATGCTTATTCAAATTCCTTCGATAAAAACAAATAAATTAGAATTGCGGAGCGCAACAAAGCACATGAACGCGAATTTGTCACAAAAATAAACATTCGCGCGCAAGGCCTTCCCCCCCTGTTGTGCTCCTTTAGTGCTCCTTATGCGATTGCGGGAATAGGGATGAAAAACACAAAATAACAACATGGCACGAACGCTACCTAATATGCAAATTTTACGTCTATACGTTAAGCTTGCGTCCTTTTTATGGCAAGTTTACAAATGGCCGGCGCAAACTTAACTTTAACGGGACGCAAGCTTGATTTCGACTTCTCCGTGATTCTCAAAAGCTTTCGAATCAGATCGAAAAAATACAAAAACGTGTTACACGGATGATTTCCCTTCCGTGTTTCGCGGTTTGTTCGTTGTTGTCTCTCAAGCTGCTTATTTTTAAGTAAGATGTAAAACTTTTCACACGCACTGATAGTGGGCACTGATTTTCAGTGTTGCAGGGGAAAATTTTAGACATATCGGCTATTATCTTCCTCTTTCAGTTACCTAAAATGTATAAATTAGGTTCAGGCGTGGATTTAGGGCTTTGGCTTAAACTTTTTCTATAATTCTTCCAAAAAATGGAACAATGCAGTGCGGCAGGGTGTCCATGTAGTCCCCACGAGCTTTAGTGGGTGGCTGAAATTTTTTTGTCGTCGATGACGTCATCAAAACTGTTGGAGGCGCCTGAAATAAAGTAGCGCCACGACCGATTTACAATAGCCCCCCTTTTCAGCTTAAAAATTTGACCACTGTGAAACAACTCCCCAGGCAGTACACTGGCCCCCCAGTCGGTTTAGAACAGCTCTCCACTCGGGGGGCTTTTTCCCTTATTGGGGGGTTGTCGTCCGGGGGTGGGGAGCTATAAGTCCTAGGGGGGCTGAAGTAAATTAGCGCCAACAATTTTTCGAATTTTGAAAAACCCCCCTTTCTGTCATCTCAACATCTCCGTAAGGCCGTCTCGTACTCGTGGCGCTCGCAACAAAGTCTTGAATTTCCATATTCTCCCCTTACATGTCACCCTTTTATTATACGCTATTAATCCATATCCCCTATATTATTATCATTGTACATTGCTGAATGCACGGCACGTAGAAATTTAAAAAAACGATATTTTTTTGTTTGTCGAATAAAATTTCTAGACAAAACTTACGCCTGTGTAATAATGGTTATGTCAGGCTTGAAGACAGACATAAAACTGACAGTCTGATTGACGATTTCGTCACAATGGTGGTTGGGTCGTGTCTCATTGTTCAGTACGTCAAAGATAAGACACGAAGGCCTGGCGATGAAGTAGAGCTTGCTGTACCTGCCGTCAAAAGCCTTTAGGAATGCCGAAAGTTGAAATAGTGCATAGCTGTTTCCGGTAACAAAAACTGTTTCTTTGCCTGTCCCCTAAAAAATAAAGACGTGGAAAAGTGTGCAATCTGTGAACTAGGCTTAATTATACTGTTATCAATGCTCAAGTATACTGCTTGCATGTTACCATTAATTCTCATGTCCACGTGCAATTGCAACGCCAGGTTGGCTTTTTCCCAAAAAAAGCAACAAACATGCAACGCGTCTGCTTTCCGGTTTTAGTTGGAAAAAAGACGTGGCAGGTGAACACTGCGCTCGACCAGGCCGGCTGGCTACGTGGCATAGCGTCTGAGCTTATGCACGCAGGATAGCGAGGATACCTGCGTGCATTGAAAAAAAATTTTAAAACACAACTAAAAAGATCTTGAACAATTTTTTTTCAATTCGAATATCTGCATTGTTCCATTTTTTGGAAGAATTATAGAAAAAGTTAGAGAGATTATTGGTAAGTATTTTCATGAAACCAACCTGAAATGAGCAAACGTACGACGACAGGGTGTCCGTTTTGTTGACATATTGTAGCATTTCCGGATCAAAATTGCAGTCTATAGTCGGATAGCATGGATCGGCAAGCTGTTGATTATACCACGCGAGTTCAGCATTGGCATTCTGGAATGTATACTAAGTTTATTAATTGAATAAATCCATAAAAACATTTTTTTTGGGAAATTACCGTTTTAGAAATTTCATTTTTTTTAATAATAAATTTACTGTTTTTCCAAATCAAAAACTTACAACACTGAACATTCCAAGTCCCTGTTTGGCGACAATGAACGTCGCAATCACACAGTAAAAAGCAAAACAAATTCCAAACACCTGTCGACTGCTTCTGGTGAGCATCTGGCTTTCAAACAAATGATATTGTACAATAGAAACAGCAAATATGACAACTAGCAGCTTGATGCCACCCATAAGGTCATCTGGATTCCCAAGATACCTGTACAGAATTGTCAACGGCCAGTGGAAGAGGTACACCGAGTAGCTGATGTCTCCGAGGTAAAGCAACAACTTTGATAGGAGAGAATTTGTGAATTCCAAGTTTGCTGTGGGTCCACAATACATGGCTACGCCAGTGAATGCTGTAGCCAGAAGCCGGATGAGCACGGTATAAGCCCAGTGATTTGTGAGCTGGGGGGCGAAGCTGACGGTGCAGATGACAGCAAAAGAAGCAATTCGCAACGTTCCATAGCTGTCATTGTCCTGCCTCATGTCGAACGTGTCTTCATGTGCTGTTCTCTGTTTTTCAAAATAATAAACTAACGTGCCGACAAGGAATTGCCAGATCCTGGCTCCCAGGAAGTCAAATGACCACGCGACACTACCCGAATTGTGCGTTTGAAAAGCCCAGCTTGCAAACGACGCAGCAAATGTCACAGGAATTGAAAATCTGTTGAAAGCGATAATCGCCAGTAGAAAAGGGGCCAACAGGTAGTACTGAAGTTCAACCGATAGCGACCAGGTGTGGAGCAAAAATTTGTACGAGCTGACAAGCTTGAAGTATTCGTCGTTGCTGAACATGGATCCAAAGTTGGTCAGAAACAGGGAGGCAAGAGCGGCATCTGTCCTCAGAAAATTGAAGTCATGGTTGACCAAAAAGTAAGCCCCCATAGCGAGGGTAGCGGCCAACGCCATGACGTAGGCCGGGAGTAAGCGCTTCAGCCGTCGCTCGTAGAACGTGATTACTGTGCCGAAGGACAGGCTTTTTTTAGGGCCATAGGCCAGCAGCATGGTCATCAGGTAGCCAGAGAGTACAAAAAATACATCGACCCCAAGAAAACCCTGCGGCACGTAGGAAGGCGCCAGATGAAAGCCGAGAACTGATACAATGGCAATTGCCCGCAGATATTGAATATCCGTTCGCTTTCGCTTAACACCCTTGAGCGCGGGAGCCATGTTGATCCAACTACGGAGAGTTAGTTGGTGAAACTAAAGGGCAGAGGATGTTGGTGCTGCTGATGTATCAATATAAGGCCAACCATCCAAGCCAACGAAGAATCATACCGGAATAGGAGGTGGGAGGAAGGGATTATGACAAAAAACACGTAACGACGCACATAAACGCAACCTGTACAGAGGTAACCCGTGCGGAGCCACGCATGCATCATCATCTGCTTGGACAACTCAGTCTGTGAGACCCGTTGCAAAGCACGAATTGTTTGTACAGGTGTGTATCTTGCCAGTACGTAATGTTTTTTTTTTAAATTTTTTAAGCAGCATTACGAAACACGCCATGCATCCTTCAGAGCTCCGAAATGGGCGTCGTATCCCTGCTTAAAGGTTATCTTTTGACCGAGCACATTGACAATTCCTGAGGTAGTGGTAGTCTGTCGCTCGCGTCTGGCATATATCTTGGTGTGCACGGCCATGACAATTGCGGCAACGTTGATGAAGGTAATGGAAAGCTAAAAGTGACAGTAGATGTTCGCTTCTAACAGGTGTCCCTACGGTATACTGTATGATGTAGCCATAATTAGCATGCATGAAGTTTAAGTTGTGATTTAGCAACACAAAAACGCATCCGGGGACACTGAAGACAAAAAACATGAATTCCAGCTCCCAAAATATCCTTAAAGCTTTAATATTCTCTGCAATCTGGTATCGGTGACTCAAGTTCGTGCTTCTCAATTGTGTGCGTCGAAAAAGCGTTTCATTGTATCGTACCAAGAGTGGCGTAATGCAAAGATGTAGCAGGTCACACGCAACGCAAGGAATAAAAATAAAAACAATTTTTACTTTTGCTACAAAATACAAATCACCATGAAATTAACAAAACTACTAACCGTAAAACTGTGAATAGGTAAGCAGGACGCATATAATCCCATTAAGCGTAATACCAATATATGCAATCCCTGCAGATGACCGTTTTTCATACGTATCAACAACGTGTGTTGCATACAATCTCTCGCTGACAATATTGATAATATTAAAGCGTATAAAGCACCATACAAAAGCACGGCTATAGATGAGAAAGTCTGTTATCACGTTGTTTACACGGGCAATGTGTAGCGCAGAGACCGCAGCGTGAAGCAGGGTAAAAATGTAGCAGAATGCAAACTGAACCAATCTAAGGATTCTGAAAACATTCCAGCGTCTAGTTAAACTTCATTTTCAAAATGGGAAAAAAAACAAACGTACCCATAATTTTTGTGAAAATTGTTAGTCAATGATACTCTTGACAAAACGGCATAGACAATCACGAATAAGTTAACAACCGACATTGCCAAATCAAAGCAATAAAATGGCAGAAAATGTTCCATTGTATGCTGCGATAACGTATGCCGAGTTCTAAAAAAAGAAATTATTTAAATTTTGCATTTTGTAAAAAATGTGTTAGGTACTAATGATTTAAAACGTGAGTTACAGTTTCTTGCATAATTTTACCGTTACATCCAGGCCGAATGGTAAAATTAGGGGTAACGGAAGGAAGCACATATTCGCTTAAGGAAAGAAGCACTAAAGAGTACATTTTTTGTAACAAATAAATCCAGTTTGATTCAAAAAATGTATTGTCTGTGCCTTGCTACTCTGTGGCAAATAATACCAGATATTTTATGCTCAGGTAAAAATAATAACCCGACATAGTGGCACCTGCGATAGAATGCAATTACTGCCAAGAAAAAGAAAGCTGAGCTTCAGTAACTTTAACTAAGCTTTGCTAATAAGTGTATTGTTGACTATACATTGACTAAAAATGGGAATTAAATCAGTAGTCTCACGGTCTTTGTTCAGATTCCATAGATTGCTTAAAAAATGTATAAAATTTTTGCGCTCTTTCCACAACGCGACATAACCAGGGTTTACAACAAGCGCTGAAAAACAAAATCTGTGCACAACCTTATTTTTCAGTTTGACCTGCAAAAAATATAAAAAATTCTGTTCAAACTGTAAAAAAATATGACAATGATTGTTTCAACGCGAAAAAAGTTTCTTCATTTTTAAATCATTTGTTGTTACTTGTGGGATTACTAGACTCAGAACAGGTACCAGGCTGGAGAGAACCTAGCACTTTTTAATTCTTGCAACCATTGTTAGTGCGATACAAAGGCGGTAAAATAGTTAATGAGCTGGGGATAAAAAATATTTAAAATATTTACACAGACCAAATAAAATAACTAATTTATTATCAGATTCCAATAATAATTCTGTAATATTAGAGACAGTACTGGCAGTATGGAAACAATTTGTGTGAAAACAGGTAAAAGAAAGGTGTGGCAGCCCTATGTACAGATTCTATAGTATGGTGTGAAATAAGTAAAGGAGCATCCAGAATGATTCATTGTTCTCCTGGAGTACGTATATGCATTGCAAAATACAGTGTAGTATGTGCCAACAAAGAAACAGAAAAAAACGCATCACAACATTTTTGCCGCCGTTGCCGCCCGTCGCTCTTCAGTCACTTCGCCGAGATGCAGACTTCGGTACTTTTTGTAGTCATTGTAAGCGCGAATCTGGCATCTGGCAGAAGCCCTTGCAAGGCGTTCTTCCCGAGCAACAAGTTTTGTGGCCAGAGGCGTGCTATCCAACTCTTCGCGACACATGCGGACTGCTCCACAGCATCGTCCGAGCTTGTTGCAGTGATTCTGGATTATTCGAATTCGGTTGACGCACGCGGGTTCGTCCTCAAAAGCCGGCAGGAATGGCCAGTTGTTAGGACATGCATCAGTGTCGGTTTTGTTGTCAATAGCAGATTGAAGGCAGAAGTTAAACTCGTCTTCCACCTGTTTTCTTAGTTTTTCCAAGCGCTGGTATTGATCCACAAGTTTTCGATTGCAGCCGCCAAATCTTCGTTTGGGGAGCCCCGGTACCAGACGTCCGCCAACCGATTTGCATTCTTTTTGAACGTATAAAAGCTGTTTGGTGCAAATTTGGTACAGCTCGCAGTACCCCATTTCTTCATCATCTATAAAGAAATCTACAGCTGTTTTTCGAAGCTTAGACAGCCTGTTGCGTTCCTCGACGACAGCTTTGTTGTCTATTTCTCGTTCCTGAACCATTTTTATGAATTGCTCGAGATTCTTGACCAAATCTGTTTTCACAGAAAGCATTTCCTTGTCGTTGTGACTGATCATCTTAATTTTTGGCGATTCGAAAGGCTCCGGCAGTCCAGAAACTTTAACTTCTTGGTCAACAGTTTGACTTGTCGATCCATCGACGACTACTTTCCTTGCAGTTTTCTCTCTCGTTGTTACGCCAAAAATTCTGGCTGTTCGATTTGCCTGCAACGCTTGTTGCAGCAGATTCGTCGGTGCCAGCGTAATCGTCTTCCTTGGAGGAATGGTCGTTCGGATGATTGACAATGGACCGATTGAGGAGTCAACATTGGTTGGAAATTCCGGAGGCACTGGTATCGGTGTCTGTGTCGAATCAAGCACAACTTCAGTCCATGAGTTGTCAAGGTCACTGACGTCCAGGGGTTTTAAAATGTGATCCTGTGTCTTTACAAAGCGTGCCTTGGATGACGGAAGCGCAGTTTTGTTGATCGTTCGGTTGATGAAAGGCCGATTTTTGTGTATAGGAACGTTGGAAAGATTGAGCTTCGATGGCATAGCAAAAGATAGATTTTGGTGAACGATTGGCATTGGCAGAATTAAAGGCATCTTGATTACTGAGTTGTGGATGTCTGCCGGGATAGTGGTAACGTTGAGAAGCTTGCGCTTCGACTATAAAATTTTTGAATTCGGTAGAAATTTTAGAAATGAAAATTTGTATTGAAAAATTTAAAATTTTACCATAATTTTAATTTCCTTGGGCTCATTGCCAATGTCATTTCGCTTTTTATTGGGAAGAGGCATCAGTTGTATCGTTGCTTCCCTGATACTACTCCACATGACATCTTCCAACTCCTTTTGTTGCTTACGGCGGATCCCGGATAAGGATTTACGATTTTTGAATTTCAATATCCGATTGATGACTGCTGTTTGGTTGAATATTGTTGTCGATGATTCGGAAGCACGATTTCGTAGCAGTTCACGCTAGAAAAACATGTCAACTTAAAACTGAGAAAAAAATGATACCTCAAGTTTGTTATAAACATATTTTCGCTGCAAAACATCCATCATTGTATCTCCTTGTAACGTCAGCACTCCTTCGGCTCTCCTGAGGAGTTCTCTGTAAAAATTGCACCAATGATTTTTTTCCAGAGAAAAAAATTACGGTTGAACAGAAGTTGGAGACATGGAAGCCTTATCCATGACCTTTTTCATTTCTTCCCGACAAATGAGAGTCTTCTTGTTAATTTCGATGTGCTTAGCTCGAACAGCATGGGTAGCCTTGCTAGATCTCCCGGCCTGCATGCATGTTTTGGCAGGAAGGCAGCATTTTTGGAGGGCTTGACACTGCCGCTTGAGAACGGAAAGAGCTTTCCAGCAGCTTCCAGCAGACATGATGACGTCGAGGGCGTTCAGGTCTACCGGTTTGCTGCATTCGGGAGTCTGAATGAAAAAAAGGAAGCGATAAAGTGATTTTGAAAACAATAGCTAAAATGCATACTTCTAGAGTTGTGTCATGCATGAAGATGTCAAGGGCCTCGAAGGCTCCCGCCCCAGCTCCAATGCAACCCGCAAATTCGCTTATCCTAGCAGTCATGAGACCGTTTAGTTCTCTACAATTATTTAATTTCATTCAAGGGAAAAACGATCGCACAAAACGATTCACACCGAAAGTCATCCGTCAAACCACAGGCTACACCGGTAGCATTTCTACTATTTGCCGTGCATCTATAGTGAACATTTATAATTTCACTTTCACAATCCAGAAAATTCATACAAATAGTTCGGAGTTTAACGTCGAATGACTGAAAAGGTGAAAAAAGAAATCGATTACAAATGAAAAAAACTTGCATCCGTTTCACTTTCGTCGTCGACAATAGCCGCTGACTGGGAATAACAAGCCACTGCCAGAAAGGCTACGATATTGCTCAGCCATATTCTCATGACCTGGAAATTACAAAATAATTTATGTTAATCCAAAAAAAAACACGTCAGTCCCAAACAATTGACACGAAACAAAAAATCACTATCTGTAAATGTTCTTTTTTGGTTATTTTGCACACAGTGAAAACGATGTAATATTTTAAGACTTTAATCTCCACTTTTTTGCATCACTTTCCCTCCCTCTTTAGAAACTCATCAAGATAATGACATACCACGGCTTCAAAATCACTTGCCGATTAGAAACTCTCGATATGGGCTGGCTTGTTGCGATAGAAGAGAAAGGCTTATCGGCTCGGGTCGACAGCGCCTTTCTCGTATTTCTTCTGTGTCACCAACCGCTATCCGGTTTACTCACCCCGGTCAGCAAATGAGGGGTGGGGGGGGTGAGATTACGCGTATACGATAACACCTCATGCAACTGATTCCGTAAACCAGTGAATTTAGACACAAAAAATGTTTCCGGAGGCAAGAAAGAGAAACGCATTAAAAGAGAGGAAACGCAACCGAAATATGATTTGTTACAGTTTTTATGGGAAAGTGAGCAATTCCAAAATCTCTTGTAGTTAAAACAATGGAAATACATTCTTTTAAATTATCTTTTTTTTATAATACAATTCAAAAAATGTGTTTACAAAAAAACGGTCATCTGCAAAAATTGTATGTGCTATAATTTTTTTGGCACGCATTAGTTTTAAACTTTTGCGAAAAAAAATATCTCATTGACACATTATTGTTCAAATAAAAAATTCTTTATTCCGCTTTTTGTGTCAAAAAAACTGAGCAAAAAAATTTTGGAAATCAAAAACCGATTAAGAGGCAGTCTGCGAGAATTTTTACCAATAAGGGGAAAAGTCCGACACAGCAATTTTTACACTTTCAAATGTTTTGAGCCAATGTTGTAGAGGACCCTTAGGGCAGTCTATATCCGGGATATTTGATTTTTGAAAAATCGGATTCTGGAGGTTTGGCTTCAGACATGTTTTTCATAAAATCAGATGGCGCTCTCGTCGTTTCACCCAAAACGGTCAGAAAATTTGTAACCGGGGGTTTTAGAGGACAGGGAATACGATGGCATTCTCAAATTTAAAAAAAAAACAACTGCAAGTATTTTTTTTTTGAATTTCGGGGTCACAAAATCGGCTGCCATATCTTTATTTTGCAAAATGGACCATATAAACCATACCCTATCTGAAAGCCCGATTTTTTCTGCGTCGGATAAGCTTTTCAGAAAAAAAACGTAGATTTCCCCCCGCCTTCTAGATCTCGATTTGTAGTCAAAACAACCAAAAAACCCCCTAAACTAGTCTCGCAGCGAGTGCGCACGCGCGCGCGCACGTACGCGCACAAGCACAAAAAAGAGCGTTTTTTGTCATTTTGACCAGACATGAAAACGGGCCTAATTTTTAGGCCCAGGCCCGGCCCGGCCCGGCCCGTCGAAAGCCCGGGCCTGGGCCGGGCCGGGCCGGGCCGGCCCGAAATTATCCCCTCTGTTTTTTTCGAATTTTTATCCAAAAAAATAGCAGCCAATCGTTATATAAATGACATAAATAACTCGTTTTTATCCAAAATACCATGTTTTCTATCTGTAGAGACTAAATTTTGTTAAAAATAACCAAAATGCAGTAAATTTTTATAATTTTTTACATTATTTATTAAATAACGGGCCATAACGGGCTTTTCCGGGCCCACTGAAAAGTCACAGGCCCCCCCCAAGCCCGGCCCGGGCCTGGGCCGGGCCCGGGCCGGGCCGGGCTTCGGCGGGCCATTTTCATGTCTGATTTTGACTACAAATCGAGATCTAAAAGGCGGGGGGAAATCTACGTTTTTTTTCTGAAAAGCTTATCCGACGCAGAAAAAATCGGGCTTTCCGATAGGGTATGGTTTATATGGTCCATTTTGCAAAATAAAGATATGGCAGCCGATTTTGTGACCCCGAAATTCAAAAAAAAATACTTGCAGTTGTTTTTTTAAAGATTTGAGTATTCCATCGTATTCCTTGTCCCCTGAAACCCCCCTGAACAAATTTTTAGACAGTTTTGACTACAACGACAAGCGCTTCATCGGATTTTATGAAAAACACATCTGAAGCCAAATCTCCAGAATCCGATCTTTTAAAAATGTAATACCGCGGATATAGACTGCCCTCAGGGTCGTCTACAACATTGGCTCAAAACATTTGAAAGTGTAAAAATTGCTGTGTCGTCGGATGTAAATCGGCTCGCAGACTGCCTCTTAAAAAGAAACTTGTTGCAAGAAGAAACATCGTAGCCGCACCAAGGGTGTCAATCGGGCCGGGCCGGGCCGGGCCTGATGGTGAGTCGGCCCGGCCCGGCGGCCCGGTTTTAAAAAAAAGAAAATTTTAGAACAAAATTTATTCAAAACTGTCAAAAATGAACCAAAAACTTGCTCATTTTGAGTAATCCTCCCCCATTATGAATAACAACGTGTATTTTTACCTTTTCAACTCATATTTTTCAACAAATTGAAAAAATTTTAGTAAATTTTGCTTCAATTTTACGCTTTGGTAAAAAGGCGGGCCTTACCTCGAGCGGGCCGGGCCGGGCCGGGCCGACAAAAATTCGGCCCGTTGACACCCTTGAGCCGCACACATAAAAGCCAAGAAAAGGTTTATCGCGCCAGATTTACCGATTTGCAAAGTTTTGTTAGATAATTTTAAAAACATGGATTTATACATATTTAATAAAAAATTAAATCAATGCTGTTGCAACAAACAAAAATTAGAAAACAGAAAGTTTTCAGTTTCCATTATATTTAACTAAGTCAACCGGACTTGTTTCTAATCACGTTTTTCAACATTTCAGATCAAGATGCAGCATTTCGGATCTTAGGCTGTTGAAAATTTTCAATTAAAAAATGCTCAAAAAGATGAAAAAATGTTGCAGAAGAGCTTTTTTAGGATATGAAATTTCAGGTTTCTGCTTGGGAGGGTGCAACTGAAGCCCCGTGTACTGACATGAGTCAGTACTACGACGCGCATACATGAACAAAGAAGCAAAGACAAGGTTTCTTTGTTCATTAAAACGGTAGATAAAACAGTTCAACGTCCTGAAAAACAGTTAGGAAGTTTTTTTTGAAATCCGTCAATAGCGTCGAATTTATACAAAACAAAAGTCCGTCTATCCAAGTACCTACAAGAGCATCGAATACTCCCCGAAACTTTTAATAACGTTGTCTGATCTCATTTTACTATCTGAACTATAATTTTTGTTTTGTGTACATAAAAACGGAACACTTCAAGGCTATGTAACACAATAATTGTTTTTAGACGCAAAGAAAACAATTGTTACAACACTCTAATGAGCCCTATCTTATTCCTTGACAAGGAAAATGTTACGATAAAAAAACTTATTTCTTAAAAAACAGGGGAATTCATTTTTGACACAAAAACTTGAGGCAGAATTCCCTCTTTTGTTTCAAACCCATTCTACTAAAAAAACATTACAACTATGATGACCTGTTGAATAATGGCAGCTAAAGGATGAAAAAAATAATAATATGATATTTTATAATTACTACAAACCTTCCCGAAGTTCCTCGCAGACAACCGCCCTCCCCAACTGATGAAAGACAAAATTGTTGGTCTGTTGCGACCCCGAAAAAAACTAAACCCTCTATCAAAACGATGAAATGCGTGTCATAGAGCCTTCAACAATAGACCACGGTTTTTTTTGCAATTTTACAAAAATGAAGATGACAGTGTATAATGAATGCAGCAATAAGGAGTTACACGTTTTGAGATGAGTATGCGAAAGAAGTGCAAACATTGAAACAATAGGGTTCCATTGGCCCCTAATTTAGTGCAGCACACTTTATGATGCGGATGTATCTTTTTTTAGGTTCAAAAAAATAGTTTGATAAACACGATAATTCGAGTTTTGCTTCAATTTATTGGAATAAGTAAAAATCAAAAATAATAGTTTTTTTAAAGTTATTATTTGTTGATTTGCAATTGTTTTTGAACCAAAAAAATGTTGTCTCCTTCTGTTTTTTAACTGAAATTTAAAAAACAAAGAAACAATTTTTTTTAACTCGCGTTGTTAAACAATTTTGTTTCGTTTAACAATGAGAGAAAAATTATGATTACGTCAAAAAAGGCCTAGTTTTAACTTGAAAAGTCAAATGAAGCGTTTTTTCATATAAAATATGTAATTCAAAATTAAATAAGACAAGAATGAACAACCCACCTCCAAACTCCTCAAATGTAAAGATAGAGTACAACAATGATGCCTCATAACGCCACGGGCCTTTCTTCTCTTTCCTCATTCAGCCAGTGCACAAATGAGAAAAACAGGTTCTACCATTCCGTGAAAGTGAGAACAGGAATCAAAGACATCTTTGACACTTTGAAAGCAGAGTGAATTCGAGTAAAATTAGGTTGAATCGTCAGTTAGTGTTTCAAGTTGCATGCCTGCAAGAAAGACAATGACATTCAAAAAGTACTATGTGAACGCTAAAGAAAAAAATATTGGTCCCAAAGTGACTTGATCTCGTTTTTTGGGCATTTTAGCTCCAAAACCATTTCATATGAAAATGGATGGTTTCACCGCCATTATTTAAAATATCTGTCCCCGAAAAAAATGTGAGGTAAAATCTATCATAAATTGGATTCTTACCCCCCCCCCCCGTTTATCACTTTTGGTCAATGGTCATCGATAATGCGCCCAGTGTGCTTTTCTATATTTTTTCAAAGCTGTCAATCCCGGCACGAAACCAGTCAGTCCTGTTTTCCAATGTTACATTCAAAAAAGATTCTTTTTTTTTGAACTATTTATCATGGCCATTGAATTGTGACTTTTTTCGAAATAAAAGAATTATGAATGAGAGACAGATGAAAACATGCCCCCTTCAACTGTTCCTTTTTTGCCCGCTTGTCTTGTCATTTTTTGAATGCCGAGCGTGTTTTCACTATTTATAAGTATAACTTAGCATACCAAGCTGTACTGTAATAACTATCGTTCTTTCAAAAATTGACGAGTTTTTGAAAAATGATTTGTTTTTTTTATTACATTTCCTTTTTTTGACAGCGAAAGAATTATTTTTTCCCTTTCAAAAAACTTTTTTGCAGTTTAAACGTTCAGAAGACTTTATTTTTTTTTAAGAGCACAAATCACTATATCACTTCTTTCGGCCAAAAAATTCATTTTACTTTTTTCAAAATCTACGAAAAAAGCCACAAGCAATTTATTTTGACTGTGATATCTCTTACGATCATGACACATCCTTGTGCCACGAGTTGTGGGGTTTTTGTTTTTCCTATGCCATTGTACAAAAAATGCCGCAAAGGGGCTGCTTTTCTTCTGAGACGGGACTGAAAAACGCGACCCTAGCCACATGGCTTTAGGACAACGACGACGACACGTCGAATCATTGCATTTTTCTTCGTCTCCTGTTCGTGCGATTCACAAGGGAGTTAAACTGTTGGGATGACCAGGGAACCCCCTCCTTATGCAGTTGGCCTACAACAACCAGATGTATCCGCCGCGCTGTCGCCGGTTGGGTACACACTTTTTTTTAGTTTTTTTAGTGTCTTAATTTTTATCTCAAGTTCATTCATTTATTTATTTATATATTTACTGTCCTTCTCAATGGTTACCATCAAATTGCATACAATATCATAATGTGAATACATGGGACGTCTACCTCTGTCGATGGATTCATTCATTTGTTGTTGGGTTTTTTAATAATTTCTTGCTTGTAAAATTCTAAGGACATTATTTTACATAAAAACGTTTTTTTATTAACTTTTTAAGAACGAACTACAACAAAAAGATAGCTACTTGATAACAAAAACAAGGACACTCATAAAACCTCTAAAAGACTTTGTTGGCAGTGCTTGCTTATTTCTTTTCATTCTTACCCTACCCTAGTGAAGCATTCCATTGGCCAGTGAGTTCCACTTCTTCGTGCATCAATTGCCAAAAACAAAAAACCTTGCAATTTCTACTTTTTATTTGGGCTTCGATTTGAAAAAAAACTAATTTCTTCTTTGTTTTACATTTACATTTATTGCTCTTCAATTAATCCATCAATCAATCAATCATTTACTCTTCTTTGTACTAGCACATTATTAAATATTTTTTTATTTTTTTATTTATTTACTGTCCTTCTCAATGTTTAGCTTATTTATTCAATTAATTACTATTACTCGTGCTTAATTACTCATCACAAAAATTAGAGAGACAGTGAAGAGTATCAGGATCACACGAAGAGGGCGCCGTCAATCGTAGCTACCTTCCGCCACTGGCAAGTATTATGTAACTTGGCAGGAGCATTATGTAAATTTATAGGCAGCTTTTATTGTTTGAAAACATTTTTTTATTTACTCGCCTAAAAAAAATTTTTCAATTCTTTGCCTAAAAAATAAAAAAAAATTACTCGTCTAAAAATTTTATTACATTCAAGCTCGATCGAATATTCAAATTATACAAAAACTTTTGTTGAATGAGTCATAAATGTTCAAATGTATATTTTTTGTTTGAGAGCAGCGTTCTCAACAGACCGGGCCAGTGTTTTCCACGGCCCGGATAGGGCCGATTGGTTTTGTGAGCCGGCCCGGACCAAAGCGGGCCTTAAAATAAAAAAAAATTGTACATTTTACGCAAAATTTATGAAACATTTTATGGAAAAATGAAAACCGAGAAAAACACAAATAAATGCACGCAGGCTACAATTTTAATTGTAAAAATAAAATCCCCTTTTCAATTATTTTGTTCACCTCACAGGTTTTGTTTCCGATAAATACGTAAAACATGACGTGACATAATTTTTTGGAAGCTACGTCAAGTTTGTAGAATCAATGGTTAGCACAACATTACATGAGGCATGTTTCCCAGGCGGTTAAATTTATACATTCAGAGGCGGTTGATAAATGAAAAAATGAAAAAGAATACTCCATTTGACATTTTTATATGCTTTTGAATATGAAAAAAAAATTTTTATTTGTTAAAAAACTAACATTATACCATGTTTATCTTTTATTGTTTTTTTGTTTATTTTTTGGCTCTGCAAATTTTTGACCCGAAGTGACCACCTATGTATCTCGATGACCTTCTTTTTCGATTCTTCTCCCATTTCATATTTCAATTTTGTAAATAATTTGACTGCTTGTTGCTTCTGGTAAAAAGGCCATCATAACGGAAGAAGCATACGTTGCTTGCCTTGCGTTCATAAAGTCAACGTTGCGTGTCAAAAGATTTTTAGTAGGATTGAAATTAACATATGAAGCAAACATTTTGTATAACCGATGCAAAATGTTCTGTTGGCGTGAATATTTTCCTTTTTTTATTTTATTGTATTTTACAACAGTTAAAAGATCGGAATTTTTTTTGAAGCTTAAAATGCTTTCATTTAGTTTTTTTTCGAAAACGAAAAACAATATCCTTTGGCATGCACTCATTCACTCACATCAGTCAAGGATCATTACTTTCTTGGTATAGCAGTTTCTTGTCATTCCTCACCCCCTTCTTTTTACTTTTTAAAGGGCGCTTAGCATAACATTTTAGCTTCAAGTAGAATTCGAGATATTGGAGATACTGGATATATGTATAAAAAACAATTCGTCGGTCGCGTTATTACTGACAATGTTTGTATTTTTTGTTAAATAAATTATTTCAATATATTTTTTACGATGAAACTTTTTTACGATTTTTTTGGCTTAATACCGAACAAGTTCATTGTTGTATACCCAAATATTCTTAATATTTATAAATCTCTCGAGAGAAAGACTGGCAGTTTATTGGGTTTAGGCACTTGCTTATATACACAAAACAACTATGCTAATTATATGGGAGTCGGAAGTCGACGGGAGTCGTCTTATCCGATTTCTTTACGTAATGTCCTTGAATTAATCCAGCAAACATGCACTCCCTACCGTGTCAGGCAATCAACGTGCCATTCATTTGTACAGTCATTAGCTCACGTAGATATACAACTTTCACGCAGTTCTTCGTATTTCCTTCTTTTAAAAGCTTCCGTCAGGCAGTGCGTGAAAGGATGTGTCATGCCATCATTGAATAAACTTTATTCCTGTTGCGTACTGTTTGCACATTTTAGTATCTTTTTGTGTTTTGTGTGATGTTCATAAAAATCTGATTTTATGGCCTACTTACTTTTCTGGCCCCATCCTTTCCGGCAGGCTTTCCTTAAAGTCCGTAATGGCGGGCAACCGGTAGGGCTTGGGCAGAAAATCAAAGGCCGACGAGAGCCATAATTTGATCTTTTTGACAAGCCTGTTATCAAATTTCCATAATTAATAGCGGGCATAATTATTTGTACGTTCAAAAATACAATTACAAACGGATTAAAAAAATATACATTTTGATTCGTTACATTAAACGGGTTTTTTTGCACCTAAAACCGACTTTTGTTCTTACAGGTTATAAAAATATGCAAATAAATATTTACAAAAGTGCGTCATTACCATTTATGCGTGTTCCGAACGTAAAAAAACGACATATACACTAGTTATTTATGACTTAGTTTGTTGAGTATAAAAAATATAATAAAATATATAGCTTTCCTGTTTTTTTCTAAAGCAATGACGATTTCCCTCTTGGCACATTCTTCGTTCTCTCTTCTTCTGCCTGGGCTGGCGCCTTTATTGTTGCCATGTAACCAGGCGCATTCCAAGGCAACGAAGAGCTTCTACGGGCCTGGCTCATAACCCGGGCAGAGCAGAGCATTGTATTTCTCATACGGGGCTATTTACCCCCCCCCCCCCCCCGTCTTTTCTTCTAACGTAACAACTTTTTTTCTTATGTCTGCTCTCTTTTTTTAGCAATTAGGGGGACGATAAATATGTACAACGAAGAGGACAACTTACATAATGGTATCATGATGACCATAACGCTGTCATGTTCCCGATGGGAACTGAACTGGCATCCAGTTTTTTTCTTTACCCGTATTATGCTTTTTATCTATTTCGTTTTATTCTTCGTCGCTTTTTTCTATCAATTTATTTAGGAATGAAGTTGTACCCAAACTGACTTATATGATTTACAATGACTTTTTTGGTCATATTTTGAGGTAGTTGCTCAACATGCGGATTTTGTTGCACTAGCCTAAAAAAATAGGATTTTAATTTTTTCACGTTTTTTTTACTTTTTCAATACAAAATTTTTATTACAAGGGTAACTAAAAATCATTTTTGCTTCATGTTTTCTTTGTTTCAAATTCATATAAATTCCATATTTTTTTGTTCCGTGCGTATAAAAAATTATATTGCCTGCTACAATCTTTTTTTTAGTGTTCACAATATTTTTTTGGTTTATTTCTTCTTATAGTTTTTTTTGCTTACTTTTTTCTTCGGTTTTCAATTTGCACCATTCATTGTTTGTGTTTTCTTTCCATTTCCAGGAACAGTTTTTCATGTTTTTGCTCAAATATTTCAAATCCCAATTTTGAAACAACCAGAACACAAAAACGTCCGCTATTTTGGGATATTTTTTATCTGTATGCTTTATTTTTTATTCCTATTCCTAGTCTTTGTTGTTTTTGCAATACGTGCACGTAACGTGCTCCGGTGACCGAACCTGTAAGAACCAATACCGATTGTCTGTATGTTTTTGTATTTACGCACGCACGCGTAAGCATTTGTTGGCATCCAGAAGGAAGCGAAGGGAAGGTGATAATTTACTGTCAAATAACCACGTTATTATCTATGGCGCATTATTTTGTCCGTTTTGTATAGCGAGCAGGCATGTCAAGGGCCGAAAATTTTGGCATGTGCCCCCGTGGCCTCCCGAGTTAAAAATCATAGCTTGACAGCCAGCTCCCGCCTGGTGTATTCTACTATAGATACCCTCTCTGCACTTCTGCTTCAGTCGATACACAGCGCGTTAGACGCTTGTTTTGACGACGAGAAGTCAATCACTGTCCTCGCACAGATGATTTGACAATCATACGAAAATCATACGATGCCGTAGCGTAACCTGAGTCGGTAGATGTCGTGGTTATCATGAATGACTGATTATCCAAATGACTGACTTTTGATTCAGTTAGTGTCGCATGTGCATATTGCTACGGCATTTCAAATACCGCGGCAAACCCAAACATGAATTTTCTTATGTTTATTTCCCCGCATGCTTGCCAATGCCATTTTTTATGCTTGATCAAGCATCTATATTACAACTAATTTTTTGCATGTAAACTTTTTATCTAAAAAAATTTAATTTTCGTTTTCTCCCCGAATGATAACTCATCAATCTCTTCTACGCCTTTTTGACTCCACCGGATTTTTGTTGCCGTATTTCGTACATTGTGTTTATTATAAACTGTGTATGTCTGTCGACTGCGTGTTTATTGAAGGCAAAAATTATTTTTTACGGCTCAAATGGTTTGTTCAACTTTTTTAGTTTTGTCTATGTCTTTTCAGGCTCGTAACTGTACTCTTTGTTGTCCGGCGATTTTTTTAAATTAAATAAGTTTATGGATAATCTGAAAAATTATTTTTATTTAAAAGATTATTGTACTTGGGGGAGGTAAAAGAGGGTAACAAGAGTGTGTGTGTTGTTCGCTATTCCTATTTTATTAATTCGGCAATTAGCTTTTGGCTTTTGCTGTATCTGTTCAGATATAATCAGATAATCCGTGATGCATACCAAAAATTATGTGTGGCGCAGAGTGGCGAAGCGGGAGAATCTCCCAATTCTCCCGGGAGAATTTTTCTGTAGAAGCTCCGGAGGTACTCCCGGGTGAAAAAATTCTTCCGGGAGATTTACAGATTTATACGATACATAATGAAACAAATAAGAAAAAATTGGTGTTTTTATAAATTGCTGTAAACAGAAATGCGTTAGCAATGTGCAGAAACAGAACAGAACTGTCCGTTTTGATTTTTATGTCGTTAATTAATTTTTTGGACGTTTTTTGGCAAGCTGGGTTTCCCGGGAGATTTCGGGAGAATCTCCGGAGATTTTCTCCCGGGATGCAATCTCCCGGGAGATTTCGCCACCCTGGTGTGGTGTAAGTATACATACCTGACCATGTGAAGGTTCATATTTTAATGTATATGCGTATAATGATGTTAATGCATTAACGAACAAAATGTTCACTTATTTGTAAAAAATGCTCATAATTTGAAAGCAATTAGATACCTTTTAATATTGATTGCTTTTTCAAAAGTTTTATTTCAAAAGTTTTCTTACGTCATGTTTATACATTGTCAGTTTTATTTTTGTACGAAAACCGGGGTTTTCGACCGCTCCTGAAATCGCTCCGCTCCCGCTCCGCTCCTGAGCGGGAGCGGAGCGAGCGAGAAAATTTAAAAAGTAAAAGAGCGGGAGCGGAGAAAGCGCAAAAAAAATTTTTATTGAAGGAGCGGGAGCGGAGCGAGCGGTGGAAAAGGAAAAAATATAAAGAGCGGGAGCGGAGCGAGCGAGGAAATTTTAAAAATAAAAAAGCGGGAGCGGAGCGAGCGGTACAAAAAGACAAATTAGAAAACCCCGACGAAAACATAACCAGCTTAATCGTAATTTAATTTTATCCATTAACAAAAAATTAAATGAATTTTCAATATTCTTCAAGGCAGGATCTTGTATACATTTCCGGCAACACATACACTTTGATGGCATACATCATCATCATCGTGTACAGGATTATATTTTTTGATACCTTTTAATTTGAAAGAAACCAGCTGACAGTCCTTGTAGGCGGGGGCAGTCAAGACAAATATGTATGAAAAAATCTTGGCATATTTTATCAGTGAAGAAAGCACAACCTGTTAGTTAGTTATTCATTGTGCACCCCCTTGCTTTGTGGCTGCCAGTGTACGACGTCTGGCCTGCAGTCCTTTTTTTCTGCATCGTCTTTGGTATAAGCTGATCTTAAAAATGTATTTGAAATCGGGGGAATTTTAATAAAAAAATGTAACTTTTTTGGTGAAAAAAAATAAAAGGTTCAAAAAGCTGTATTCATAAGCTAGCTAGCAGGCATCACCTGCCCCACGTAACCTATACCCATTAATCCATTTAATGTGAAAACATATTTTGCTTTCAAAAGATGTTTTTATGTAATATTTTATACGCTCTTGCATTTACATACGTCTTTATGATATACCACCTTGTCAGCCCTTGTAAGTATATACGACATGCATATACGTAAGTTACCGATAGTGCATACAAATTACAGATGATGATTGAATTTGTATAAATAGGTTTGTAAAAACTTTTCTTAAAGGCATATTTAAAACAAATCGATTTCACCTAACAAAAAACGTTTTTCAACATTTTTTAAAACCAAATTTCTTGTTCTTGCGGTTGACCTAACAAAGTGCGTCTGAAACTTCAATAGTTGCTTGTTTATTTGTTTGCATAAAATCTGCGTGAGCCATTTCATTTTTTCTGGTGATTCCATTTTTCTTGTCAAAAGTTACTTACAAGGAAAGTGTCAGGGTTCATTTTGGAATTTCTTCACGAAACTTTGCCAAAAGTTTGATTTTACTATGAGAAGTTTATACTGAAAAATTCAGTTGCACCGCTCATGATCTGACAGAGTTACGGTAGTCGAAAATCACGTTTTTGCCATTTTTGACGATTTTTGGCACGTTCTAGCTAACAAACTACGGCATTTTCAGAACCAAGTGGTGTATCAGTCGACGTATTTTTTTATGGAGAATCAGATAAAAATATAATAACGTAGGGTTGTGACCTTGAAAAATGCCGAAACCAATGTTGGCATTGTGACCTCTTTTCAAATGCAAATTTCGGCATTTTTTAAGGTGGCAAACCTAAATTTTTATATTTTTATCTGATTCTCCATGCAAAACTACGTCGATTGATGCACACCCTGATTTTGAAAATAACGTTGTTCGTTAGCTAGAACGTGCCAAAAATCGTCAAAAATGGCAAAAACGTGATTTTCGACTACCGTAACTCTATCAGATCATGAGCGGTGCAACTGAATTTTTCAGTATAAACTTTTCATAGTAAAATCAAACTTTTGGCAAAGTTTCGTGAAGAAATTCCAAAATGAACCCTGACACTTTCCTTGTTAGATTATTCCTTTCGTGCTCGTGTTAAAAAAAATATGTGTTGTAAAACGAGAATCCCTACGTAAAGATGTCACTCGCTCACTCACTTTTTATCCAACATGTAGCATTACTATCTATAATTTTTTGTTTAGGTAAAAAAGGCCGACCACACAAAAGTAGCCTTCGCTTGCTCCGCCGCCGGTTACTACGCTTGCAGTACGACAGACAGTCGCTCTCACAAGCTGTGTCTTTGCGCCGTTTACCAAACAACCAACACGAGACGACTTGTTTCTCTCCTGGTGGTGTTTTCGGTATTTTTATAATTTCCCATCGTCGGCATGAAAGCAGATTTGTTACAACACCTCTTGATATTGTGCTGCTACGGAGGGGTGCCGTATATTGATTATTCAGCACTCAATGATACTAGCATCAGACACGAATCAACGATGACACTTGATCCCACCGATTGGATTGCTGTCGACTCATCAGGTGAGTACTTAATTAAAAAAAGTGATGCGCGAAGAAAAAAATTATTTGGTTTCAATTTTTGACATGATCTGCAAAACAGCGACATGTATAATATTTGCATTTTTTACAATACCACTCACATTTTTTATTTATATTTTTACTGATGATTCTTCCGCAGATTTTTGTGTTATTCATCTCATAATCTTCCCCCACAGGTTATGCGCAAGCAAGTACAATTTTTTGAACAGTCGCACTGTAAATCTTGTTTTTTTGAAAAGGGAACGAAATATAAGCAATAGAAATATTTATCTTGGGACTGACAAAGAATTTTCCCACGTACGGGGTCGGGACGGAGTTGAAAGCGAGTCATCATGAGTTAAATATAAATAAATAGTTCTATGAACTTCATGCAAATGGGTCGTGTTTTAAAAATTGGGCACCAAAAGAGTGTATCTTATTTATAACGTTGCTTAATACGTTTTGAAACTTTCATACGTATGTAAGTTAATCATTGCATGGAACAGTCCCATGTAAATGAACGCGGGGCTTGCGTGGTGGTCAAGAATTTTAAGCCGCTTATTTGTCATATTTATGCTTTGCCGAGGAGAAGTATATTTTTAGAACATCGCATGTATATAGCAGTGTGATTGTGATATTATATTTACACATATTATGCTTCTATGCACTTTTCCAACATAAAATAAATGTTTCAGGATACCAGGCAAAAAAAAGTATATTTTTTTAAGAAAAATATTATTTTATTTCAGTACTCTTATTACCGTATTTCGCTCCCGTTTTATGCCTTAAGATAATGGATGCCACTGTTGCAGGATCATTGCTCAACGATACAATACACCCTGAAATAATAAGTCAGCATCCGGAACTCATAACCCTGATACCACCGGATACATCGCTGGATCAGTGTGATCTCTACAACCTGACATTTAGCAGCGCTGCTGATCAGCATTTATTTGAAATTGCACACGGTCATCTTTCTTGCAGGTTTGTGGCCAAGGTTCTCAACGCACCGGGCCGGGCCGATTGATTTTGGGGGCCGACCCGGGCCAAAACGGGCCGTAAAATAAAAAAAAAACATTGTGCATTTTACGCAAAATTTGTGAAAAATTTTATGAAAAAGTAAACCGCGAAGAATGTAAAGAAATGCACGCAGACTGCGGACCTGGCATTTTGAGATAATCTGGAAGCAAAAGGTAAATGGCGGGCACCGTAATTTTGTCGTCAGTTCATAAGAGCACTAGTGATTGAGCGCAAGATGAATCTGTGCGACGACGAGGAAGTGCTTCTGCCTCCTTCGGGTTTGTCGTTCGGTTTTTCGACGATAAAATTGATTTACAAAACTAGGTACTATTAAGACCAGGCATGTCAGGGGGCCGAAAATTTTCGGCCCCGGCCCCCTCGGCCCCTAGGTTTTCGGCCTCGGCCCCTAGGTTTTCGGCCCCGGCCCCCTGGCCCCCGGCCCCTGACTTATATTTTTTTTTAATTTTTGCAATCGAATTCAAAAAACAAAACCGAATGATCAAAAATCATAGCTACTGGTTGATGAAGGAGTATGGAATGGTAATGCTAACAATTCACAACCAAAGAAAAGGACAAAAAACACGCGCATCTTTTTGTTGAACGCGCAATCTTTGCTAGATTTTTTCAAAAAAAATATAAGGGGGGCCAAAAGGGGCTTTGGGTGCCGAGAAAAAACGGCCCCGGCCCCCGGGGGGCCGAAAGGGGCCGCGGCCCCCGATTTTTGACATGCCTGATTAAGACGGGCCGGCCCGCTGAGAAGCCTGTTTGTGGCATTTCAACTGTCCGTTACGACAGGTTTTTTTAACAAAATTGGGGCTGGGAACTTAAAATCATTAATGCGTAAAAAAGTTAACGTAATTTATTTTAACATCTGAAATTAATTTGTTTCTACATTTTACGGTTTTTTAATTTTTTTGGCATTTGAAACTCGACATATTGTATCATTCATGTACCCAAGCTATCAAAGAAAACCGTAAACTACCAATACTTTTTTTTACATCTCACACATGGAAGCCCCGCTTGCACATGCCGTGTTTTTTTGTCCTCTGGCATTGATTGCTATGCGTACAGCTCCTCCCTGTCTCCTCCATGTGCTGCCATCATTTTTTTTATTTTTCGCACTCTCGCCAGTCAGTCATTCAGTCAGACGACCAAGCGGCCGATCCTTTGCTTAAACATAGCACGCCGACGTTGCCACCGCCACCGGGCGCTGGCTGGCCAGAGGAGCAGTTGACGTACTGCTTTGACTGAAACGTTTTTGACCTGTTTACGTCCACCTCTTTTTTGCTTATTTCGATTTCTTTAGCCGTTAGATGAAATTCGATACATTTTTAAGTCATCAATTTTCACATTTTTGCTTTTTTAGGTGTCCACAGTCGAGGGCAGGAGTCGCTTGCGAAGCGCAGAAAAAATCCGAAGCACTCGCGTTGCCGGCAATCGCTCTAGCGCTCATTGCTGACAACTCACAAACTTATTGGCCTGACATGGCGGTGACATCAGGTGATCCCTTCACCATGTACATGCTCGTCAGCGTTGCCATCATGGCATTCATGGTTGTGGTGTTCATGGTTGGTTTTTTTGCGAAAAATTTTGTGTTGCTAGCCTGCGGACAAAAGCATAGCTTGTTTATTTTGACTACTCTCTCATAAACTCCGTCAAGTATTTTCTTGTTCACTTGAAATTTGACAAACGCGTATTGTTTTCACCTTCACGCGGGGTAATGTGCTGTTTTTTTGTGTGCAAGCAAAAAACCGCTGTTAACTTTTTTGTATGCGCGTTGGTTGCTGGATGGCGGGAGACGTGGTAGTGTCTCAAGCAGGGTTGCGAAGATGGGATTCCCCGGGAGATTCCCCGGGGAATATTCCCGGGAATCCCCGGGGATTCCCCCACCTTTGCCAAATTCCCCCCAAAATTCCCCGGGAAACTGCCGAAAAAATTAAGAAAAGTAAAGGGATGTGATTATTTTTTTTGAAGTTTGCCAATTGGGCTTCAAATCTCGCTTTAATGTGAAAGTTAGGTTGCAATTTTAATGCACGTTAATAAATAGACCGTTTTTGGTGTGTTTTTTTTTATTTTAGACCTCGTTTTAGACGCATGGCTTTATTTGGATGCGGGGAATTTGGAAGGGGATTCCCTGGGGAATCTCCGGGAATCCCCCGGGAATATTCCCCCATTTTTCATTCCCCGGGGAATTTCGCAACCCTGGTCTCAAGTGAGTGGAGTAGTGTAATCCATTGAGTCAACAAGGCGTTGTTAACAATATGACTTTGCTTTCGTCGTCGTCGACGTGATGTGATTGCAATCAGTTTGTTGTTTTTTTGTTCCTGCACGAAAGATAAATTGAGTAGGGTTACGTTACGGTGATGATGCGCGCTGTTCACCTCTTTCGTAATTGACGTCGAAAAAAGCTTAGCTTGCTTACTTACTTGCTTACGCTTGCTTGAGAATCCCACGGTCGAAGAAATGTATTTTTGACATTTCACTTACCGATTGAGTAGTTTCCGTGAATCAACTTCTGCAGATCCATGCGCACCAGTTTTTTTGTCAAAACGTTCAAAAATAGTTTGTGCGAAAAATAATTATTTTTGTACTGGAGCTTTATGGTAACTTCAACTTTTTGTTGTGCATAAAATTTATAATTCTGAGCATCCAACGTTTGAAACCAACGATAAATGACTATGAGTTGCAACATTGAAAAACGGCCTTTTGGTTGCGCATTCCCTTGTTTGCCCAGCCATTGACCTCCATTTTTCGCAGTGCTTTGGTTTTTGTCTTTTTTTGGTGCAATAATTTGGCCGTTCGAGGCGACACAGGGTTTTATGAGACATTTGATTTTGTTATCCGCGTCGTACAGTGGTCTGCAAAAAGATAGGGCCACTCCAAAAATGGGCGATTCCGACGTTCGTTGAAGAGTTAAACAAAATCTGTTTTGAGGCATGAATTCAGCGTCCCAGGAAACCCTAATAACGTTCTGATACCCGTGACTCATGGTCGTTGTAAAAACAACTTAAGCAAAGTAGGATTTTTTTGCTCTGCAAAAAGATAGGACCACTTTGATATAAAAAATTTTTGCAGACAAAGTTATTAACCAATACAGTAGTTACGGTATTATTTAATTACTAGACAAAAAATGTAGAAACCCGGTCGAACAATCTGCGTGTTGATAGGCTGCAAACCAATACTCACTATCGAGCTCCTCAAAATCGATTAGGGGATCCTGGTGGTCTGTTACGTGATCGTATTGTCTTGTGTTGTTATAAAAAGTTTAGGTAGGGATGCAGTAAGTATTGTTATAATGATATAGGCATCAAACAACGACCTTAAAACCCCAGGAAAATTTTTTTTGTAACTGACATGAATTACCCTTGATGTCAACGACTTTCGGGACATCGACCCGTGGTTTGGTTGAAATCGGTGTGGTTTGAAGCGGTTTTATGCATGAATGTTGAGAAACAAGTAGTAGGAACATTTTGGTATGATTTTGCATTTAACCTTGGGTGTAGTAATATCAGCTCGAAGTGTAGCGTTTTGACTGAACCTGAGTAATTTATCAGCTATCAAAGTTAATTATGTTACCTATGATGAAAGCATCGCTTTTTTTGTGTTCTACAACCCAAAATGAGTATTTCAAAAACGAAGCAGAATTTTATGTTCTATTGACGTTACCGAAAAGACGATAGGAACCTTGACCAAATTTGAAAAAAAAATTCTGTGTAAATGAAAAACTCTGCGTGAACGATGCTTCGTTTGGACTAAAGTGTCATGTACGCCAAAATGTTCCCACAAGTTGTTTCTAAACATTCATGAGCAAAACCGCTTCAAACCACACCGATTTGAACCAAACCACGCGTCGATGTACCGGAAATCGTTCAAATCGAGGGTAATTCAGTTACAAAAAATTTTTCCTGGGGTTTTAATGTCGCTCTTTGATGCCAATATTATTATAACAATACTTCTTGTATCCCTACCTAAACTTTTTATAACAACACCAGACAATAGGACCGCGTAACAGATCACTAGGATCCCCTAATCGATGTTGAGGAGCTCAATAGAAAGAATTAGCTTGCAGACTATCAAAGCGCAGATTGTTCGACCGGGTTTCTACATTTTTTGTGTTTGTTATACTACTAGTACTTACATAATATCGTAAGTCCTGTATTGACTTGGTCTGCAATAATAATTTTTTATCAGTGGCCCTATCTTTTTGCATAGCAAAAAAATTCTACTTTGCTTAATTTTTTTTTTACAACGACCATGAATCACGGGTATCAGAAGGTTATTAGGGTTTCCTGGGACGCTGAATTCATTCCTCAAAACAGATTTTGTCTAACTCTTCAACGAACGTCAGAAACGGTGGCCCTATCTTTTTGCAAACCACTGTAGTTGGGTTGTCTGTTTTCTACTCCGGTAACGTTAAGCACATATTCTAACAATAAAAATTTACCATAAGCCGCATCCCACAAAATTTTGATTTGGAAAATAGAGCCGCTTATTTGAAAGCACTCCAAAGTCAAGAAACAACATTTTTTTTACAAACCAAATGAAGTATTTTGGCAACAAAATGCTCATGCATCCTGGTTGATTCTAATTACAAAATGCACAAATTTGAGGTATATTTTTCCGAAAAGCAAAAATCCATAATTATTCATGGCTAACTGGGGGTTCATTTTTTTAACAAGAAGACACGTTCCTCGATCAAATAAAGTTGCAGGTAGAATTTTATGTTTGCTTCCGGGTGCGCAATCACTAGAAAAAGGGCTGCGCGTTGACCTGCGGCTTTTTCAAAAAAATTGAGCGCGCGTTAGAGCTTGTGATTAGCAAGCAAGAGACGCAACGCGGAAACACCGTAAATCTAAGGTTCCCTAATGTCTATACAATTGTTCCTCATTGCCCATTTTGTAAAATGCCTAGTGGTTCGAAAATAAAAATTAAAAACGTTTGTTCTAAATAGAACATTTGGCGCACCCTGTATAAGCATAAAAAATCACGCATTTTGCGAAATAAAAATTTGAAATATCACTTTATTGTAAAATAAGTTAAAATAAATTTCATCGCATTTATAATCCTTAATTTTTTACTTTTCGGCCCTACTTTAGTTGTAAAATCCTGAATTGAAAACTACAAGCTTTTAAAAATTCCTTCTTTTCTTCTGTTTTCCCTTTCCTCCTATTCACCTCTTTTCACTTTGAAGTCCCTTTTATGATCCCCTGGAAATTGCCTGCCCGCCCGGCAGCACGGCAGTAGTCATGTTCACTTTTACTGTCTGTCAAATTTTACACATTTGTAAACTTCCAGTTTTTTACAATGCTTGCGGGGGGTTGGGGTTATCTGACACCCACCCACCTGCAGACGGATGCGCATAAACGGTTGTGAATGCGCTAAAAACAAGCGTGTTTGCACAACAGTTTATGAATTGTTTTCGGTGTTGTTTTTGAATGCTTGTTCCCAGCTCACCGAGAATGGAGGAATCACTCGCGCGCAGGCTCCGAGAAAGGTAGGAGGCGATGGATGAAGCGGCGACCTTGTATGCAAACAAAAATTTGATTCATGTTTCCAAGTGACGTATGAATAGGACACAACAAAAAATGGGAGGGTAAATTCAAATCTAGAGAGTAGGTGCTTCGATGAAAAAATAAGTGTCGAGAGTTGTTGAAGTGTGATACAAAAAAAATATGATTTTGGGTTGAAAGGTAAAATAACGGTAAGAAAATGCAACTCTCGCAAGGAAAATTTTCTTATGTGTTTGTATTACTTTTTTACGATCAGATTTTTCTGTTACTTTTATGTAATTTTACTTTTCACGAAGTTACTTACGTTCACATCTTTTGGTTACGTTGTTTTGATATCAACGTTAAGGCTTTCCTTCTGGCTTTTGCTTTTCTTTTTCACAACTATATCAGGCTGACTTGAGGTTTAGACATTTGTAATTCACTCCCTTCTCGAGAGCCTGCTTCATTATTGCGTGACTGTGATGCATTTTTGCACGCGTACAACAGTGCCATTAGCTTCGTTGCTGCATTGCGACAAAAAAAGTGGACAGCCGGCATTCATGGATTTTTCTTTTTAGCCATTCAGTTGCCTTTTTTCCCCTTCTTTATTTTTGTCCGCTGTCTGTTACCCTAGCATGCTTTCCGTGCCGTGCAGTCCGTCCCCTTAGGGATGAAAAACAGCAAGCAAGCGTTGTTGCTGGACAGCGTGTTGTTTTCTGTTTTCTTTTTTTGGCAGTCGTACGCCCCTCGCGCTTTACAGCAGTGTCCTTAGTGCCGGTTGCTGGCGTCGATAAAATATAGATGCCAACGGGCTAGTCAGCTGCTTTGTTTTTTTTGTGCATTGCGAAATGGGGGATAGTATATATTGAGTAAAACGGTTTTTTAACAGTCATTTTTCACGACTTTTGAAATGTCAAAAAAAAATTTTGTACGATGCAATTTTTTACATATTGTTTTTTTCACATGGTTTTTTACAGTACCTAAAAAGAATCAAAAGAAGAGTAAAAAACAATCAGTGTGTCGTTGACGTATCAGTCAAAAGAAAAGGGTTAAATTCCGCGTTCAGTGTTTGCATTGTACCGTTATCCTTTCCTTCAGTGTGTTTTTTTGTTTTCTCGAAAGCGTGTTTGGTTTGTAAGCCTTTGCCTTTGATTGACGTAACAAAAGTTTCGACAAAACGAAGACGCGACAACGAACGCTGCAGGCAGGTATTAGGAGAGATAACGAATGCAGAGGGAAGGGGTCTAATGACTCATTGGTTCGTTTCGTGTTTACAAGCTTATGCACAAGTTCTTCAATTTTTTTGTTCGGAAGAGAAGGGAGAAGCTAGCTTCCATTTTCTGACCAAATTTTTGCTTCCAAAAATAAAATATATTTATTTTTGTCATGACAAAGGTTGCCGCGGCGGCGCATAGGTTATCCCCCCGTTTTATTACCCGTCATGGTGCACTATGGAGACCTTCTTTTCATGTATCCTTTGTTGTTTCTAACCCCCCCCCCCTCCCCCAACTTGATTATTACCTCAGGCACTTTTCAACGCGACACATAGTCAAAAGAAAAAAATTGATAAAGAAGCGCAAAGCAAACAAAACAGCCAGCGCCTCTTTTTTTGGGGGTGTATCTGGTTATGTTCTTCGACGCTTCGTTAAAGGATGATAACAGAGGGCGACAGGTGTGAAAATGCAGATCTGTCGTCTGCGGAAAAAATATTTAATATAAATTTTTTTTTTATTTTGGCGGTATGAGTTTGTTTTTGTGGATGGTTGTACATGCCATTTGTTGTATATGTTTGCTCTAACCTTGATCGGTCTCGTTCCCGCGACTCCTCATTTTTTCATCAACACTGGCACCTACAAACGCATGCAATCTTTTGCTTATTTTTATTCGTGGTTTAATGATTATTTTATTTAGTCTTCCGTTAGGTAAGGTTAGATAAGATTGTTTTGTCTGGCCGTGAAATCCGCAATCCTGGCAGGCATGAGTGATTGATGAGAGATACGGGCGAGGGAGGAAGAGGTTATAACGGGGACAGGTCCATCCGCCCGCAAGCATGGTGAGTCAGTAGGAGCTGCTTGAGGTTTGCCAGGCTTGTCGTGCGGCAATGTTCGTTGTCGCCGCTTACTTAATGACAGGTGTCTCTCTCTCTTGTTTTCCCGTTCGATGTTTCACATTTGTCACCCCCCCCCCACTTCGCCCGATCTTTTCGGCACTGTTAAGCTGACTCATAATAAGTTGTGCAAAAGAGAACTCACCCTTCATTCGGTTTACGCTTAATCCCCTACTTGAAATTCAATCAAATTGATGTTGCAGATTTTATAATTTTTATTGTCAAATTACGTAAAAACTATTTTTCAGCTAATGCGTGGCTGTTTCTGCGACTGTCTTGGAGGATTTGCCAAACCGATGAAGCGATCCGACAGTAAACCTCTTGATCCCGTCGCTGTTGGCAAGTGCCTCAATGCAGTACGAGACTTTGAACGGGATCGTAATGTTGTAAGTTTTTTTCAAATTTTTTACCATTAAAAACGTTTTTTTAAAACAAATTAATTAATTAGTATTAAATCAATTACTTTTTAGCCTGATCACAGTCGACCCCTGATCACTCCGATAGCCAGCTCGCACGGCTTTGCCGCGCCCTATAACGATACCATCCAGCGTCCGACTGCCCCCCTCCGATCGTATAGTCCGCCTCCGCCCTACCCTGGCCACGGCTCGGGCTCCGACTACCTGCCGGCAGTTCGGCAAAACACCCATCTGTGACACCCATCATACGCAATCCGTCAGCCATTCAAAAAGTTACCGGTCAACGCACATCTACAGTAGTCAACGGTAGCAAGAACAAATAACAAAAAAAACAGTAGTCCAGTTTTACAAAAAAAAATCAGGAATTTATTATTTTTCATCAATTTTTCGGTTTAATGTTTTTACACGATGCATTTTTTTATTGTATTTAATTTTTATTCTTTATGAAAATTGTTGTTTTTGAGGGTCTAAAAACGGTGTAACTTCTTCCATTTGTGCAATTTTGAATAACAACTAGTCTAAAAAAGGTAAATCGTGATCAGGGTTCCTAGAAATATTTTTTTACACTAAAAATTGAGAACTAAATATTTTTTCACTCAAAAAATACGTCCTCTGCCCAGTGAACTTTTAACCCTGAATCCCTGTATTCTTACAGTTCTGAAATCAAAAGTACCTTCAAAAATATCCGTAAAGAAAATTAGTCATACACCCCAACTACGCCATTGTTCACCACGCAATTGTCCAAAATAAATTGAATTTCAGTTTTTCGACCTTGTTGTCTTACGAGATTGTGCATGTTATTCAGTCAACTTGTTTGTTTATTTTCCTTGTATTATGCAAAATTATATTTTTTGTTGTACCGTTAATAAAAATAATAATTCAGATTTGGGGTGCAAACAAGGTGTTACATGCAAGGTGTTGCATTCTGTTTGTTCTAGGCAAGCAAGCAAGCATAGCTCGTAGGCAACATGTGTCGTGCTTCCTTTGATTTTACGTAGGCAAGCATCCTGCTTGTCGACACAGGTTGCTAGGCAGCTGCTAGCTACACAGGTGCTTAGCTAGCAGCTGCTAACGACACATCTGCTTGCTCTTCTCAAAAATTAGCATGCGCGAGCAAGCAGGCGCTTGCATTTCTCACATTATTCTCCAAAGTTGGAAATTTGACTAGAAAAACTGCTTGCAGAATCGAACTTTTTTCCCTGTAAACTCCTTTTGTTTCATTCTGTCTTACTGTTCATTATTTTCTCAAAATCTCGCACACAGGTTGTGTCGAAAGCACATGCTAATTTTTGAGAAGAGCAAGCAGATGTGTTGTTAGCTAAGCACCTGCTTAACGATCTATCGTTCCCTGACCAGGTTGTGTGCATTCAAATTTTTGTAGCAAACTAGGCAAGCAGCGATGTTTAGAACAGCTAATTGCACATGTTTATTCAAAATTTCAAATTGTCCGCACACAGAATGCAACACCTTGCATGCAACACATTGGGTGCAAATGCTGTAAATTTGTGACACAATAGGACAACGCAAAAAATTATGCAAATGATTCGGGCCAGGACCAGCAACGACGATGTCGCAAGATCGTAATATCAAATTGGGTAACAACCAGGCATGAAAACGGGCCTAATTTTTAGGCCCAGGCCCAGCCCGAAATTATCCATTCTGTATTTTTTAAATTTGTATCCAAAAAAAATAGCAGCCAATTGTTAAATAAATTACATAAATTACTGGTTTTTACTCAAAATACCATGTTTTCTATATGTAGAAACTAAATGTTGCTAAAAATAACCAAAATACAGTTCATTTTTCTTACTTTTTACCAGAGTTGTTCGATGCTCACCAAATGGATCCTGCTCTGCTCACGAGCGCGAGAGGAGCGAGCGCGAAAAATTGGAGTGCTCAATGAGCATGAGCAGAGCGAGCACGAAAAATTGAATTGCTCAAAGAGCGTGAGCAGAGCGAGCAAGAGAAGTTTTTAAAATGAGCACTGCTCACTATAAATTTAGTGCTACAAATACTAAAATACTGGTAGTTTCGATCAAAAACACGATGGGGGGGGGGGTATCTCCAAGCAGTATACGGTCTTTCTTTTCGTGAGGGACTGAATTTGTGACTCAAAATTCATATTTTTATGTGTGAGCCGTGTTTGCTCGCTCCTGCTCGACTCACGAGCGTGAGCAGAGCAAGAGCAGGGGATCCGGGAATAAAAGAGCGCGAGCGGAGCGAGCGCGAAAATTTTAGGAACTCAAAGAGCATGAGCAGAGCGAGCACGGAAGCGCTGAAAATTGCCGAATTGAACAACTCTGCTTTTTACGTTATTGATTAAATAACGGGCCAAAACGGGCTTTTCCGGGCCTACTGCAGTCACAGGCCAGCCCCAGCCCGGCCCCGGCACGGGCCGGGCTTTGGCGTGCCATTTTCATGCCTGGTAACAACCAGGGTAAAAAAATAGACTGGGCCGGTGAAAAGCCATGAGCCTAAACCCGGACGGTCTGGTACCGGTTCATCAGAATGCGCGCACGCCTGTTTTCTTTTTGCTCGTTTTTCTTTTTTTTGGCGCCTAAAAAAGTAGTAACTTGAGCGCAATGTGCTCTGATGATCGAACGCTTTCTGTTTATTCTTTCCGCTATTCACGTTGCCGATGAGATTACATTTAATTGTGTCTATTTTTTTCAGTCGATCATTTGAAGACTTTATGAAAAGTTGGATTTCTTTCAGCCGTTCGTGGTCGTAAATCGGGGTCGCAAGAGGTTGGTAGCGTGCCATCATCATCATCACAGTCTCGTACTAATGTCCAAAGCGAATGCAATTCGTAGTGTTCGGCGTTCGATCAAGAATGTAGTGTACACTGAAGCGGAGGTCAAAGTGAGGGAAGCTACCAGGTTGGTTTTTTTTCTCGTGAATGATCTGATTCAAGGTGTTGCATTTTGTGTAGCGCAAAAATGTTAATTTGAACTCGTTTAAAAAAGACCAGTGTTGTCGGGTTACCCGACCCGAAACCCGACCCGACCCGAACCCGACCCGAAAATCCCGGGTTTCGGGTTACCCGAATTTTTCGGGTTCAGGTTCGGGTTCGGGTCGGGTAACCCGAAATTTTCGGGTTCGGGTTCGGGTTCGGGTTGGGTTACCCGAAAATTTCGGGTTCGGGTCGGGTTTTGCAAATTTCGGGTTTGAGAACCCGACAATAAAAGTCAAAATGAGAAAAAAAGTTGAAAAAAACCGTTAAACATGTCAAAAATTTGCTTCTGAAGACGCAATGTTTGTTATATTCGCCTCCACAATGCAAAAGATTAAGTACAATTAAATAAATTTACCGATTTTATGAAAAAAAAAATTCGGGTTTCGGGTCTGGTTCTTCAGCTAACCCGCCCAAAACCCGAAAATTTCGGGTTTCGGGTCGGGTTACCCGAACTTTTCGGGTTCAGGTTCGAGTTCGGGTCGGGTAACCCGAAATTTTCGGGTTCGGATTCGGGTCGGGTAACCCGAAATTTTCGGGTTCGGGTTCGGGTCGGGTTACCCGAAAATTTCGGGTTCGGTTTCGGGTTCGGGTCGGGTTGCCAGAAAAATTTCCGAACCCGACAACACTGTTTAAGACAGACTCTGCGAGAAAATTTAGGATGGACGACCCAGCACTTTTTACACTTTCAAATGTTTTGAGTCTAAGTTGTAGGCCTTTTGGGGCAAGGTCTAAAACCGCAATATTTTGATTTAAAAAAATCGAATTCTGGAGATTTGGTTTCAGAAGTGTTTTTCATCAAAACTATTCCACAAGTTTCTTTGGAAATGTAATGATCTGAAAATTTTTATACGGGGGTTTTGGGGGAAGGGGAATTCAGTGACATACTCAGAAGTTTTAAAAAACATCTGCAAGTATTTTTTTATTAATTTCACGTTTACTAAAAAATTTGCAGCGTCCGTGTAATATCCACCGGAACGGGTTTGACAAGCCTATCTTGTAGCCCGTTTTTTTCTACGTATTATCGAATCAATAAAAAAAAAATAAGTGGTCGAGCCAATGGCGATATCGGGGCATTTGTAGCTGTGAAGGGTCGGATAATGGTTAAAGATAGGACGCGCTCGCTGCCTGCACTCTCTCTGCTCTCACTGGTCCCTCACTAGTTTCTTTTCGTACAGCGCACGGTGCTCTCTTTCGCGCGCCTCCGGCTGTGGCCTGGTCTAAATTCAAATATTTTACTTTTTTGTGTTAGATTTGTATTTGTGATATTATTTGAAACATTTTGACGCGTTTTTTGAAATTATCGGACAAAATTTGATCAAAATCGAGTAGGGTACGGTAGAAAAAATCCACAGATCTTCAAAATGCAGCACAAATTCTGAAAATTTCAGTATAGACTAAAAACTAAATTTCCTTTTGAATGGCTTACTCAATTTTTTGATATTGAATCAATAAATGACCAAAAAAACGTTTTTTTCCGGAAATTTGAAAATTTCGGAACTTTTAAGAACTTTGATCAAAAAGTGAATATCACCAATCAATACAGCAGTATCTTTTTTATCAACAACGAAGTTTTCAGCTACTTACCATGTTGTGTGGTCATACGGTAGCGATTCTCCCGAACCCTACTTGTTAAAACGCCTGAGGCCGTGGTGAAGCATTTCTTAACAAAACGCGAAAAAACATCTTGTAGGAATTTTTTCGGCCTACAAAACGGTGTAACCCCTGAATTTGTATCTATTTTTTTGGCTTCACAATATTAATTCGCGCAGCATACACTCATTTTGGGTTTCAATTTTCCGAAAAAAGGCGCGAGAAAGAGAGCACCGCGCGCTGTACGAAAAGAAACCACTGAGAGCAGCGAGAGTGCAGGCAGCGAGCGCGTCTTATTTTTGACCATTATCCGACCCTTCACAGCTACAAATGGCCCGATATCGCCATTGGCTCGACCACTTATTTTTTTTTTCATTGATTCGATAATACGTAGAAAAAAACGGGCTACAAGATAGGCTTGTCAAACCCGTTCCGGTGGATATTACACGGACGCTGCAAATTTTTTAGTAAACGTGAAATTAATAAAAAAATACTTGCAGATGTTTTTTAAAAATTCTGAGTATGTCACTGAATTCCCCTTCCCCCAAAACCCCTGTATAAAAATTTTCAGATCTTTACATTTCCAAAGAAACTTGTGGAATAGTTTTGATGAAAAACACTTCTGAAACCAAATCTCCAGAATTCGATTTTTTTAAATCAAAATATTGCGGTTTTAGACCTTGCCCCAAAAGGCCTACAACTTAGACTCAAAACATTTGAAAGTGTAAAAAGTGCTGGGTCGTACTCCACGACGTCGCCTGTCGTGTGTACTACACGACGTCGCCTGTCGTGTAGGTTTGAAAGCTACACGACGACACGAGGCGAGCTACACGACACGACGTTTAGGAAGGTTTCAATGCAAAATTTCGATCAGAATGATAACACGTGGAACATTTTTCTATACAATAAAAAAAAGAAGTAAAAAATTGTCAAATTTTACATAATTTGGCTGTCGAAAAGCGGCATACCGTGTCGTGTCGTGTAACAGCTACCCAAGGTCTGCTATCTATGAGTTTATAGACTCTATAAATTTTATAGAGCAGTTATAGCCAAACATACTATGTTTTAGATAGCGAACAAGCTATATAGACATGAAAAAAATTTGCAAAAAAATTCTTCTCTATATAGAGAAGAGAGTTAGCTATAAAAAAATAGCTAAACGGGAATAAAGTTATGACAAAACGTTTTGGCAATCCGTCTTTAATTTACCTGAAAATAATTTGCATTTCATGAAATTACTTCAACTGTTATCAAAAAAAATTCAGTGTGACTTCATTTCGTGATTTTGTGTCGCAACGTAAGTGTTTGTGGGGTGCGGAATTCTATTTTTTTCAGTTTTTGCCGGCAAAAACTGAAGATCTACCGCGAGGATGCTGGATGCAACAAATATCAGAGCTATGTTTTGGAGTTTTCAAGTGTTACGGCCTAACATCCGTTAAACATCGCCTATCATCTACTTTTTACAAATCTATTTATAAAAAAAAATTGTATCCGATTTGGTGCGTTCGAAACAGAGGAAATAAATGTAAAGGGAAAAAGTCAAAAAAAATAGGTCTGGAAAAGGATCTGGAAAAAATCAAAAGCAACACAACTCCACGTGGCGAATCTGCCACGATCGCAAAAAAACCACTGTAATATGCAAATTTGAAGTATTTGAGGATGAAAGTCATTTTTTTATAGATAACACGCTTTAGCTATATAGACAAGGTGAACATTTGCATCATTTTGTTGTCTATATAGACAAGAGTGTTAGCTAAAATATAGTATAAATTTGTCTATTTCTGCTCTATAAAGCGTCTATAATTTGTCTATAAATCGCTTTATAGATTACCTTGGGTACACGATCGCACGAGGCGACGTCGTGTAGCACACGACGATCGTGTCGTGTAGGGAAATTCAAAGCTACACGACACGACGTCGCCTAATAGCTTCGTGTCGTGCGTGCGTGTAAAGTACACGATTTGCAACACCTTGCTTTATGATCGGAAAAGTAAAAATAGCTGCTTATTTTGCGATTTTTAAGCAGCTTTATTCTAATGAGGTATTAAAATCATGAAAATAAGCACCGCCAGATTTGCTTGTTCTTATTTTCATGAAAATAATTCATTGCTTAAAATGAAGAAAATAAGCAGTGCAAAAAAAGCACTGCCTATTTGGACTATTCTTCATTCTGCGCGGCTAGCGTAAATAATTCAAATGCAACACCTTGATTCAAGGTGTTGCATGTCGTGTAAGTTACACGAACTACACGACGAAAATTTATGTAAATGAGTTAAAAACAAGGGAAAAACCATGTAAATCAGTGAATTTTCGTCGTGTAGCTCGTGTAACTTAGGGCTTGTCCAGAAATTACGTCATCGCAAAATCGGTGATTTTTTACCCCCCTTCCCCCTCTGTCATCGGTCGTCATTGCAAGGTGGGGCACCCCGGACCCCCCCCCCTAAATGACGTCATTTTGAAAAAAATTTTGTCATTTTTTAGTGTTTTTTTTGCAAGTTTTGGTTTATCAATTTTGCTAAAAACTACTTTCGAAAACTATATGCCGAAATTATTGTGTAGTTATTATGTTTTTTTAAGAAGCCTGTTCGGAGTCGGTCATATTTAAAAAAATGATTGGTGAAACATAATTATATTGGAACAAGAACAGTTAGTTTTCAGCGCATTTTGACAAAAAAACTGAAATTTAGAAAATTCGTAAGCCAATTCTTGAAATTTTTTAATGACGTCATTTTGAGCAGTACCCCCCTCCCCCCTCCATCATTTTCCGTCATTTTTGGACTGACCCCCCTCCCCCCCTCTTGCAATGACGTAATTTCTGGACAAGCCCTTACACGACATGCAACACCTTGCCTTGATTACGATTGCCTTAGGATATAATTTAGTTTTCAATTTCAATTTCAATTTATTTCTCTTTCTCGTGCACAGCCAATTCACAAAAAAACTTGGGAATGGAGATATTGCACGAAGAGGGGCCCGTTCACGTCCATAACCTGGTGTAGCTTGAAATTATTTTTGTCACGGGGCTGAAGGTATGTGGCAAAGTCGTCTGCCCACCTTGTACGAGGTCGGCCCATTGGTCGCAAGCCGTCAGGAGTCCTGATGGATAATCGGCGTGCCCAACTGTCTTGCTCGGATATTTCTGCGCGAATCTCAGTTTTCGTAGTAGCGCGTCGCTATCAGACATGAAAATGGCCCGCCGAAGCCCGGCCCGGCCCGGGCCCGGCCCAGGCCCGGGCCGGGCTTGGGCGGGCCTGTGACTTTTCAGTAGGCCCGGAAAAGCCCGTTACGGCCCGTTATTTAATAAATAATGTAAAAAATTATAAAAATTTACTGCATTTTGGTTATTTTTAACAAAATTTAGTCTCTACAGATAGAAAACATGGTATTTTGAATAAAAACGAGTTATTTATGTCATTTATATAACGATTGGCTGCTATTTTTTTGGATAAAAATTCGAAAAAAAACAGAGGGGATAATTTCGGGCCGGCCCGGCCCGGCCCGGCCCAGGCCCGGGCTTTCGACGGGCCGGGCCGGGCCGGGCCTGGGCCTAAAAATTAGGCCCGTTTTCATGTCTGGTCGCTATACCAATATTTCAGTTTGGTCCGATTTCGAATGGCATCAGTTTTATGAATAAAAATTTCACGGAAATGTCTCAAAATAGTTCTGAGAATCAAAACAAACAAAAAATAGGATTACGTTTTGCATTTTCGAACGTACCGTACTCCATCGCACGATTTTTTTTATTGTCCTGCAACGACATATGCTTTTCTTTGAGTTTTTACCAAAAATACAGTTGTTTGGCGTTATTTTTACACATTTTTGAGTTAGGTAAAATTCGTAGCTGCTAGGAGGCTTCAATGCACACTGTAGAAGCATTATGGTTCCGGGACAAACCTCTATTTTTCCAAAAAATGTCATTTGCACTTCAAAATCAAGCTTTTTCGTAGCAGTTTTATTATACCTATTTCAGCAATGACGACGCTTTTACTCATCCTCAATTGTTGCAAGAAATTGCCGCCATGACCCACAGCAGTCCAATTCAACGAAACGAAATCATGCTGATGGTCTTCAGACGACTCGATGACGTTCGTCAATGGCGGCACGTCTACAAGAGCCTCTGCCTTCTTGAATTTCTAGTTGTGTCCGGTCACCACTCGGTAGTTGAATTCTGCCGTAACAACATTGTCTACGTCGAGAGTCTTCGTGAATACGGCTACGGCGCGGCTGTCACGTACGTGACACGAAATGCCACAATCAGCAACCGCTTGCATGACCGTGACATTCGTCAAAAGGCATCCGACCTCGCTGACCGCCTTCTGGATGACCGTTGGCTAGCCGAAGCAAGAAGCACGGATCGGGCCCGGCTAACTTCCAATGCCAGCGACCGGTGTCGACGCAGGCACAACAGCAGTGCAGCGGCGACTCTGGCACTCAGTGAAGAAGAGCAGTTGAACATTGCCATTGAGCGATCCGTTAAGGATATTGAGGATATGAAAAGTGATCCCTTGCTCAAGGTGGGTTTTTTACAAAAAAATGTTTTTTCGTTTCAAGACAAAAAATATCACCTTTCACGTATTTTAGCTTGCACTCGATGAAAGTGTCAAGTCTATGCAATCCAAACCCATCACTACTTCTCCGAAAGTCGTTAAAACAAAAGACGAAACCCTTGTTGACGTTGCTGACTTGCTCAAATCCGCTTGTTCTTCTCAACCTGCCGGGGCAGACGAATTATACGTACCAACTCACTGTACTCCTGGATTCGAGCCCAAAATTGGTGCTGTCACTCCGGTTGCTGTCGATTTGGGCTTTTTTGGAAGCAATGCCACTCGTTGTCAGCAGAAGGATTGTCCCAGTCAAATGACGGAGGAGCTGCTTGTTGACGTCTTTGGTTGTGATCAGGCGGAGGACAACAACGTTTACTCGGAGATCTACGAAATACCGTCTTTTGGATCCGCTGCGGCACCGATGATTGCGTCGGATGTGCTTCCGCGAGCTGAAGTTGCTACTCACAGTGAGTTTCGTTTTTATTTCGATTTTTAGGGCTGGTGCATTTTGTTGTTTTTTCCAGCAAATCCCTTCCTCAATCATCAACCCCAGTTTTGCTCCTCCGACCAGGTTTTCTCCTGGCTTCCGAAAAGCGATCCTTTTTCGTGGATTACGCCTTCTGTGGGGGGTGATGGCCGGCAAGTCCACGGCGCCTGTTCTTCCAGCAGTTATGTACCCATGATTACCGCAGCTTCTTCATCGTCTGCTACTGCAACGCAGCAGCGTTTTGTTGGGTCGAATAAGGGTCATCAGGTGTTTTCGCAGCAGGACCAGCATCAGGCGGCTCTCAACACCTTTGATCCTGCATGGCAGCCAAGTCGCCGTGCACCTACTGATTTTTAGCCGTAAGGGCTTGTCCAGAAATTACGTCATTGCGAGAGAGGGGGAGGGGGGTTCGTCCAAAAATGACGGAAAATGATGGGGGGGGGGAGGGGGGTACCTGGTAAAAATGACGGCATTCAAAAATTTCAAAAATTGGCTTACGAATTTTCTAAATTTCAGTTTTTTTGTCAAAATGCGCTGAAAACTGACTGATTTTGCTCCAATATACCAATTTTTTTTACATGACCGACTCCGAAAAGGTTTCTTTAAAAAACACAAACACAATAATTTTTTGTGTTTTTTGAAAAGACATGGGCGGGCCTGTGACTTTTCAGTAGGCCCGGAAAAGCCCCTTTTGGCCCGGTATTTAAACAATAATGTAAAAAATACGAAAAATTAACTGTATTTTGGTTATTTTTAACAAAATTTAGTCTTTACAGATAGAAAACATAGTATTTTGAGTAAAAACCAGTAATTTATATAACGATTGGTTGCTATTTTTTTGGATAAAAATTTGGAAAAAATACAGAATGGATAATTTCGGGTCGGGCTTTCGACGGGCCGGGCCTAAAAATTAGGCATGTTTTCATGTCTGATTTTAATCCGGAACTAGTTTTTAGCAAAATTGATAAGCCAAAACTTGCAAAAAAACCTCTAAAAATGGCGATTTTTTTCAAAATGACGTCATTTAGGGGGGGGGGGTCCGGGGTGCCCCACCTTGCAATGACGACCGATGACAGAGGGGGGGGGGGGGTAAAAAATCTACGATTTTGCGATGACGTAATTTCTGGACAAGTTCTAATCTGTCAACCTCTCTGCGACCCAATGATTAATACATTCTGTGAATTTTTTAATGCATCTGTCTGGTAAATTTACTATTTATATCATTCGTAGGTTACGTGTAACACTGTTTTATTGAAAAATAAATGGTGCGATTTGTAAAAATCGTAATTATTTTACGTTTCTGTATAAAAACACAAATCCACTTTCAAATTTGCTATAAAAAAGAAAAAGCTTTTGTCGGCAAGTTGAACAACCAATCCCCTTTGAAAGCTGATACTCAGAAGGGATCTACTTGATTGCGGTGTGAAGAAGCCTATCGCCTATGCAACCCAAACATCGCTTCTGTGTAGGTACGCGCGCGCGACACGGTAAGCAACAAAGGTGTCGAGTGTGAGATTATACCGCAAAGTGGTGTGTATCGCGGGTTGTAACCACTTGACTCTTTGCGCGGGTGCGATCTCGTCTCCGCCTAGCGGTAAGCCTGCGTGCAAGAGTCAAGCTTTGAATCTTGTCTGGCATACGATGCATTCTTTTGGTGAGAGACGGTGTTTGTAGCGGGGTATAAAATTGGGCCGGGTCGGCCCTGAAGCCCTGACCTAAGTTAGGCCTTAGGTTAAAAAGATCAAAACATTTGTAGCCAAAAAATAACAAAAATGATGTGTTTTAGGACACTATTGTATGTTTAAAGTTACTTGTCAGGTAAATTTTAAGCGTAAAAGTGTATTTTGTGACGCTAAATAAGACAAAAATATTGCAGTACTTTAGACGTAAATTTCTTGTAAAACGGAAAATAATGTTGAAGGAAAGTGCCCAAATATGGCCCCTGGCTGAGCCAATAGTTTGGTCCATTTTTAAACCCCCTGTTACATTTTCGGGCGTGTGGAATTTTCGTCAGGTTGTAAATATTTATTGTAGTAGTTCTTTCTTACTTTTGTTTTTCAAATTCTGGTATGCTGATTACCATTGTATGGTAGTTTTTGGAATTACCATTGCATGATACATAGTTTTGACCCCAGAAGCCTAATCAAGGAGCACAAATTCGGCTTTGTTAATGCAAGTCAGGTCAAGTGTCTTCTGCCCCTTTCCAAATCGTTTTTGTTCCTAATTGCCATATTGCACGGGATAAGGATTACAGTACACATTTTGAATACAATAGCGAGACGATCTACACTTGTTCGAACACGCGTTTGTCCATTGTAGGTCATAAAAGGCGGCTCCTTGATTCCGAATTGCAATCTCGCTCCCGGCTGACTTATACGCCCCCCTACAAATGCACAATTTGTCGACATCTACTGGACCGGTTGGATTCAGTCAAGAGCAGCTTTTGCATATTTGGGGTAGTTTTTTTTCTCCCTGGCACTATGAAATTTTGAAATTTGCAGGTACAAAGACAATGAAAAAATTTGGATTTGACCCGTGTCGTTCAACAAGTCCGATTCCATCCGCCCCGACTGTGTCTAGTCAAAAGACAACGGCTAGCATTGGAACGAAGCCAAAGGTTGGTTACTGTAAAACAACAATGCGCATCTGTATCCCACGGGTTTCAGGTGGCTACTCCGCAGGTCGTGGCTAAGATAGAACAGTACAAACGCGACAATCCAACAATTTTTGCATGGGAAATACGTGAAAAGTTGATCAAAGAAGGTTTTCTTCGACAAATAGTTTTTTATCCTAACAAACTTTTGCAGAAGTCTGCGAACAAGCCCCCAGTGTGAGCTCAATAAATCGAATCCTTCGCACGCGGGCAGCCGAACGAGCTGCCGAGGAGCTTACCATGATCCTAAAAGCCCAAGGCCAGTCCGGACGATTCCCTCCATTCGGCGCAATGCCTCCCGTGCCATTGCCCGGGCCATTTGTCTTTGGCCCCGGGGAGGGCGCCGGCTCCGGAGTCCCTCAGTTTCCACCGAGTGCTGGCTTTTTCAATCCGCCAGGGCTTAATCCAGGCCATTTTCCCGGAAACCCTTTTTTTGGCGCAAACTTTTTGCTTGCGGCCATCGAAGCTAACAGAGCTAAGATGAATGGAAGCCGAAATGGGGGACCCGCTCCGCTCCCGCCTGCCTTGTTTGGCGGTCTGTTTGTGGACTCAGCACCTGCGACTGCCTGTCAGCCCGGCTTGGAGGTTATGCATGGCAGCCAGGGAGGATCAACTGCGGAACGGAGAACTTCGAGAAGTACTTTTTCACAAGGTATGAACATCACAAATTGTTTTTTGTAAATAAATTATTTCAGAACATCTGGACATTCTTGAAGCCGCATTCAACGCAAACAATTATCCCGGTTCCGACGAACGCCAGGAAATTATTCAAAAAACACAACTACCCGAAGCACGAATTCAGGTATGGTTTTCGAATCGTCGAGCCAAGCTGCGTCGCTGCCAACAAGACGAGCAGACAACGCCGGACAACAACCATAAGCCGTCGCTTTCTCTGACGCCTGCATCGGACGCATCTGAAAGTCGTGGTAGCGTTGGGGCAGCAGCGTTCGACGATTCGGCATCGGATACGGGCATCACCGCTGCTTCCACCAAGAATTTGCCGCCTTCATTGCTTCAAAGACACTTTTCGTGCTCTCCAACGCCAGCAAAAAAAACGAAGCCGAGCGATGGTTATGATAAAATAAAATTCCGTCCTTATATCTGACTTTGTTTTGTTCGTTTAATTATTTTGTAGCTCAATAAACGCTAATTTACTATTCAGCCAAATATGCTAACTTTATTTTTGCGGCACGAATAGTTTTGAGTACCGTGTCCTATCATGTTATCAAAACTTTTTTTGTAAAAAATTAAAAACTACAGTACCCAGCAAAACACAGTTCGATTTCATCCTGCTGGATAATAACAAGCCTACACACTTGTCTATTTTTTTTAATCGGGCAAGCAAAAGCAGATAGGAGCAAGGTGTCGCGCGCGTGCGCGAGAGACGAAGTAAACACGAGACACTCGAAAGGTATACCTACGTAGTATGTATAACCGTCAAGGACTCTGTGGCATACGATACACCTGAGAAGACAAGATTTGAAACTGCAATGTGTCAAAGCTCGCGCGCATGCGAATATGGTCCGTTTTGTAACACAAAACCCGCGCGTAAAGATTGTCAATTCTCAACAAGAGGATTAGTGTTATAGGATGCGCCGCTTCGACCGCGCACTCTTTGTCGTCGTTAGTTAAACCACTTGACGCATGTTTAAACCGAAACTGAAATGCAAAAAAAGACAAAAGATGAAAAACAATAGGCACAAAACCTGAATGTCGAGTGATCGGAATAGAAAAAAGTGGCCGGGGTTGGTGCAACGGCACCGTGCAGGGCAATAACCGAGGATTAGGATTGGGCATGTTTCGTCGCTCATCAAATCGCTTGATATTTTTTTGAATGAAAATTCGTAAAAAAAAGAAAGAAAAATTTCAAATTATAAGAAATTCAAATTATAAAACTATTAAAAAATATTTATTTCCCAGATGCCAATATTACATGAAAAAATAAAAAAAAACTTCAAAAATGCTACAAGTGATCGCTGTTGGCACCAGAACACGATTTACTGCATTACTACAGTCTAGTTTGCTTTTGGCTTACGGCCAATTTTTTTGAGGAGTTCAGCCGACGTCAAAACAGGCTGAACAGCAGTTTCGTCAGCAAGAACACCGCGAACGATTTGTGGCTCGGTTGTGTGATAGATGTCAGTGTACAGGCCCTCGGGTGGGAGAACCGGATCGGTGGTGGCAGCTTCGATGGCTTGCTCGATTTCTTTCTTGACATCTTTGTCGACCTGCTTGAGTTCTTCTTCTGTCACAAGTCCGGCAGCAATGATCTTGTCCTTGAAATTGTGGATAGGATCACGTGTCTTGCGCATTGACTGGACTTCTTCGCGTGTGCGATAGCTGAAAATAGTCGGATAAAATGTTTTCGTCATCCAAACACAATATTTGGACGTTACCTCGTTCCTGGATCGGACACCGAATGCCCAACAAAGCGATACGTAGCCGCCTCGATGCAGAGCGGGCCATTTCCTTCATCATTGTACTTTTTGGCAAACCGGATGGCTTCGCGTACCGAGATGATGTCCATGCCATCGACCCAAATGCCCGGAACGAAATCGCCGCGCGTGTAGAAATCCGTCGATGCAGAAGCTCGATTGGTGAGAGTGCCCATACCGACACCGTTGTTTTCGCACACAAAAACTGCCGGAATGTTCCAGAGCTTCGCCATGTTGACGGTTTCAAAAAACTGTCCCTGATTCGCCGCTCCGTCGCCGTAGATAGCAAAACACGAGTTCTTCTGGCTACGGTAGTGGAAGGCGAAAGCCACGCCAGCACCAAGGGCAATCTGGGCGCCGACGATGCCGTTGCCACCGAAGAACGTCCTGCCGTACATGTGCATCGATCCACCCTTGCCGTAAACGTTGCCGGTAATGCGGCCGGTCAGCTCGCAGAGGACTTCCTTCGCGGACGAGCCGAGAAGGTAGGTAAATGCGTGGCAGCGGTACGACGTGATCAGGGCATCGTCGTTGTGCATGGCACCGACCATTCCAACGGCAATCGCCTCCTGACCGTTGTAGAGGTGGCAAAAGCCACGAATAACCTTTTCTTTGTAGAGATTGCCAGCGGTGGTCTCGGAACGACGGATTAACTGGAAAGTGATAATATGTATAAAACATCGTAATTTTCGACAATAATAATTGTACGGTTTTTTATTACGATTTTGTGGTTTTCATAAAAAATATTACTTACCGTCATCTGACGATAGTAATTGATAGCATCGTCGCGGGTCAAAACTGTCTCGGCAGCAGGACCCTCATCCAGCCGGTGCAGTTTGTAGGGACGGGTTTGGAAGACTGCTTCTGTCGCCGTCGAAGCCAAACGAACGTTCAGCAACGTAGATGCCTTTGGAACAAGCGAGCGAAGTGTAGACATTTCTTAAAAGTCAGAAAAAAATATTTTTAGGGCCTACAAAAAATATCAACGTTCAAAGAACACGACTGAAAGGGGAGGGGAAAGGTGCAGTCAGTTCCGTAGGAGATATTTATGTTTTGGAGTTTCTGAACACATGAGAACATCACGCGAAAAGCAAACACATTTTGGATTGCTGATTACTGAATTTTCAGAATCGAAAAAAAAAACAAACAAACCTTCAATTTGTTGTCAAGTATTGGAAATACGAGAATTTTGTTTTAAAGCATAACAAATTGTGTAAAAACAAGTTGAGAAAAAAAAGGTCAAGCTGCTTCCAATGATTGCTAACAAAAATCGGTTCACCTGTGAAAATCAATTTTGTTCACTCAAAAATTGAAATCGGTAAATGGTTAAAAATAGACGCTAAAGGGACTTTTGTTTGTGAAACAAATTTGTTAGCTAAATAGCGCCAAACCGGGGTTGTTTGGTGTCAAGCCGAGCTGAGGTGTTTACAATCCTGAGCCCGTCCGTACATTGGGCCAAATTTTTAACTCGTATTTACGTTTAAAAGCAACAAAAAAGTGCGATAGCATGACTTGCATTTGACGAAAACAAAGTGCAAGCGGCGTATAGCATATATGTATTGACAAAAAGTGTCTCGAAGACTCCATCCGCCACACGTTTCTGGCATCCCATTTTTTAAACCGGGCAAGTCACCGCAAGCAGGACTGAGGCCTGGACACCCAAAAAACCACAGTTTACCCCAACCAAGAGGTATTTAGATCTCTGGTACATAAGAGCAAGTGCTAGTGAAACGCTGTTTACTGGCTATTTTTTCGTAGAAGAACGCTGTCATGCAAAAAATGGGAGAAGCGAAAAAAACACCCGCCCAGTGCCCTGCGCACTCTGACATGAGCCTCACGCGTGTGGGTGCACGTGATTAGCACAACGCCTGTATTTTGCCAAAAAAGGAACGTCGTCGTGCCCCGTAAATTGATTTTATCACGAGCATGTAGTTTTAAAAGTTCTTGCTGCAAAAATGTGCAGACGTCATAAAATACAAAGAATGCAGGCGTCTTTTTTTCATCCCGGAGACTTCCTGTGCTCCGGGATGAAATAATGCACTAATTTCATACGCACACGCTTGTTTATCGAGCAAGCAATGCAACAAGATCATCTCCAGTTGCGTGGTAGAGCAAGCCTGCCTTCTTCCCGGAAGACGACGTAGCCTATTTATCGCGTGCTAAAAAAAAGCACTCGTCTTACCTGTTGTACCAGTAAGTGACGTAGAAAAAATCTTAGTTCGTCCGAAAATATTTGACAAACAATTGACATTGGTATGTCCCCTAGAGCATCGTTTAAAGCAACACCGAAGGGATTTTGACTATAGTTTTTGTCCTTGGCACTATTTTTTTTATGAAAAACACTTCTGAAGCCAAATCTCGTGAATCCGATTTTTATAAATTAAAATATCGCGGCTTTAGACCTTTCCCCCGGAGGCCTACAACTCTGAACATTTGAAAGTGTCAAAATGCTGTGTTATTTTTCACCATGAGTAAGTAAAGCAACATAAAAGGCACAAAATATGATAGTAAAAAATGTTACAAAAACTACAAGTAGTGTTGATTGGAAAACTAACTAAGACAAGTCTGGGGAATGTTGCTACTTATGGTCATCGGGGGCTCTCCAAAACCTGTTATCAGAGTTCCTCAGATTTGGCATTCGCTATGAGGATTTCAAGTCCGTATTCCATGACTTTGGTATCGACATTTCGGCACCCAGAAATGCTGAATTCGGGGCATCGATCGTTGTACGACATCGAATCCGTGATGATATCGATATCTCGATTTCGGAACAAGTCAGACTGGCCCCGTCGTTTGACCTCCTGCACAACGCACATTTTGACCAGATTCCGCGTCATCGGAAGGAAAGGGATGTGGAGTCGAATGAGATTGCGCGTGATGATCTCCGAGCCCTTCAGTCCACCTTCTACCTCGTTGTACGCAGCTGCGCGCAGAGCTCGTTCAAAGTCTTTGTTTGTAAGCTGCGTTCTCGGTCGACGAGCGTGATAGTGACTAAATGCGACGTCATCGATAGCACTTGCCCCTGTGTTGGTGACGAATATGGCCATTCCTAAAAAAAAGTACAGAAAAATGGTTTTCATTCAATTATTGAAAAATGTAACATTTGCTGTTAAAAAAAACTATGTTGAAACATTTTTGCTATTTTTTTAAATATTGACAAAAATACTACACAAATTAATGGTATTTTTGTAAAATGTCTTACTTTTAAGACCATCTTTCCTCCAAAACAACTCACCGGCGTTGTATTTCACCCCTTCGACCTTTGAATTGTCGCCGATGAACTGGGATAAAGCATTGACGACCCCCAGAGGCATTTTGTCGGTTTCCTCCATGATAACGAGTGTCCTGGAGCACTGTCCAAGCGCTGCTTTCACTTTTACGTAGATTTCGCTTTGATAAGTGGAAGCTTTTGTGTGGTCAAACATGTTGTTGCCCGAAAAGACGAGGACGAAGGGATTGTCCATGCCATTGACAAAGAGGGAATCGGCGATGAGTCTCGAAATAAAGCTCTTGCCGGTTCCATACGAGCCGTGGAGGGCGACGGCCAGCATCCGGTTGGGGTTGTCGAATTTCCGTTGATCCTTAATGACCATGGGTAGCCAGGACTCAACAATGTGCTGGCCAAAGAAGAGTTCGCGAATGTTCTTATCCAAACGCGTTTCTGAAAAAAAAGTATGATTTCGGCCAGGGCCCCCCGCACAGCATTCACTTTCCCCTTGTTTTTCGACAATGGAAGAAAAAATGAGCGCGTTCATTCGCACGTATAGTGTTGACTTTGGCAGCTTCGCGCATTGGCATTTTTGATTGTTCAATGATGGCATTTGACAAAATTGTTAGGGCAAGTCCTGAGCTTTCAAACAAGCCATCAACGGCACAAAAATGTTGATTTTCGGCACAGCTGCAGGTCTACCAAGTTTTAGTTTTGAATCGTCCATTGCAGCCGTTGTAGGTTTCCGGGAAAGATGCTACAACATCAAAAGCTCCATAAGGTCGGTATCAACATGTATGCCAAGTGCCGTTCGTTGAATGAAGCACAAAAGCGAGGATCTGGGACAAAAACTGTTTTACCCGATAAAAATGGGCAAAATAGCTGAAAACAAGCACGCTCAAAAAAGAAATTTGCTCCTCCACATTCAAAATTTCCATTAATTTTTGCGTTGCGCCCCGTTTTTATAGGGTAAAACAGTTTTTGTCCCAGATCCTCGCTTTTGTGCTTCATTCAACAAACGGCACTTGGCATACATGTTGATACCGACCTTATGGAGCTTTTGATGTTGTAGCATCTTTCCCGGAAACCTACAACGGCTGCAATGGACGATTCAAAACTAAAACTTGGTAGACCTGCAGCTGTGCCGAAAATCAACATTTTTGTGCCGTTGATGGCTTGTTTGAAAGCTCAGGACTTGCCCTAACAATTTTGTCAAATGCCATCATTGAACAATCAAAAATGCCAATGCGCGAAGCTGCCAAAGTCAACACTATACGTGCGAATGAACGCTGTTTTACGCTCCATTGTCGTGAAAGTGAATGCTGTGCCCCCGCACGATGTACCCATGGTTCTGACACGAAAACTCGATTTTGGCCATTTTCGAATGTAAAAAATAGATATATTTAGGATTTAAAGATCGTTTTGGGGGTAATCAGCGGCGGTGAATCTGATAGTAGTATCAAAAAATTTATAATCAATCAATAAATCAATAATTTTGGAAAAAAATTACTGTAACTCAAAAAGGGACTGTAGAGTCTGAAAACTGAATAGTTTACCGTATTCTACGACCTCGAAAACCCGTGTATGCCGAAATTGGGCCACGGTTCCCCATCGAAAAAAAAAGTTATTTGAATTTGAATTAAAATGCCCTGCAAAAGCGCGCGCTGAAATGAAGAAAACGATGCGCACGCAGTGTCTTGACTTGTGCTTGCGCGCAGTGTGTTGACTTTGTAAGCTTCTTAAAAAGTCAGTTTGAAATTGCCAAAAACGAATTTTGGCACTCTGATTAAAAACTTAACAAATTTTGAAAATTTTTTGATCCGGAAAAAAATTATTGATTTTGAGCTATAAAAACGCTTTTAGAATTTTAATTTTTAAATTCAAATAACTTTTTTTTTCGATGGGGAACCGTGGCCCAATTTCGGCATACACGGGTTTTCGAGGTCGTAGAATACGGTAAACTGTTCAGTTTTCAGACTCTACAGTCCGTTTTTAAGTTACAGTAATTTTTTGTCAAAATTATTGATTTATTGATTGCTTATCAATTTTTTGATATCACTATCAGATTCGCCACCGCTGATAACCCCTATAACGATCTTTAAAACAAAAATATACAGCAATGTTGTTTTTTAAACATTCAAAAATGACCAAAATCGACTTTTCGTGTTAAAACCATGGGTACATCGTGCCCCGCAGTTTGTGAAAACGACTGCTGCAAATATAAAACCCACCAAAATCATGATAATTTCTAAGCGTGCCCTTGCAATCCACAACATAATTGTTATACACGTAGTACGAAGCAAAGCTGGCAATAGTTGTGGCTCCGAGGGTGAGCGTGATGGGCTCGGCTGTAGCCAAAGCAATAAGAGATGCCAACGCAACGATCGGTAATCTCATTTGTGAACCTTAAAAGCGCATATGTACATCTACGTAGGGGCCCATCCGGCATTGAAAAAGGTAGCTAGACGGAATATACATCGTTTTGTCTCCAGAACGCGTCAATCGGCATCAAATCATTTATTCGACATCCGTAACAGTGAGGCAGTCATTTTCCTTCGCGGCAAGGGCACGCAGACTGTCAGCAGTGAGATCCTTGGCTGCGTCGCCGAGACCCTGCTTGCAAATGCCCCGAAGAAGTGTCCCGCATTCCTCGGGAGTGAAATCGTTCAGCAGTGGCACACGTGATCCCGGCAGCATCCAGTCGTTGTCGTTGATGCGTCGAAGCTGGCGTTGAAGGCGGCAGTGAGGACCGGGCTGGCGGTCGTACTCGAAGGAGAGCACATTCTCGACGTTCGTCGTCAGATTGATCATCTTTTGGCCGTCTGGAAATTCAAATAATCAAAAAAATGGTAAATAAAAACATCCAAAAACCAGGTCTTTCAACACTCTTCCCCAGTGCCATGGTGTAGCCCGTGGGCGTTGGCACGTTTTCGGCGTGAATCGGACGTCCCCGAAACGTCGCACTGACAACACCTGCTCCGTTGTCTTCAGTCTTTACGTACGAATCCAGCTTGAGTGAACCTTCGTAGTTGAGTTGAAAAGGAAAACTCGTAAGAACGCCGGTCGGACGATTTGGTGACGAGCGAAAGCTCGCGACATCCTCGAGCACCCGTTCTGATGACTGGGACATGCTGAAACAAAATCATATAAAAGCAAAGAAACACGTACGGAAACACACCAAATTTCGAAAAAAGAACGCAGTAAAACAATTTTTCAAAAATCGCTTTTCAAGAATGCGCGCAACATGCAAATGCTTAGGCGTCTTGAAAACACGATACGCAGACAGCGATGTTATTTAAGAGGCAGTCTGCGAGCCGATTTACATCCGACGACACAGCAATTTTTACACTTTCAAATGTTTTGAGTCAAAGTTGTAGAGGACCCTGAGGGCAGTCTATATCCGGGATATTTGATTTTTGAAAAATCGGATTCTGGAGGTTTGGCTTCAGACATGTTTTTCATAAAATCAGATGGCGCTCTCGTCGTTTCACCCAAAACGGTCAGAAAATTTGTAACCGGGGGTTTTAGAGGACAGGGAATACGATGGCATTCTCAAATTTAAAAAAAAACAACTGCAAGTATTTTTTTTGAATTTCGGGGTCACAAAATCGGCTGCCATATCTTTATTTTGCAAAATGGACCATATAAACCATACCCTATCTGAAAGCCCGATTTTTTCTGCGTCGGATAAGCTTTTCAGAAAAAAAACGTAGATTTCCCCCCGCCTTCTAGATCTCGATTTGTAGTCAAAACAACCAAAAAACCCCCTAAACTAGTCTCGCAGCGAGTGCGCACGCGCGCGCGCACGTACGCGCACAAGCACAAAAAAGAGCGTTTTTTGTCATTTTGACTACAAATCGAGATCTAGAAGGCGGGGGGAAATCTACGTTTTTTTTCTGAAAAGCTTATCCGACGCAGAAAAAATCGGGCTTTCCGATAGGGTATGGTTTATATGGTCCATTTTGCAAAATAAAGATATGGCAGCCGATTTTGTGACCCCGAAATTCAAAAAAAAATACTTGCAGTTGTTTTTTTAAAGATTTGAGTATTCCATCGTATTCCTTGTCCCCTGAAACCCCCCTGAACAAATTTTTAGACAGTTTTGACTACAACGACAAGCGCTTCATCGGATTTTATGAAAAACACATCTGAAGCCAAATCTCCAGAATCCGATCTTTTAAAAATGTAATACCGCGGATATAGACTGCCCTCAGGGTCGTCTACAACATTGGCTCAAAACATTTGAAAGTGTAAAAATTGCTGTGTCGTCGGATGTAAATCGGCTCGCAGACTGCCTCTTTTAAGAGAGGGACAAGGCTAAAGGGGGGGCCCCCTACGGGGGCCCCAGGAAGGGAAAAGGAAGGAAGGGGAAGGCAAGGCAAGGCAAGGTAAAGGTATCAAGGAAGGATCAGAAGGATCGTAAAATCGAAAAGGATCGTCTATCGTTTTGTTGTTTATTTTCTTTTTGCCCGTTTTACGTTTATCTTTTGCCGATCATAATTTTACCGATAAGAATTATTTTTTGTTATTATCTTTTAGAATAACCGACGATTTGCATATTATCAAAATCAAATCAAACACATATCATCGTTTTTTGACCCGCTTTCAAACTTAAAAATATTATAATACATAAATATAATGGGGGCCCCTTCGGGGCCCCATGTAATTTGTTTTACGCTTTTGTAAAATATAAGTAATAATGTTGCTTTTCAATATCGCGCATCTTTCGTCACCGCCTAATAAATCCTCGCCCGCTGCAATCGCTTATTGACCCGTTTCAATGCATAAAACCAAACACAAAAAAATATTCAAAGAATATGTACTAACACTAACACTGGGGGCCAGGAAAAATAGCAATTTAACAAAAATCATTAAATTATGATACACGAATCAAATCATCAAAATTAATAACAACAATCATTTGTTTTGCCATCTTTCGCCATCACCCAATCGCCCACTGTCACCGCCGTTGCGGTTCTCTCGACTGATGGCATGTGCGGCGCCGTCCGTCTCTGCACCCGCTGTCTTGTCCGCCCCCACACCATGGATTTCATTTTCTGAGAGATCAAAAAATTGAATTATTCAAATTAATGTTTAAAATGTTGAAAAAATGTTTTTCATACTCAGCAAAAAATGGCAATGCTATTGATATCACATTTGCCCCTACCCCAGTATCTAGCAAAAATTATTTTTTTTAAAACCAAAAATTCAAATTTGTTCATTTTTGATTTTTGATTGTCAAATGACCCATCATTATGATTGCCTTTTTCCGAGGAATTCAAAAATATTTTTTTCAACATTTTTAAAATTAGTTTAACAGAATCATTTTTTTGTCTTACGCAATCGTCCGCGCGCTATCGCTCGCTCGCTCACACTCACCCACTTGACCCTGCGCGCCGCCTCCTCCCTCTATCGCGCTTTCGCCATTGACTATTTTGACAATTATGATAAAGCGTGCATTATCTTTTTCAAATCAATGGCTCCGGACCTAATGGCCCGCCAAACCGTTATCAGCGTAAAATTTGGATTTTATTGAATATAAATACCGTAAAATTAAAATTGTGTCTTTGTAAAAACATCCTACTATAAGAAAGAAGAACAAGGCTAAAGGGGGGCCCCCTACGGGGGCCCCAGGAAGGGAAAAGGAAGGAAGGGGAAGGCAAGGCAAGGCAAGGTAAAGGCATCAAGGAAGGATCAGAAGGATCGTAAAATCGAAAAGGATCGTCTATCGTTTTGTTGTTTATTTTCTTTTTGCCCGTTTTTTGTTTATCTTTTGCCGATCATGATTTTACCGATAGAAAATAATTATTTTTTGTCATTATCTTTTAGAATAACCGACGATTTGCATATTATCGAAATCAAATCAAATACATATAATCGTTTTTTGACCCGCTTTCAAACTTAAAAATATTATAATACATAAATATAATGGGGGCCCCTTCGGGGCCCCATGTAATTTGTTTTACGCTTTTGTAAAATATAAGTAATAATGTTGCTTTTCAATATCGCGCATCTTTCGTTATCGCCTAATAAATCCTCGCCCGCTGCAATCGCTTATTGACCCGTTTCAAAGCATAACACCAAACACAACACTGGGGGCTAGGAAAAATAGCAATTCAACAAAAATCATAAAATTATGATACATAAATCAAAATTAATAACAACAATCACTTATTTTGCCATCTTTCGCCATCACCCAATCGCCCACTGTCACCGCCGTTGCGGTTCTCTCCACTGATGGCATGTGCGGCGCCGTCCGTCTCTGCACCCGCTGTCTGTTCCGCCCACTCACCATGGATTTCATTTTATGAGAGATCAAAAAATTGAATTGTTCAAATTAATTTTTAAAATGTTGAAAAAATGTTTTTCATCTTCAGCAAAAAATGGCAATGCTATTGATATCACATTTGCCCCTACCCCAGTATCAAGCACAAATTATTTTTTTTTAAACCAAAAATTCAAATTTGTTCATTTTTGATTTTTGATCGTCAAATGACCCATCATTATGATTGCCTATTTCCGAGGAATTCAAAAATATGTTTTTCAACATTTTTAAAATTAATTTAACAGAATCATTTTTTTGTCTTACGCAATCGTCCTTGCGCTATCGCTCGCTCGCTCACACTCACCCACTTGACCCTGCGCCGCCTCCTCCCTCTATCGCGCTTTCGCCATTGACAATTTTGACAATTATGATAAAGCGCGCATTATCTTTTTCAAATCAATGTTCCGAGCCTAATGGCCCGCCAAACCGTTATCAGTGTAAAATTTGGATTTTATCGAATATACATACCGTAAAATTAAAATTATGCCTTTGTAAAAACACCTTACTATATAGAGAGGTAAAGTCTGCGACCAAGGCATAAAACCGGCCTAAAAATCAGGCCGCCGGCCGGCTTGCGGCCGGCCTAAATTTTCAGGCCGAAGCCGGGCCGGCCGCGGCCGCGGCCTATTTTTTGAAAAAAATTTTCGTGCTTTATTTTAGGGTTATTTTCGCAAAATTTGACCAAATTTGGAAAAAAAAATTTTTGGAAACAACCTAATATTATGGAAAAATGCATAATAATAAATTCCCCTGTCGTAAAAAGTAAAAAAAAAGACGAATGATGCACAAAAACGTCAGAAAATCATACTGTTTTCGAAAAAAATCAACTTTCGAATATTTTTCCGGCTTTTTCGGCCGGCCTTGAATCGAAAAGCCGGCCCGCAGCCGGCCGGCCGGCCGGATTTTATGCCTTGTCTGCGACAGGATTTAGTTTCGACGGAACAGCTATTTTATGACGACAAATGTTTTGTGCCCAAGTTGTAAGGGACCATGGGTAAGGTCTAAATCCGGGATATTAGATTTTTCTGATGCCGGATTCTGAAGCGGCAGCTTCTGAAAGTTCACCACCCCTGATTTTTCAAGTTGCTTCATGGTTTATGCAAAAATCTGATATTTTGGATACGGGGGTTTCTTGGCACGGGAAATCGATTGGCGTACTCAGATTTTTCAAAAAACGTATGGTTTTCCTGTAATTATCGATTTTTGTCAATTAACGTTACTTTATGGCCTCTGATAATTTAAAAAAAAAGTTCCGTTTTGTACAGACCCTTTTATCTTGTAGCCCGTCTTTTTCTGTGTCGGATAAGCTCAAAAAATAAAAAAAAAGGAGGGATACCAGAAGGCCATATCCGTGGTTTTCCGTCGCGCACTCGAGTAAAAAGCGCGCGCACAGTCTCTTTTTCGCTTCGCTGGACAAAAAAGTGATGCGCGCGCACGTAACAGGAGTCAACTTTGAAAAATTGCCCTGAAGCTAGTTTTTGCTTTGAATGCTTGTGGTCATTTTGTTTGGTTTGGGCATGTCCCAAAGATTGTTTTTGGCCACTTTTCTCTTTGATCGGTTAATTTTGCGCAGTGCTACAGGCGACAAAAGAAACATGAACTTTCAAATGCCGTATCTGATCGGAAATTTATGCAATAAAGAGCACAAGTAGCTTAAAACAATCTTTGGGACATGCCCAAACCAAACAAAATGACCACAAGCATTCAAAGCAAAAACTAGCTTCAGGGCAATTTTTCAAAGTTGACTCCTGTTACGTGCGCGCGCATCACTTTTTTGTCCAGCTGTTACGCAGAACTTTGGCAACACAGCGAAGCGAAAAAGAGACTGTGCGCGCGCTTTTTACTCGAGTGCGCGACGGAAAACCACGGATATGGCCTTCTGGTATCCCTCCTTTTTTTATTTTTTGAGCAAATCCGACACAGAAAAAGACGGGCTACAAGATAAAATGGTCGGTACAAAATGGAACTTTTTTTTTAAATTACCAGAGGCCATAAAGTAACGTTAATTGACAAAAATCGATAATTACAGGAAAACCATACGTTTTTTGAAAAATCTGAGTACGCCAATCGATTTCCCGTGCCAAGAAACCCCCGTATCCAAAATATCAGATTTTTGCATAAACCATGAAGCAACTTGAAAAATCAGGGGTGGTGAACTTTCAGAAGCTGCCGCTTCAGAATCCGGCATCAGAAAAATCTAATATCCCGGATTTAGACCTTACCCATGGTCCCTTACAACTTGGGCACAAAACATTTGTCGTCATAAAATAGCTGTTCCGTCGAAACTAAATCCTGTCGCAGACTCCCTCTTAAGAGAGACTCTGCGAGCCGATTTTGGAATAAGGTGGAGGCCGCGACCCAGCTAATTTACAACTTCAAATGTTTTGTGCCCAAGTTGTAGGGGGGCCTATGGGAGACTCCAAATGGGCCATAATTAGGGTTCGAACCCCCCCCCCCCCGTATCGGGTCGGGGGCGGGGGTAGTCGGGGGCAGAGGTGTCGGGGGCGGGGGAATTCTGCCCCCGACGGGGGCAGAAGTCGGCGGGGACGGGGGTAATTGCCCCCGAGTCCTATGAAAAATAATAAAAAAAAAGGTGTCAATTTTATCTTAAAACGAAAAGCGAGGCATATTTTGAACAAATTTTTCGTATTTTGCTCTGTTTTTAGCCTATTTGTGTTGTTTTTGAACGTTTTTCCGCGTTTAACGCTAAATTTTGCTCATTGTCGGGGGCAGAATCTGTCGGGGGCGGGGGTTTTACTCCCCGACGGGGGTCACAAATGGTCGGGGGCGGGGGTCGGGGGGCCACCCCCGGCTTCACCCCCGCGGGGATCCCCGCGGGGGCGGGGGGGGGGGGGTTCGAACCCTAGCCATAATGGATTTTTCAGATGCCGGATCCTGGAGCTAGGGCTTCTCGAATGTTTCGACGTCAAAATTTCAAACTGCTTTTAAAAATCTGATTTTTGGCATGCAGGGGTATCTTGGCACGAGAAATCGACTGGTGTATTCAGATTTTTCAAAAAACATCTGACTTTTTTGAAAAAATTAATTTTCGTCGATTTACCTGTATTTACCGTCAAAAATTGGCTGTGGCGTCCGAGAGAGGATCCTCCAGCGGGTTTTGACACCGGAATCTGAAAGCCCGTCTTTTTTGACGTCGATGGAGGTATTACAGAAAAAAAATTATGTCCCTTTATTTGACTAACACTAGGCTTGTATGGCGCGCACTTGGTAAAAAACACCTTTGTCGAGTTTCCGAAATGAATATTTTTATAGTTGGAAAAATCTGATTTTTGGCTTCCGGGGGTAGTTTGGCACAAGAAATCGACTGGTGTATTCAGATTTCTCATAAAACATCTGATTTTAATGAAAAACTTGATGATTGATGTTTTACCGTTATTTACCGTCACAAAAATGGCTGCAGCGCCCGAGGGAGAATCTTCCAGGCAGTTTTGATGCCAGAATCTGTTTTCCCATCTTTTTCGACGTCGATTAATGTATAACACAGAAAAATTTAGGTGCCTTTCTTTGACCATAGCCAGGTATTTTATCGCGCGCACTCGGTGCAAACACCCTTTTTTGCGTCATTGGCCAAAAAAGACGTGCGCGCGCGTAACAGAAGTCATGTTCAAAAAAAAGCCCTGAAGCCAATTTTTGTTGCACATGTTTACGGTTACCTAGGTATGTTCAGGCATGTCCCAAATATTGTTTTTTGCGACTTGCGCTGATCATCCGATTATTTTGTGTATTGTCACTGGCATTGAAAAAACATGAAACTGAAATATCGTAATTTACCGCTTTAATTATCTGATAAGGAGCGCAAGTCGCTAAAAACAATCTTTGGGACCTGTCTAAACATACCCAGGTGACCGTAAGCACATAAAACAAAAATTGGCTTCAGGGCTTTTTTTGAACATGACTAGTAGTCATTTAAGGGACATAATTTTTTTTCTGTAATACCTCAATCGACGTCAAAAAAGACGGGCTTTCAGATTCCGGAGTCAAAACCCGCTGGAGGATCCTCTCTCGGACGCCACAGCCAATTTTTGACGGCAAATACAGGTAAATCGACGAAAATCAATTTTTCCAAAAAAGTCAGATGTTTTTTGAAAAATCTGAATACACCAGTCGATTTCTCGTGCCAAGATACCCCTGTATGCCAAAAATCAGATTTTTAGAAGCAGTTTGAAATTTTGACGTCGAAACATTCGAGAAGCCCTAGCTCCAGAATCCGGCATCTGAAAAATCCATTATGGCCCATTTGGAGTCTCCCATGGGCCCCCCTACAACTTGGGCACAAAACATTTGAAGGTGTAAATTAGCTGGGGGCATAACTGTCTTTTCGTGCCTATTTTGTATCGGCGTCAAACTTGGAATACTGAATAATTCGAGCACGCTAATTTCAAAAAACACAAAATTAGAGCGCGCTGGCAACGCGCAAGCGAGATACAGGCGTCCAAAAAGCCTAAAAACAAGGGAAAACGAGCACTTGAAACGGGGAGCACTATGCGCGCATAGTGTTCTCTGGCGTTTTTGAGTAGAATTTTCGTCAATTGTAGGTTACAAAACGGGGGCTAATTACATCTTTAAGCTTAGGCTTAGCCTTAGGTTTGGGTTTAGGGCTTAGGTTTAGTCTTAGATATACCGTATCTCCTTCGGGCGTTGCTAGCGCGCTCTAATTTTGAGTTTTTTGGAATCAGCGTGGTCGAATTAGTCAGTATGCCAAGTTTGGAGCCGATACAAAATAGGCACTAAAAGTAAGTTTTCCTTGGGGCCAATCGGTGCGGCCTCGTTAAAACTCAACGACATGTCAACAAACGGTTTATAAGTTACCAGACACGAACAACACTGATAGCAAAAAAAGAGATCGAACAACTTGATTGTCGAGCCGATCACAGAAGTACATCAGGTCATTCAGGCACTGACCATCTGGATGAGGGTGATGTTGTCGCCCTTGAGAAGAATACGACCAATTTTCTTGCGCTCTGTTTGCTTGTAGATTTCCTCTGCTTCGTCGATGACAAAATTCATGTACTCATCAAAGCCAATGATGTAGCCTTCAATTCGGGTTGAAATGTTTTCGTAGAGCCAGATTTGAACGCGCGTACGACTCTGAAGGCACCGGAAAATCAAGTTGATGGGTTGAACCATCACTTTCTGAACCTTGGGTGGCATGATTGGGATGCGAGCAAAATAGGTATCCTGAAAAATTTCAATGTTAGGAAACAAGTCCGAGAAAGGCCTAAAACAGAGGGCGACAACAAATAAAGCACGGTGAAAAGCATGAAAAACACATGAAAATGGAAAAGCGCAGGATCCAAAAAAGCCGCGCCAAGAATCTGCGGCGAGCGAGTTTTCCCGTTTGCAGTAATTTTAGTGCTCTCAACACGCTTTATTTGACGAAGTTTTTTTTACATCGCTGACTTCGACGTGTTCGCTTGTCATTCTGCTGGAAAACTTCTGATCTTATTTACTCCCGGTTTCTCAGCGGGTAATTGCAAGTCAGTGGTTTCCACCAACGAAAAGGAGTCATGGGAGCTAAATCCAAGTAAGCTCAATCTTTAAACTATTATTTGGGCTTTTTAACGCGCATTTTTCCAGATACGTGATTGTTCAGCTCGCGAGTGTAATTTCTGGTTCGACTCGGATGTGGGTGAGGGAACGAGCTGCCGAGAAGGCTTCGGCCGTCATGTTTGATCCTGCACGTGGGTTTTTGAGTGTTTTGCCCAAATCAATAATTTGGAATGCTTTTAGTCGGCAGAAACGTGCTCTTCGAAGAACTCCGCAGAATAAAGGGCAAATCGTCGCTGCCAAAGTCCATCAAGGAGAAGTACAGCATCGCAGACTGAATATGATTTTTTTGTTATTTCTTGTTTTTATAGGTTATTTGTAGTAAATCGACACCGAACGTATACGTTGTTATTTAAATGCGGTATTCATTGCCGCTTGATATATTTTGTTGTTTTTTGACTTACTTAAGAATTGTGTTTTTGGTTCAGCGTCATGTCGGATCCAGTCATTGAGTCGATCCAGACTGATACCTCCGAAACAGCGATCTACGCCGTTGTCGCCGCTGTCGTGGTGGTTGTTATAACGATTCTGTGGCTTCTCCTGCAGCGCTACTTCCAATCCAAGGCAAAGAATACGTTCCTTATCCTCGGCCTTAGTGATTCGGGGAAGACCCTCATTTTTTCGAAGTTGATTAATTCGAGTGGGTTTTTTGGCCTAAATAAAACGATTTTTTTGTGTTACTGTTTTTTAGAATCAAATTTCGCTACATGTACTTCGCTTAAGGAAAACGTATTTGACAAGTATCTTGCCACAGATGGCACGAACCTTCGGCTCGTCGACTATCCTGGCGCCGAACGTCTTCGAACAAGCCTCTTCGATCACTGGTTGTCTCAGGTGATTTTCAATTGAAACAATTACTTTTTACTATTTATTGATTTTTTAGGAACTATCAACTGTCCGAGGCGTCGTTTTTGTCGTCGACAGCGGCACCTTTAATCGCAAGCTTCGCGACGTTGCCGAGTTGCTGTACGACGTTTTCTTTCAACTTAAAACCAAAGGCCAAGCCAAGATCCCCGTCCTTGTAGCTTGCAACAAGCAGGACAACAGCCTCGCCAAGACGGAAAAAGTTATCCGGGACGGTATTGAACGCGAATTCGGTCTCATCAACGTTTCTCGCCAAGCAGCACTTTCTTCTACGACCGGAGATAACCAAACCCGGGTACTCACCGAGACCGGAACCAACTTCACCTGGAGCGACCTCGGACTCAGGGACGTCACTTTTGTGCCCACCGCCGTCGCCGATGTGGGCTCGTCTAAGTTTAATATTGACATCGTTCACGAATGGATTGATAGTCATTGATTTTACGTTTTTTTTAAAACTATCGTAATTTTTGGAAGTTTTTTGTCTCTAGAACGTTTTTTACCATGGGATAAATTTTTCATTTATTTGAATACGACATTACACTAAAAACAATTCAATTTTATTTTTTCCACCATCCACCGTAACGGTATCTTGAATACGGAGAGTAACCGTATCCACCACGGTATCGATTACGATACCCCAGAGAACTGTACATCCGATTGTATCCATATCCACCGTAACCGCCGTATCCATAGTCGTAGTAATCATAGGGGTCCCAATAAAGTGCAAAGATCTGGCTTGTCCATATCGTCAGGACAAGGAACAAAAATAGATAGCAACGCATGGTGAACCAGGGGAAGTCGAAATACAATATGTATCGAATCTTCTCTTTTCTTTTTATACCCCTCAACTTGATACCGAAACCTGTTGCTGGGTATTCCTGACTTGTGTAGACTATAAGCATTGTTTTCATCAGAGCAATGCGTGTCGCTATTTTTTGCTTGTTGACCCTTGATATTAACCTGCATTTTTTTTGGCTTGTTACTGGAAAATACACGTGATGTGACGGCTCTGAGCTTCCAAACACTTGAATAAATGAAAAATAAATAGATAGTAATTTACACAACGACTTGTTGGACGACTTGTTGTTTAAACAATATTGCTGAAAAAATCTGATTTACAAATTTGTTAACGAGTATGAAGTTACGATATTCTCATTTATTCTCTATCTCGTACGCACCATATCATACATACAACACTACAATGAACAGTCAGTCAGAAGGTGATGAAGATGATGATGGCCCATCCGGAACGGATGAAGTTACGATATTGTGCACGTGTAAATGCTGCTACACCGATTACCTCCAGGATAAAAAATTAGCTTTCATGCCAACAATATTATTCAGAAATCTTCCTAGTAATTCCCCAGCAGCTTTTGATCTACAATACTATTACAAAAAAGAACTACAAAACAGACAAATTATCAAAGTTGTTTTTTGTCCATCCAAGAGATAAACCTGGAAACTGGGTAGATTATCTTTCAAATTTTTGCGATTCAATATTTTCGAAGTTCAATAAATTCGAAGTTCAATATTTTCGAAGTTTCGACACTGTACCATTATCTACCATGAGTTTAGGCCCATTTTAATCATTTTTCGTAGTTCTTTTTTGTAATAGTATTGTAGAGCAGTGCTAAAAAAGTTCAAATCACACGTTTGCTAGCATAACACGTGATTTCGCGCGCTGTTGAGATCGTATCAGTAGTCATGTTTTTAATCAATTTGAAATAACTTTTTTTTTGATGCACAGAAGATTCCAGTTTTTTGCATACAGAGGTTTTTTGGGACGTAGAACACGGTCTACTATTTTGTTTTGAAATCTGCTTGAGAATTCCGGAGTTAGAAAAAAAATTTGCATATTATCGATTGATTATTGATTTTTTGATATCTCCATCGAATTCCCCGTCATCGATAATGCCTCGTGGCACTTTCACATCAACAATATTAAAACGAGAAATATAAGAAATTCAAAAAAAACACACCAAAAACTGTTTTCCAGTCGAGACCATGGGCACATCGCGCGGCATCCCCGTAGGTTCGGCATCCGTTGATTGAGCGTGCCTTTCCTTGATAAAACATGCTCACTAAGGATCTCCTCTCTCTGGAGGTTTTGTATGCGCTAAAAAAAACGTGGATCGTATCTGGAAAAGTTTTACGATAATTTTTGGACGTTTGTTTGTTGACTTGATTTTTCTCTGTATTTCTGCGCTTGTCAGTGCATGTTACTCGTGAGTCGCGACCAACACCCCAACATACACCGGACAATCACCCGCAAACCACACAACCATACTTTTTTGCCAACCATATCGAGTCGAGTAACCACGCTTGTTTTTTCTCTTTTCGCTCACGATTTTATGACTTGTCGATACTCCGATCCGTCGCGACAATGCATCCATTTTCAGAGTGAATACACAATGTGGTCCGCAGAGCAGCAGCCTGCCGCACCGAATCCTGGTTACCTTCCTCCAGGCTACACCGACTATGCCCAGCAGCAACATTGCTGTTCTTCGTCATTCGCTGTCGAAGAACCATCGCGAAAGAAGAGAAAAACGCTCGACTACGACGACGATGGTCTGCAGGACAAGGAAAACGCGTCTCCAGTTGCTGGAATGCCTAGCACGGTAGGTTTTTTGTGTTTATAAAGTTGTTGCTCGAGGCTCCGAAAAATCTCACTTTGATTGTGGAAATCGCATAAAGACCACCACCACGGTTAAGCGTAGTTATTTACTTATTTTACCTGTTTTTTCAAACCTTCAGAACCCCGTAAGCACTGCATCGGCTTTATTTCAGCCTGCTTGCATCCGCGAACAACAGTTCGCCTCGATCTACTCCCCAAGCAGGGGCATACAAGCGGACAATATGTGTGTTATGCAGCAGCCGTGGTTCTTGCAACTTCCTGTCCCTGCACCGAAGATGTCTGACATGAATCAGACAATCGCCTCGTCCAGCAGCAACGATTCCGGTGTTTGCTTCAGTGCAGATGATTCTGCTCTCCAGGAATCCGCGCTTCCTGCAGGCAACCCAGCCGCTGTTTTCGCATGCGTTCCCGGGCGTCTCCAGCTGTTGGGCAACAACAAGAAGCTCTGCGTTTCCGTTGGAGAGATCAAGCGTCGTCTCGGCGTTCCCGAATGCCTAAATCAATCTATCCTGTCGGCGATTCTGCGTCGCGCCAAGAACAAGGACGGCGGAAACAAGATAAACGCCGACCTCAAGGCCCACAACGTGAGCCTCATGCAGGGTCGTCGCAAGTCCGCTCCCAACACCGTGTTCACCGCGCTCTGCGAAGAGGAGGCTCTCACGCTTGCTGCCGACTTCCTGACCGTTTCCAAGGACTCTTTTCCATTCAAAGCCCTGGTCTACGAGTTCCTGGCCAACATGACCATCTGCAACCCGCTGGATGTCGAGGCAATGAAGCAGAGACTTCGCAACGCGCAGTTTGTCATAGAGTTGATTGGAAATCTGACTTCTCGGGACAACAGCCCTGTTCTCACGCAGTCAACTCCTGCAGAGCTGTTCATGCATCCCGACTCACAGCGGGATTTTACCAATTTTTCCTTGGTATGTTTTTTTACAAATTTTTGAAAGCAAACTAATTGTTGTATTTTCAGCTAACTCATGGCTACGGCATGCACGGACACCAAGCGTCATGGAGCGTGACACTCGACGCCATCCGACACCTCCAGGTTGCTCTCGAAAATCCTGCCGCTTTTTGTGTCGCTTATAACAAGCCGGCACCATTTTGGACTAATCCGTTTCTCTAACTAAGTTAATAACTGTTTACCCTCCCTCCCCTATATTTCTGACTCACGGATAATGCAGGTCTTGCAGTATTTTGAGAAAGCGGTTATAACTGTAAACAGGTAACAAATGCGACTCGTGTTATGTGCTACTCGCTTGAAATGCTGGATAAACATATTCGTTAACCACTCAGTTTTGAAAGACAACGTTTAACTGTGCTCATAAAAAATCGCGACAATGGTATTTAAAAAATCAGATACGTATTTTTTTAAATAGAAGTAAAAAAAATCGAATCCGAGATCGTTACGCTAGAAGCAGGAGAAAACGTAGAATCATAACTGAATGGTCGATACTAATCTTCGTGGCAGGAGTGGTTGTCGGCGTGGGCGTTTGAAGGGTAGGGCGACGGTCATGGAAGTGTCCTCAGTTTTGACGTCGTCAGTGTTGTTCGTTTCGCTAAAAATAAAATTGCGGTCAAAAGTAATGCCATGCAGAGAAAATACAAATCCAAAAAGTATTACACCTATTTCGTGTCGAAAATGGATAATTATCGTATACGTTCGTTTCAAAAGTTCGGTGTGGTAAAAACTTACGCAGTACTTTCTTGTCCAGTTTCCTCCACCGCCATGGGTGGTTCATCGGTTTCGGTCTTGAGTGGCTTGCAGTTTGGATGATGATCAGTAGAATACGCAAATGTGCCATTCCCGAGAAAGCCCTTGGCACAGATAAACTCGGAATCCTGGTTTTCATTTTTCAAACGTCGACACGTTACGCAAGTATAGTTCATGGCATTAGGTTTCTCAGAGTTTGGACTGAAGAGCCGAACATCCGGTTCTGTAACACGGATATCGTTACCTATCCGATGGCGAGCCTCAAGCTTGATTTTAACCTCGTTTTTTGTAGAGGAACTCTCGATTCCGGTAGGACTGCTGGGGGGGCTCAGTGTAATCTCTGGGATAAAACCATTCGCCTGCGCCAAACCAGAGGGATAGGCAGACGACGATGACGACGTTGCACCATAGCCCGACTGGAAACTACCGTTATGGGTCCTTTTTCGCTTCTCTGACGTCATCGGCACAATGGCAGTCGTTCCGGCAGGCACGGCAATCAGTGACATCCCATACGGAATGGTGACCAGCATCACAGTCGGTGCTCTAGGATTTTCAGGAGTTGGGCCGGTGATATGAGCAATCTGAACGTTATTCGTATCCAGCGGTGGCATGGTGACGGCGATGCCCATAGGAATAGAACTCGTAGGCTGTGCACCGTTGCTCTGAGCCACAGGTGAGGACGAAACATTGTTTCGGGGAACAGATGAGCACGGGCCACTGTTAGGGTTTCCAGATGTGAGCAAACCGTTGTCCTGATGTCCGAGTGATAGTGCATCATTGTTCTGGGCAACCATGATAGGTTCGGGAGCTGCAGCTGAAAAAGACGACGCTACAGGAGCGTCTGCGACTGCCGGAGGAGTTTCTTCGATCGCTGGAAATGCAACCGCGTTTTCCGGCACAATGGCCTCAGGCTCTGGCTCGACAAAGGAAGGCGGCGCGACGTACAAGCTCCTGGATGCCCGATTTGATCGACGGGGTTGAACCGGTTTCTTTCTATCTCCTTTTGTCTGAGCTTTGGGTGGAGGAGCAGCAACAGTGGCAGCGGCAGTGTCGGAGCGTGGGGGTCTGCCTCGACGACGTGGCACCTGAACAATATCTGCATTCGGCATGTTTGTGGACGCTTGGGCACTTTTCGGAGGCCTGCCTCGTTTTGCCATTTTTTAAATCGCCTGAAAATTAGCGGTTTCATAAAAAAACCTGACTTTTTCAAAAATAACGAAATACTATCGCGACTGTGCCGTTCGTAAACATAGGCTTATATCTGCAGAAAATAAATCGATTTAATTTAAACTGAAAAAAATAAACAAACAACGTGACAACAAACTAAACCACAATATTACATCAAAGCAAGGGGCAAAGGTGCGTACGAGAACAACGAAGCCTTCGCTCGATAATGAATACCATTTTCCACGTGAGAGGTTCGTTAAAATTACTCGCCATATTGCCATATTACACGCATTTTTTATCACATATTTTATCCCATGGAATAGTGTACACGAGAACTCACATGGTATTATGCAACGATAAATAAATATGAAAAGAAGCACCCCCAAGATAAAGCACATACAAACAACCAGTGGATTCACCGACGAACTGTACTGGAAGGAAAGACGCACATTTTTCAACCGGACATAAGGAGTGCGTTTTTTTCAATTTTCGTTTCGGGATTTCTTCAAACCTTGCTTTCTGCTTTTCTCACCTCCTTTTTTATCTCTGGCGTTCTACTAAGAATTGCTTTGTGGTTCTGTTATTCATCATGTTTGGATCCACGAAGACACCTGCATTCAGCACGCCCACCAGACCGGGGTCGCTTTTCCCCCAGACATCGACTCCTAGCATCGGTGGCGGGCTTTTTGGATCGTCAGCAACTATTGCTTCCCAACCGTCTACCGGAGGAGGATTGTTTGGTGGAGGTACGTCAACGGCTCAAACCAACACGGTGACATCGTCATTGGGGGGGGGGAGTCTGTTTGGTTCCACCGCGCCGGCGGCAACGACTACCACCGCCCCAACCTTTGGCTCAGGGGGCACCGGACTCTTTGGATCTTCCGGGACAATGGCGGCAAAACCCGGATCACTTTTTGGATCGGCGAGTAACACGAGTATCGGAGGACAAAAGCCTGGATCGCTTTTCGGATCGACTGCCACTGGCACGGGTGGCAGTCTTTTTGGATCCACCCAAAAGCCGGGCATGTCCGGTAGCTTGTTTGGGCAGACGACAGTTAGTCAACAACCGGCGACGGCGGCGCTGAAGAGCCTGGAAACGGTCATTTCGGTGAGTATTTTTTGGGAAAGGAGGGGGGTTAGGCTTTTTATACTGTTACGGTTTTATGCCGTTTTACCTAAAAAATATTTGAATTTTCAAAAAAACCGTCCATTTTAATTAAAATTGTTCTTTTTTTGTATTTACAATCTTTTTCCTGTAAATCAACCGTTTCATTTCTTTCAGAACTCCCAAGCCCTTGTTGCTGCTCTGGCCAAGCCCCTCGTCTATGGCGACGATCGCGATCAACTGGTCTGTCGCCTCAACAATATTCTCTCAGCTGTTGGCACCGGCAATGCCTACTACGGATCTGGAAAGCCGCCGCACTCCTTTGATCAGTATAATCCGTACTTCATGTTCAAGGGCATCGGATACTGTGCGCTCAGCAAGCATCGTGACATCGATGGCGTTGTTGCCCTCACACTTGGCACTCCAGTGTCGAATTTGGAGACTCCCGAGCAGAAACAAAAGGTTGGTCGCATCACAGAAAGGACAAGTTGTGCATAGAAATATTTGGGACCGCTTTTCAGGTAATTGATGCACTTTTTACAATCTTGGGCAATGACCCAACGGTTCACGCAAATCTTATACGTGCCTATGCGATTTCTGAATCTGTTTCTGAAGTTGAAATCTACGTTACCAAGAAGGGCGTCGGACGGGTTCCAGCGCAACAGCTCTACAAGTTTTTTGAGCAGAAAGAAAGGAAAACATCACTTCAAAATCAGCTCAAATGCGACAAAGTCACGCCGCGCGTTGAGATGCTGCCTGTTGACATCGAGCGCTACTACGGCACGCCACCGCAATCTTTTACCGAAGCAGTGTGGAAGCAGGCTATCATGGACAACCCCGACCCTGACAATCTCATTCCCTATCCTATCTACGGGTTCAAGGAGATTCTCGCTCGCCGACAACTTCAGGGTTCCCAAGCTCAGGCTCAAGACCTGGCTCTTGAATCCTACAAGCAGCGACTTCAGGCAATCAAAAATGACGTTGCTGAAGTCAAATCTGTCAAGAAAATTCTCAGGGAGCAGGCTGGTTGTCTGAAGCTTAGGTAAGTGCTTTTTTGCGGAACGAAATTGACCCAAAATACAATTTTACATATTTGCTATTTGTCTGTCATATGGGGCACCCTGCGAACGCCAGGCGCGGGAAATGCCCGGTTCGACTCAGACATTTCCCATGCCCCGTTAGATTGGTTTTCATGCTTCTTTATGCAGTTATCCAGGGGACAAGCGGCTTTTTTTTATCAGAACACGTAAGCGGAACAGATCTTGGGGTGGAGCGTTGTCTCGCGTAACGAAAAAATATTTCACATGAGTGTTTTTTTCGTCCTATCAAATGCTTCTTTTTAAACCATTCATTTATTTATTTCTTAGGATTCTTCGACTGATTATGGCAATTAACGCCAAAGTTCAAGGCACTGCTGTCATCAATCTTGACGAAGAACGTCTTATCAATCGACTCGAAACGCTTTCGGTATGCCTAAATGGCCCAGGCAAGCTTCAGCAACGGTGCGGCAGAATCGCGGAATACTTTGACAAGAATAACACGGAAATCTCGATTCGCAAAGCTGATCTTGCCGATCACGAGATTTTGACGGCCGAAGAGAAGGAAACAATGCGAAAGTACCTTACTCGACGACAGTCTGACATGGAAACGATCTCGAAGTGCCTTGTGGAAAATATCGACGACTTTTCCGTCATGATCAAGCATACCTAATCATGAACCAAAAGGGTACGGTCACGTCTCATCTTCCATTTTTCTATTTTATCTGTGCTCTCCTTGTCTGTTACGATCTGTTGTGGTATTTGTTGAACGGTTGGTTTAGCGATCTTGAATGAATGAAAAAAAAACAACCGATGAAAAGTTTGTTTTATTTAAATAGGGGGTCTCGGGCGACTTTGTTTGGCGCAATCTTTTGCTCTGGTTGATAACAGGAATGTGTTTTGGGCAGAGTTGTTCAATTCGACAATTTTCAGCGCTCGCGCTCTTTGAGCAATTCAATTTTCCGTGCTCGCTCTGCTCATGCTCTTTGAGCTCCTAAAATTTTCGCGCTCGCGTTCTTTTATTCTCAGAACCTTTAAATTTATAGTGAGCAGTGCAGAACCTCTAAATTTATAGTGAGCAGTGCTCATTTTAAAAATTTCTCGCGCTCGCTCTACTCATGCGAGCAGTCCAATTTTTCGCGCATATTTTGAACAAATTTTTCGTTTTTTGCTCTGTTTTTTGCCTATTTGTGTTGTTTTTGAACGTTTTTCCGCGTTTAACGCTAAATTTTGCCGGGGGCAGAATCTGTCGGGGGCGGGGGTTTTACTCCCCGACGGGGGTCACAAATGGTCGGGAGCGGGGGTCGAGGGGCCACCCCCGGGTTCACCCCCGCGGGAATCCCCGCGGGGGCGGGGAGGGGCTTCGAATTGAGTCGAATAAAAAGAGCCATTGCAATGGCAAATTGAGTCGAATAAAAAGAGACCACCGCGCGCACATCCACGAACGCATACTGTTCTCCGCTTTTGCTCTTCGATTTTCCCGCTTTCCTATCCAACTTTTTCGTCGTCAACTTTTGCTCATGTCAAGGCCGAGTTTTATGCTTCCTGAAAAGTTGGAGAGTTCCAACTTTCAAGCGTACGGCGATGGAACTCCGTGTCAGCTAGGGATCGACGAGGCTGGTCGTGGTCCGGTTCTTGGACCCATGGTTTACGGGTGCGCGGTATCGACTCTCGACCAGGCAGATCGGCTAAAAGCCCTCGGCGTCGACGATTCGAAGGCCTTGGCAGAGAAGAAGCGGGAAGAAATCTTTGAGCTCATGGATCACGATGCGGGTAGTCAAGAGGTTGGTTATTTTGGAAAACGTAGATGCTTTTTTGACTTTCACTTTGCCTAAAAAGTTGATTTTTGTTAGAATATTTTTTCCGAGGTCTAGATTTTTCTTTTTTTCCAGTTCGTAGCTTACGCCTGCCACGTCCTCTCCCCTCGGTACATCAGTGCCAACATGCTGCGTCGATGCAAGACGAATTTAAACGAGCTTTCCCACACCGCGGCCATGGCTCTCATCCAGCACGCTCTGGACTCGGGAATCAACGTTACCGAGGTCTTTGTCGACACCGTGGGTCCGAAAGTTACGTATCAGGCGATGCTGCAGCGCCGCTTTCCCCAGCTCGCGATTACGGTGAGCGAAAAGGCAGATTCACTCTTTCCGATTGTTTCCGCCGCTTCTATCGCCGCGAAGGTGACTCGTGATCGACGAATCAGTGCCTGGGAATTCGAAGAGCATGGCTTTGAGCCACCGTCTACCGGCCTCGGAAGCGGGTATCCAGGTGATCCGTCGACGAAGAAGTTCATCGCCTCGTCTATCCATCCTGTTTTTGGGTATCCCAATATTGTGAGATTCAGCTGGAAGACTGCGGAGTTGGCTCTCGACGAGAATGCACTCAGCATTGAATGGTGGGTTTTTTTTGCTTTGGCATTTTTTGAACCGAATGATGAATCTGCGTCAAGTTAATCATGTCATCGTAGACCGACCCATGTTGTAATTTTTTTTTTATAATTTTACGTTCGAAATTATTTTTTTGTGTTCAAAAAATGTGTGAATTAATTTCAGGGAAGAATCTCTTGACCAAAAACAAGCCGGCAAGGGCTCAATCGGTTCCTTCTTTGTCTCCAAGTCCGGAACCGACTGCAACGAATACATTGCCGAATTTGGACTGAGGCCTCTGACGTCCATTTGAAATCTTGTACTACATTTTTTGTTTGTGGAATTTCTGATCACGTTTGATAAAAACATTTTGTTCGCTGCTTTTCATTTAAAATGCGTTAATTCGTACGACTATTTACTTTCTGACATTTAGGATTTTTTCGGTTTCATCCGTCTTTCAGCCATGGGTCTGAGATTTGGAGCGGTTGTATCGGCGTTATCGGTTGCGGCGTGTGCCATTTACCTAACTCATACTCTCCACACTTTTTACAACCTCTACAATCCAGAAGTGTGTGTTCCTGGGGGCCCCGTCACTTGCATTTTTGTGAGTAAAAAAAAAATATTTTGTGCTTAAAAAACGCTTGTTGAAGTCCAACGCGAGCAGAAATGACGGTTCAGATTCAAAAACACCGGTTTTAGCCCTACCTAACACCTCAAGGTCCAGAAAAGAAGTTACCACCCGTGTCGATACGCATCTTCGTCGCAGAATTCTCCCATGGAGGCGGTAACAAAATTGAACTTTACCGAAACGATGATCTGAAACCGGACGAGGATCTCGAGGTTGTCGTTCCGTTGAAACTTCCAATTTCGACGAGACACAATGGCAGTCTTTTTGCTCACGTTATTCTGCTGCCGGTTGACGAGCACGGAAGTGGGGAGCACGCTGTGAGTTATCTTCCGTACAAAACTTTTTTCGTTGAAACCAACAATGATGAAATAGTGTCATGCTAATCATGAAACGGCCCTCGTAGGCCGAACCATGTCGTAAAAACTGATGACTGAGAATTTTTTTGTCCAAAAAGTAAATTGCTTAAAAAAAATTTAATTGAAGTTCGTTGGTTTTTTAAGTCAGAACGCCAAATTGCCCGTCTGTTTCCTCTTACTCAGTATCAGGAACCCATTGCTGAAACTTTCCAACTTATCGCCGGCGAGGAGACTGCGAAGGAACAATCCAAGGTTGCAAAGAAGCGCCAACGTCCAGTGACCCATATCAAGTCCAAAATTTACTTTTCAATTGTTGCCGATGACATCATCTTCCCACTTCGGAGGATTCCACCCGAGTTGCTCGTTTTTGTCGAAGCAGAATTGGGCCCGGATCAAAAGCACTACTACCATCCTCTCTTTTACGTTGATTCCATGAGCTCGCGTTTGGCTGATCTGATTGAGGTTGGTTTTTTACTTGCTTTTGAAATCAAAAATTTTTATCATAGTTTTTTTAAGTTAGGATTTCCTTTACTGTTTTCAAGCATACTTTTAACAGCCACTCTGTGAGCTTTTTTATCAACAAGGTGGAGGGTCCGACACAGTGATTTCACTTTTATAAATGTTTTGTGCCGAAATGGTAGACACCTATGAGGAGGGTTCAAAATATTGTTATTTTTTTTTTAGAAGCCGAATTCTGAAGTTACGGCTTCTCACACCGTTTGACGTCAAATTTCAAAAATGCTTCCAAAATTCTGATTTTTGGTTTACAGGGGTATCTTTCCACGAGAAATCGACTGGTATATTCAGATTAAAAAAAAACACCTGTCCGTTCCGGAATTATCGATTTTGTTCACTTTTGCCTCATTTTGTGGCATTTTTTGGCTCCAGCATCCGTATTGCTCCGAGGAGTAAAGAAATGATTACGCAATATTAAAGCCCGTTTTTTTCTGCATCTGGCATACCAAACCAAAAAATTTTCCCACAACCACAATTTAGTGAAGTTGGCCCCTTTATGGCGTCAACTCGGTCAAAAACCGTGCAAAAAGCGCGCGTTTTACCTCAGCAGCCAAAAAACAAGCGTGCGCGCGCATCACTTTTTACGCTTTCAAATGTTTTGACTCAAAACTTTTGAGTCTAAGTTGTAGGCCTTTTGGGGCAAGGTCTAAAACCGCGATAATTTGATTTAAAAAAATCGAATTCTGGAGATTTGGCTTCAGAAGTGTTTTTCATCAAAACTATTCCACAAGCTCCTTTGGAAATGTAAAGATCTGAAAATTTTTATACAGGGGTTTTGGGGGAAGGGGAATTCAGTGACATACTCAGAATTTTTAAAAAACATCTGCAAGTATTTTTTTATTAATATCATTTTGAAAATTTGACGTCAGAAGCTTCCAGAAGCCGTAGCTCCAGAATCCGGCTTCTAAAAAAAATTTGATATGAGTATTTGGACCCTCCCCATAGGTGCCTACAATTATGACACAAAACATCGGAAGGTATAAAATGCCTGTGTCGGACACTCCACTTTACTAATAAAAAAGCTCACAGAGTGGGTCTTAAAACAGTTCTTTTTGAATGAGAAAAAACTGATCTTTGGTTTTGTTGGCATCCTGTAAAAATTTACGTTGTTGCGATTGTCTGAGTACATGCAGTGCTGAGGTGCTTTCGGTTTGTTTTATGCACGAGAGACCATCATACCAAACAGCCTTTGAACATGGGTTGCAAGAGCAGTTTCGTTGGATACGTCAAAGATTATCGGGGGAAGGTTGTCTTCAACGCTTGTTCTCTCGGGACGTTGGCTGCATTCTTTCAGGATGACGCAGGTTTGATAGGGTTTGTATTCACCGGGGGGAACTGACCGGAATTGATCGTGAACTATTTCGTACTTGGGGTAGATGTTGAGGAGGCACCGGCGTTTGTACTGAAAAAAAAGTGTATTGTAACAATACTTAAAAATCATTATTGACAAAAAATAATAATTGATTGTACGAACGTTCACCCAAGGTGTTGCATTTGGATAGCTTATTTTTGCTGCTTACCTGGGTTCTCAACGGGGCTGTTTTTTTAACAGTATCTAGTTTTGTAAATAAATTTTATCGTCGAAAAACCGTTAAAAAACAACAACAAACCCGAAGGAGGCAGAATCACTTCCTCGTCGTTGCACAGATTCATTTTCCGCTCAATTAGTAATTCAACTGACGACTAAATTACGGTGCCCGCCATTTACCTTTTGCTTCCAGATTAGCCCAAAAGAGCGGTGCCAGGTCCGCATTCTGCGTCAAAAAACAAAACCGATTAGGCATTTTCCCTGTTAGTTTCGCGCTTTCTATAAAGGCAGTAAAGTCAGTGCATCCATCAAATATGATTTTTTTTAAATAGAATTTGATAAAGCAACACGTTATCACTCAAAATGATAATATTTTGTGATACCGCATTTTGTATCTGCTGGTTCAGCGCGCACGAAAACCCGGAATCCGTATCAAGGTGTTGCAAACAGGGTGGCGAAGAGGGGATTTCCATGGGAAATATCCCGGGAATTATCCCGTGATAGATGGGAATTTTGAAAATGCGCGATTCCGCCTAAAGTATCACCGTTATTTTACGCAGGCGCGCGTTTTTTCTTTTCGAGAAGGGAAGTTATTTTATTTTCATTGTTAATTTTATTACATTAATAAAATAAGCGTGTTTTTGGATATCTTTTTTGTATGAACATGTACTTCTTTAAACGTACCAAAAAATACCCCCGGGGACTCCCATGGGATAATTCCCCTATTTCTAATTCCCATGGGAGTTTCGCCACCCTGGTTGCAAATCGTGTACTTTACACGCACGCACGACACGAAGCTATTAGACGACGCACTATGTGCCCATGGTTTCGACGCGAAAACGTTTTTTTACGGTTTTTACGGTGTTTAAAGTAACAATATTTTAGGTATAAAGATACTATTAGGGGTTATCTGCTATGGAGAATCTATCGGTGATATCAAAAAAACGGGAACTAATCGATAAATCAATAATTCAGAGTAAAAAACGCTGTATCTCAAAAACTGTTTGTTAAATTCCAGAAAAAAATAGTGCATCGTAATCTACACTATCGAAAACCTTTGTTCGCAGAACATGAGCCGGCGGCTCTCACGAAAAAAAAAGTTATTTCAATTCAAAAATAAAACTTCAAAAATCATTTTCAGAGTCCAAAATGAATATTTTTTTTTGGATAAAAAAGGTTGCAAAATTCAGGATGTAATTAATCAGTGCGCAAAATTGCCTTGTAATATAAAACTGACTTTGCGCGAAGCTTTGAAAGCTAACACATTGCGCGCCTTAGCAAGCGCGCAGTGTTCTGCTTGTCGCTTGTAACGCTAACGCAGGCGCTTTTTGTATGGAGTTTTGGATAAAAATTGAAATAACTTTTTTTTTAGTGGGGCCCGCCTGCTCATATTTTGCGACCAGAGGTTTTCGATAGCGTAGATTACGATGCACTATTTTTTTCTGGAATTTAACAAAGGATTTTTCGGAAAAAAATTTTTTTTTCGATTTATCGATGGATGGTTGATTTTTTGATATTGCCATAACATTCGCCGTCGCTTTTAACCTCCAAAAATGTTTTGATATTCAAAATATAGGCATTAAAAACATGTGAAATTGACAAAAAAACCGTAAAAAAACGTTTTCGCGTCGAAACCATGGGCACATAGTGCGACGTCGTGACCAACATACTACTGAGAATGTTGGTTGTCTGTGCACAAAGTATGCTAGCCCTAAGGGCTTGTCCAGAAATTACGTCATCGCAAAATCGGTGATTTTTTACCTCCCTCCCCCATCTGTCATCGGTCGTCATTGCAAGGTGGGGCACCCCGGACCCCCCCTCCTAAATGACGTCATTTTGAAAAAATAGTCTTTTTTAGCGGTTTTTTTGCAAGTTTTGGTTTATCAATTTTGCTAAAAACTACTTTCGAAAACTTTATGCCGAAATTATTGTGTAGTTATTATGTTTTTTTAAGAAGCCTGTTCGGAGTCGGTCATATTTAAAAAAATGATTGGTGAAACATAATCATATTGAAACAAAAACAGTCAGTTTTTAGCGCATTTTGGCAAAAAAACTGAAATTTAGAAAATTCGTAAGCCAATTCTTGAAATTTTTTAATGACGTCATTTTGAGCAGTACCCCCCCCCCCCTCCATCATTTTCCGTCATTTTTGGACTGACCCCCCTCCCCCCCTCTTGCAATGACGTTGAATTCAGCGTCCCAGGAAACCCTAACAACCTTCTGATACCCGTGATTCATGGTCGTTGTAAAAAAAAAAATTAAGCAAAGTAGATTTTTTTTGCTGTGCAAAAAGATAGGGCCACTTTGATAAAACATTATTTGCAGACCAAGTTATAGATCAATACAGGACTTACGGTATTATGTAAGTACTAGTAGTATAACAAACACAAAAAATGTAGAAACCCGGTCGAACAATCTGCGCTTTGATAGTCTGCAAGCTAATTCTTTCTATTGAGCTCCTCAACATCGATTAGGGAATCCTAGTGATCCGTTACGCGGTCCTATTGTCTGGTGTTGTTATAAAAAGTTTAGGTAGGGATACAAGAAGTATTGTTATAATAATATTGGCATCAAAGAGCGACATTAAAACCCCAGGAAAAATTTTTTGTAACTGAATTACCCTCGATTTGAACGATTTCCGGTACATCGACGCGTGGTTTGGTTCAAATCGGTGTGGTTTGAAGCGGTTTTGCTCATGAATGTTTAGAAACAACTTGTGGGAACATTTTGGCGTACATGACACTTTAGTCCAAACGAAGCATCGTTCACGCAGAGTTTTTCATTTACACAGAAATTTTTTTCAAATTTGGTCAAGGTTCCTATCGTCTTTTCGGTGACGTCAATAGAACATAAAATTCTGCTTCGTTTTTGAAATACTCATTTTGGGTTGTAGAACACAAAAAAAGCGATGCTTTCATCATAGGTAACATAATTAACTTTGATAGCTGATAAATTACTCAGGTTCAGTCAAAACGCTACACTTCGAGCTGATATTACTACACCCAAGGTTAAATGCAAAATCATACCAAAATGTTCCTACTACTTGTTTCTCAACATTCATGCATAAAACCGCTTCAAACCACACCGATTTCAACCAAACCACGGGTCGATGTCCCGAAAATCGTTGACATCAAGGGTAATTCATGTCAGTTACAAAAAAAATTTTCCTGGGGTTTTAAGGTCGCTGTTTGATGCCTATATCATTATAACAATACTTACTGCATCCCTACCTAAACTTTTTATAACAACACAAGACAATACGATCACGTAACAGACCACCAGGATCCCCTAATCGATTTTGAGGAGCTCGATAGTGAGCATTGATTGGTGTGCAGACTATCAAAGCGCAGATTGTTCGACCGGGTTTCTGCATTTTTTGTGTTTGTTATACTACTAGTAATTACATAATACCGTAAATCCTGTATTGGTCAATAACTTGGTCTCAAAAGAATTTTTATATCAAAGTGGTGATTCAACGTCTTTTTACAACGACGTTGAATCACAGGTATCAGGACGTCATTAGGGTTTACTGGGACGCTGAATTCATTCCTCAAAACAGATTTTGTTTAACTCTTCAACGAACGTCAGAAACGCCCTTTTTGGGGGTGGCCCTATCTTTTTGCAGACTACTGTACCATAATGATTAGGGTTAGGGTGAAATGAATTCACAACTGCTTGTGTAGACGAGTGGTAAAAAAAAGTAAATTTATGAGAACCCGGTTCGAACCTTGTCTCAGGTATTTCCAGGTGAAAACGACCCAAGGATGAAATAGTGTCATGCTAATCATGAAACGGTCACCGTTGACCGACCCGTGTTGTATAAACTGATGGCTGAGGGTTTTTTACACCATTATCCACCCCTCTCTAAAAAGCTTGAAGCTCACCATGGGAAATCGCCTACACGTGTGGCTCGTTTTGTGGTGCACCAATTTTTTGGTTTCTTGAACGAGATAGGCGTTGTAAACGATGCTCAAAACTTGCTGGCATCGTCCACACATTTCATTGGCTGACAACGCACTTGCCGTGTTGATCTGAACGACGGCATTTTAACTAAATTTATTTGTGCAACTTACCGCCAGGATGCCAATGATAGCACTGAAAACCAGAATTCTAGCCACAGGCATGATGACAGGATACCACTGTGTTCTGTCGGACGATTGATTCTTTTTATTGCTACTCACATCAGTGCTATTGGACCATATAGAAAGGAAGAAAGCACAAAACGCGACCATGCAAGAAGCACAAGACAGGGCCGAGGACGATGGGCGTTAGTCCTGGCTGGGTTAACGTCGTAACCAGTGGGGCGTCGTTGGGGGGTGGTAAGGGGGACTCGTGTTGAACCTTCAAGAAAGTGTGTTACTAAGTAAGTCTCTTGACCATGACTGAATGGCTGGTGGTTTCTGTAGATAGCGAGAGTTGTCAGGCACCATCGATCAAGGGTTGTCATAAGTGGCCATCGAGAAAAATATAACAATGGAATGGAAGTGAAAGTTGGGAGGTAATTTCTTGGATTACTTTAAAATAAATTTTATGGAATTTAAAAAAATTGATTTTATTATGGAAACAAATTGTGAGCGTAATTTGAAACAATTTTCTGGGAGTTAGAGTTGACGCTGGCATTAAAGTGCACGCGTAAAACTGCAATAAAATCAAGTTTTTTTGTTTGTAGTCACGTGGTCGTAATTAAAAATTTATTGTCTTGAAAATCAAAGAGAAATACCTATGGCTCCCATTTTTTAAATACGGAGCATTACTGGTTGAATTTTTTTAACAACATTTTTTGTTCCGAATGGCTTCTTCAAAAATTAATGAGTTTTTCTTCAAATAAATTTGGTACAGTGAAAAAATTCAAAAAAACAGAGTGCTCAAAAGCTTGAACTAGCAGTAATGCGCTTTATATTTTCTGTGCTCACTCGACTGACGTCAATGGTCACGGCCATGGCACACCGGCAGTCAGGTGTGCCTGCATGTGACTGCAACAATCACTCTGTAAGCATGTGTCAAAACAACGGGGTGAAGGAGATGACGATCAATCACTGATCGATAGAACACACTAATAGCAGAAATTAACGCGGACACGTGCATTTATATTTACTTCTAGGCTGACCAAATTCTGGGTTTAAGTTTGCTTTGCTTTCATTTCGGCACCGGAAAGGTAAAGATTACATGTTTGAACCTGGGTAACATTTTTATGGTCATATTACTGCTGTCATACGATTTAAGAAGGAGTCTGTGACAGGATTTTGGATTAAGGTGGAGGGTGCGACCCCGTGAAAAAACAACTTCAAATGTTATTAACCAAAGTTGTAGGCACCCCTGAGGGATTGTTAAAAAAAAATAGAAAAATTTTTTCAGATGCCGGATTCTGGAGATTTGGCTTCTGAAATGTTTTTTCGTTTTGAATTTTCTACTCAATTTTTAAAAGAAGCAAAAATCTGAATTGAATATGACAAAGGTATTTTGGCACGAGGAATCGATTCCCGCACTCAGATTCCACAAAAAACATCTGTCCGCCCGGCAATTATGTTTTTTTTGTTTTGTATTCATATTTTCAGCCAAAACATGCCTATTTCGTCCGAGGGGGAGGGCAAGGCATACCCTATCTTGAAGCCCGTTTTTTTTGCCATCGGATGAGCTAAAACACAAAAAATTCTATGTCGGTCCCGGTGACCAAAACAGGGAAAAACCCGTCAAAATGGTCGTTAAAAAACAACGAGAACGCAAAGCACACCAAAAGTCGCCGCGTGCGCATCGCGATGCGCGCAGCGCGTAGTCAGTTTTTTGACCGTTTTGACGGGTTTTTCCCTGTTTTGGTCACCGGGACCGACATAGAATTTTTTGTGTTTTAGCTCATCCGATGGCAAAAAAAACGGGCTTCAAGATGGGGTATGCCTTGCCCTCCCCCTCGGACGAAATAGGCATGTTTTGGCTGAAAATATGAATACAAAAACAAAAAAAACATAATTGCCGGGCGGACAGATGTTTTTTGTGGAATCTGAGTGCGGGAATCGATTCCTCGTGCCAAAATACCTTTGTCATATTCAATTCAGATTTTTGCTTCTTTTAAAAATTGAGTAGAAAATTCAAAACGAAAAAACATTTCAGAAGCCAAATCTCCAGAATCCGGCATCTGAAAAAATTTTTCTATTTTTTTTTAACAATCCCTCAGGGGTGCCTACAACTTTGGTTAATAACATTTGAAGTTGTTTTTTCACGGGGTCGCCGGTCCAATATCCTGTCACAGACAGGCTTTTAAGAGGGAGTCTGCGACAGGATTTAGAAATAAGGTGAAGGCGACGGAACAGCAATTTTATGACGACAAATGTTTTGTGCCCAAGTTGTAAGGAACCATAGGTAAGGTCTAAATCCGGGATATTAGATTTTTCTGATGCCGGATTCTGAAGCGGCAGCTTCTGAAAGTTCACCACCCCTGATTTTTCAAGTTGCTTCATGGTTTATGCAAAAATCTGATATTTTGGATACGGGGATTTCTTGGCACGAGAAATCGATTGGCGTACTCAGAGTTTTTAAAAAACATCCGGTTTTCCTGTAATTATCGATTTTTGTCTATTAACGTTACTTTATGACCTCTGGTAATTTTAAAAAAAAGTTCCGTTTTGTACAGACCTTTGTCTTTTTCTGTGTCGGATAAGCTCAAAAAATAAAAAAAAAAGGAGGGATACCAGAAGCCCATATCCAAAATCGGTGATTTTTTACCTCCCTCCCCCATCTGTCATCGGTCGTCATTGCAAGGTGGGGCACCCCTGACCCCCCCTCCTAAATGACGTCATTTTGAAAAAATAGTCTTTTTTAGCGGTTTTTTTGCAAGTTTTGGTTTATCAATTTTGCTAAAAACTACTTTCGAAAACTTTATGCCGAAATTATTGTGTAGTTATTATGTTTTTTTAAGAAGCCTGTTCGGAGTCGGTCATATTTAAAAAAATGATTGGTGAAACATAATCATATTGAAACAAAAACAGTCAGTTTTTAGCGCATTTTGGCAAAAAAACTGAAATTTAGAAAATTCGTAAGCCAATTCTTGAAATTTTTTAATGACGTCATTTTGAGCAGTACCCCCCCCCCCCCCCCTCCATCATTTTCCGTCATTTTTGGACTGACCCCCCTCCCCCCCTCTTGCAATGACGTTGAATTCAGCGTCCCAGGAAACCCTAACAACCTTCTGATACCCGTGATTCATGGTCGTTGTAAAAAAAAAAATTAAGCAAAGTAGATTTTTTTTGCTGTGCAAAAAGATAGGGCCACTTTGATAAAACATTATTTGCAGACCAAGTTATAGATCAATACAGGACTTACGGTATTATGTAAGTACTAGTAGTATAACAAACACAAAAAATGTAGAAACCCGGTCGAACAATCTGCGCTAGTCAGTTTTTTGACCGTTTTGACGGGTTTTTCCCTGTTTTGGTCACCGGGACCGACATAGAATTTTTTGTGTTTTAGCTCATCCGATGGCAAAAAAAACGGGCTTCAAGATAGGGTATGCCTTGCCCTCCCCCTCGGACGAAATAGGCATGTTTTGGCTGAAAATATGAATACAAAACAAAAAAAACATAATTGCCGGGCGGACAGATGTTTTTTGTGGAATCTGAGTGCGGGAATCGATTCCTCGTGCCAAAATACCTTTGTCATATTCAATTCAGATTTTTGCTTCTTTTAAAAATTGAGTAGAAAATTCAAAACGAAAAAACATTTCAGAAGCCAAATCTCCAGAATCCGGCATCTGAAAAAATTTTTCTATTTTTTTTAACAATCCCTCAGGGGTGCCTACAACTTTGGTTAATAACATTTGAAGTTGTTTTTTCACGGGGTCGCCGGTCCAATATCCTGTCACAGACAGGCTTTTAAGAGACAGTCCACGACAGGATTTCGGAATAAGGGGGAGAGCCCGACAAGGCTTTTTTACAACTTAAAATGTTTTAAGCCAGAATTGTTCCCCACCCCTAAAAACCTCTAAATCGCCGATACACAGATTTTTAAACACATCGGATTCTGTAGTTTTGGCTTCTGGAAGTTTTTGACAAAAATCGATGCCACGAGCTTCGCTATAGTGGAAAAATGCTGAAAATTTTATGAGAGGGGTTTTGAGGGACGGGGAACACGAAGTCGTACTCAGATAATTTTTATCGTTACGGTAATTGCTGATTACCGTATAAAATGTGTGGTTTTTTGGTCACCACTGGCGGGGTTCTCCGAGGGGAGTACATTGTGATAGCACATCTTGTAGCCCGTGTTTCGGCGCTTCGAATGACGTAACACGCGAAAAAAAGGAGTGACCGGAAAGCGGTCATCCATGGGCTTTTATAGCGCGCACTCAAGAAAACGCGCGCGATCAGCTTCTTTTTCTCTTCAAACAAGCTTGCGCGCGCAAAAAAGGAGTCATGTTCAAAAAAAGGCCCTGAAGCCAGTTTTTGTTTTGTACATCCACGGTCACTTTGGTAGGCTTTGGCATGTCCCAGATATAACTTTAAGCCACGTGCACCTTTTATCGGATCATTTTGCACAAAGTTACAACGTTTGAAAGTTTCATGTTTTTTTCAATGCCTGTGGCGATGCCCAATATTGTCAGATAAAAAGCCTGAAAAGCTAGAATCAATCTTTGGGACATGCTAAAGTCTACCAAAGTGACCGCGAGCATAAAAAACAAAAATTGGCTTCAGGGCCTTTTTTTGAACATGACACCGTGAATGCGCGCGCACGCTCTTTTTTTTGTCACTTGAAGCGAAATTGTGCGCGTTTTCTTGAGTGCGCACCATAAAAGCCCATGGATGACCGTTTTCCGGTCACTCCTTTTTTTCGTGTGTTACGTCATTCGAAGCGCCGAAACACGGGCTACAATATATGCTATCACAATGTACTCCCCTCGGAGAACCCCGCCAGTGGTGACCAAAAAACCACACATTTTATACGGTAATCAGCATTTACTGTAACGATAAAAAATATCTGAGTACGACTTCGTGTTCCCTGTCCCTCAAAACCCCTCTCATAAAATTTTCAGCGTTTTTCCTCTATAGCGAAGCTCGTGGCATCGATTTTTGTCAAAACCTTTCAGAAGCCAAAACTACAGAATCCGATGTGTTTAAAAATCTGTGCATCGGTGATTTAGAGGTTTTTAGGGATGGGGAACAATTCTGGCTTAAAACATTTGAAGTTGTAAAAAAGCCTTGTCGGGCTCTCCCCCTTATTCCGAAATCCTGTCGTGGACTGTCTCTTAAGAGGGAGTCTGCGACAGGATTTAGAAATAAGGTGAAGGCGACGGAACAGCAATTTTATGACGACAAATGTTTTGTGCCCAAGTTGTAAGGAACCATAGGTAAGGTCTAAATCCGGGATATTAGATTTTTCTGATGCCGGATTCTGAAGCGGCAGCTTCTGAAAGTTCACCACCCCTGATTTTTCAAGTTGCTTCATGGTTTATGCAAAAATCTGATATTTTGGATACGGGGATTTCTTGGCACGAGAAATCGATTGGCGTACTCAGAGTTTTTAAAAAACATCCGGTTTTCCTGTAATTATCGATTTTTGTCTATTAACGTTACTTTATGACCTCTGGTAATTTTAAAAAAAAGTTCCGTTTTGTACAGACCTTTGTCTTTTTCTGTGTCGGATAAGCTCAAAAAATAAAAAAAAAAGGAGGGATACCAGAAGGCCATATCCGTGGTTTTCCGCAGAGTTGTCGACCGAGCCAAAATTGCCGAGCCGAGCATTCGAGCCGCACGGCTCGGCTCGGTGGTCCTCGAGCCGAGCATTCCTCTTTTTCGCTTCGCTGGACAAAAAAGTGATGCGCGCGCACGTAACAGGAGTCAACTTTGAAAAATTGCCCTGAAGCTAGTTTTTGTTTTGAATGCTTGCGGTCATTTTGTTTGGTTTGGGCATGTCTCGAAGATTGTTTTAAGCTATTTGTGCTCTTTATTGCATAAGTTTCCGATCAGATACGGCATTTGAAAGTTCATGTTTCTTTTGTCGCCTGTAGCACTGCGCAAAATTAACCGATCAAAGAGAAAAGTTGCCGAAAACAATCTTTGGGACATGCCCAAACCAAACAAAATGACCACAAGCATTCAAAGCAAAAACTAGCTTCAGGGCAATTTTTCAAAGTTGACTCCTGTTACGTGCGCGCGCATCACTTTTTTGTCCAGCGAAGCGAAAAAGAGACTGTGCGCGCGCTTTTTACTGGAGTGCGCGACGGAAAACCGCGGATATGGCCTTCTGGTATCCCTACTTTTTTTATTTTTTGAGCAAATCCGACACAGAAAAAGACGGGCTACAAGATAAAATGGTCGGTACAAAATGGAACTTTTTTTTTAAATTACCAGAGGCCATAAAGTAACGTTAATTGACAAAAATCGATAATTACAGGAAAACCGGATGTTTTTTAAAAACTCTGAGTACGCCAATCGATTTCTCGTGCCAAGAAATCCCCGTATCCAAAATATCAGATTTTTGCCTCAACCATGAAGCAACTTGAAATATCAGGGGTGGGGAACTTTCAGAAGCTGCCGCTTCAGAATCCGGCATCAGAAAAATCTAATATCCCGGATTTAGACCTTACCCACGGTCCCTTACAACTTGGGCACAAAACATTTGTCGTCATAAAATAGCTGTTCCGTCGAAACTAAATCCTGTCGCAGAATAATTAACCAATCTGTATGACGTACAGAGACCAAAGTTTGTAACCCAGTCTAATTGTTATTTTTACACGAACAACACGAAACGGGAAGTTGTTGCATGACAGAGAACGTTTTTTTCTTATGTTATACTACACGCCGGTATCGAACGAACGCGGAAAAGGGTGGAAGAAAAGTCTAGATTGACGTAGCGTCAGAAGAAAAATAAAATAGCGAACCGTGCGGTCTGATGCAGACGACGGAGCTTCTATATTGCGCAGTCCAGTTTGTATGCGTCATTTGACGCAGGTAGGCATGCAGGAATTCACACACACGGTCATTTCTATTTTTATACATGATAATTGAGAACAGAAATGATTCAAGGACAAGGATATCAGCGTGCAGGCCGTACAAATAAAAACTCGTTTTTTGAACAGTGCACAGCAATTTTACCAAAACAGTTTAAAATTCAGATTAAACCGAGCATCGAAAGCGTGAACGTAACCGTTATCTATCGTCCCATATCGATCGGCAAACTTCGGTTGTTCCAGAACCTCGAAATCGCATTCAAATCACTCAGAGATCTTGGCTTTTCCGACAAAGATTTCGATGAAATCAAAAGCATTTTTACGGATACCAATTTTTATTTCTTGATGCTGACAATTTTTGTCAGTACAGTTCACCTTTTGCTAGACGTTTTGAGTTTCAAAAACGACATCAACTTTTGGCGACACCGTAAAACCATGGTTGGACTGTCCTCAAAGTAGGTTTTTTTTGGGTGTCTGGAGAGAAATATTGTTTTTTCAGGACATTGGTTTGGCGATGCGTCTCGCAAACAATCATCTTTTTCTACCTCAAAGAAGAGCGAACAAGCCTCCTCGTTTTGCTGCCATCGGGTTTTGCGGTGCTTGTTGAGTTCTGGAAGCTCCAGAAGGCCTTCAAAGTGACGTGGACACGAACTTCATGGGGCTTGCCGTGGCCGGTCGCTGGCAACAACACGGAAGCCGAACGTCAGACGGTCGACATTGATTCTCAAGCCATGTGGCATCTTTCTAAACTTCTGGTGCCGCTTTGCATTGCCGGGGCTATCTACAGGTTCGTATAAAAAGGGGCGACCTGAAAATTACGACCTTGGTCCGAAAAACATTTTTTGACTAAAAAATTGCACGATGCTTTTTTTCTTTAAAATCAATTTTATTTGTACATTGATGAGATGAAAATAGTATTTCTTATTATTTAGCCTGCTCTACGTACCCCACAAATCGTGGTACTCGTGGATCATCAACTGTCTGGCGAACGGAGTCTATGCCTTCGGATTTCTTTTCATGCTGCCCCAGCTCTTCGTCAACTACAAGCTCAAATCAGTTGCTCACCTTCCCTGGAGGGCGTTTACATACAAAGTGGGCTCTTGGGTTCCTCCAAACCACGCAATTGCAATTTTTTAGGCTTTTAACACGTTCATCGACGATATCTTTGCCTTCATCATCAGCATGCCGATATCCCATCGCGTAGCATGCTTCCGCGACGACGTGGTCTTTTTGGTAGGGTTTATTGACTTAAAAACATTATTGGCACAACATTTTTTTAGGTATATCTCTACCAGCGATACCTCTATCCCGTGGACTACTCCCGTGTCAATGAATTTGGAGAAGCATTCGACAACGTCGCTGCTGATGCTGACAAAAAACAAGTACCCGCTACGACAACCGCAGCTGAAACTAAGAAAACAAAATAAGGCGGGCGTTTTCGCATTTACTAGTCAACTTTATGCCCATCGCTGCCGTTGATATTTATTCGCTTACTTATTTTTTGTTTTGTATTACAAAATGCATTTTTGTAATTCTTTTAATAAAATAGAGGGTTTAAAAAATCGCAGATTACAGGGTGTGCCAAAATAACGACGACAATTTGGAATTTACCGAATTCAGATGTGTACGGAAAGATCACCTATCAAAAGGTGTCCTGAAGTTGAGTAAACGGTTTTTTGACTCTTCAGGTTTTTGGTCCTTCGCACCGGGGTAAACTCTGTTTTACGATTTATTTTGCTTAGTAAGGATAAGTGTTCCGCTCCGGCCAAAATCGACTCTCGACTTTTTGGATGATGTACATAGCACCCCGAATCCATAAAAACAAGGTATATTGCATAGATGGCAGATCAGATCACTTTTCAGATCAGATCAGCTCATAGATCAGATCGGATCAGGTCAGATCACAGATAATCCAGATCAGATCACTAGAAATTTAAAATTTTACAACTTCAAACACGTCCGCATTTTAGTTTTTCGAAGAATACGATAGTTCTCAACAAAAAACAATTTATTTTTCACTTTTCGCGTCGAAGCCAGTGTTCTCGTTAACCTAAACCCTAAATTCCGAGATTTTGGGCTGGGTCGAGTGAGATCAGATCAGATCAGATCAGATCGCAGATAATCCAGATCAGATCACTGATATATCAGATCAGATCGCAAATTATCCAGATCAGATCATGAGCAAATGATCTGATTTGCCATCTCTGGTATATTGTGCCGATGACAGTAATTAATTCACAAATCAGGAATAATTGAAGGGTTTAATTACCAGTTTTTGCGAACGTCCGTACTAATATTACAAGTTTTTGGTTTTCTTCGATTCTCTCTAATGTATTTGTTTTGGTGAAAAACGTTTGCCGCCGTTATTTTCGTGCACCCTGTATTTTTTATCCTTCAAAAAAATGTTGATTATTAAACCTACATTTTTTGTTTCGGCGATTTGTACATAACATCATGTGATGAGTGGTTGCATCCGTCTCCGGGTTGTTTTTGTATTTTGATCGTAATTAGCGGTCAAAAAGTATATATAGTCTGGTGCACGCATATTTATCGGCGCCCGATGTCGAAAAATATGTTTTGCACACAACTGCGCCCTACTTGTTTTTATCACAGGAATAATCGGTTTTTTGGCCTTAGTTTTTGATTTGTCTAAAATATTTGTTAATGAACTTTTAACAGACATTCTGCGAGCCGATTTAGGACCAAGGTGGGGAGAAGGACACATCATTTTGACACTTTCAAATGTTTTGAGTCAGAGTCGTAGGCCTTCGGAGGAAAGATCCAAAGCCGCGATATTTTAATTTATAAAATTCGGATGCACGAGATTTGGCTTCAGAAGTGTTATTCATAAACAATAATGCCCCGTGCTACGTTGGTCATGAACAATTCTGAAAAAATTAATATAGGGGTTTCTGAGGACGGCGGATCCAATGACATACTCAGAATTTTTTTTCAGTTACGGTAATTATCGATTTTTTGATATCATACGTTTTCAAACCGCTATCATATTCGGATCTCAAACTTAAGCGGTAATTCGATAAGCCTATCTTCTTCCCCGTTGTTTTTTGTATCAGAAAAAGTAAAACACAAAAAAAAATCGCGTGCCCAAGGTTGTCATAAATTTTAATTTATGCTCCAGACTTTTGTGGTGCTGCACACGCGCATTGACCTTTATTTTTTAGACGCATGCCTAACTTATTACAAAAACCGTTTTTGGAACCATTCAATAGATGTGCCAAGGCGGGAAGGTGTACAGTTTTTTCTAAGCTTCACCTGTAAAATGCCTGAGGCTATTAGCCATGAACATTTTGACAAAAATGACCTATTCTATCTTTTAGAGAATTCAATTCTCTATGGAGCATAAAATTTTCAGATTTTTACCTTTATTTTTGGGTTCGGTACATTAATTTAAAAAACATACACCAAGTTTAACCTTCATTTTTCTGCCGACGCTTCTCTTAAGAAGGAGTCTGTGACAGGATTTTGGATTAAGGTGGAGGGTGCGACCCCGTGAAAAAACAACTTCAAATGTTTTTAACCAAAGTTGTAGGCACCCCTATAGGATTGTTAAAAAAAATTATGAAAAATTTTTCAGATGCCGGATTCTGGAGATTTGGCTTCTGAAATGTTTTTTCGTTTTGAATTTTCTACTCAATTTTTAAAAGAAGCAAAAATCTGAATTTAATATGACAAATGTATTCTGGCACGAGGAATCGATTCCCGCACTCAGATTCCACAAAAAACATCTGTCCGCCCGGCAATTATGTTTTTTTTGTTTTGTATTCATATTTTCAGCCAAAACATGCCTATTTCGTCCGAGGGGGAGGGCAAGGCATACCCTATCTTGAAGCCCGTTTTTTTTGCCATCGGATGAGCTAAAACACAAAAAATTCTATGTCGGTCCCGGTGACCAAAACAGGGAAAAACCCGTCAAAATGGTCGTTAAAAAACAACGAGAACGCAAAGCACACCAAAAGTCGCCGCGTGCGCATCGCGATGCGCGCAGCACGTAGTCAGTTTTTTGACTGTTTTGACGGGTTTTTCCCTGTTTTGGTCACCGGGACCGACATAGAATTTTTTGTGTTTCAGCTCATCCGATGGCAAAAAAAACGGGCTTCAAGATGGGGTATGCCTTGCCCTCCCCCTCGGACGAAATAGGCATGTTTTGGCTGAAAATATGAATACAAAAACAAAAAAAACATAATTGCCGGGCGGACAGATGTTTTTTGTGGAATCTGAGTGCGGGAATCGATTCCTCGTGCCAGAATACATTTGTCATATTAAATTCAGATTTTTGCTTCTTTTAAAAATTGAGTAGAAAATTCAAAACGAAAAAACATTTCAGAAGCCAAATCTCCAGAATCCGGCATCTGAAAAAATTTTTCTATTTTTTTTTAACAATCCCTCAGGGGTGCCTACAACTTTGGTTAAAAACATTTGAAGTTGTTTTTTCACGGGGTCGCCGGTCCAAAATCCTGTCACAGACAGGCTTTTAAGAAATAAAAATCTCATAATTTGAAGTCAAATTTAGAACATGTTGGGCAAATTAAGCTACAGTATCCAAAAATAACGGTGAAAATCTGAAAATTTTATACTCGATACAGAATTGAATTCTCTAAAAGATAGAATTGGTCATTTTTGTCAAAATGTTCATGGCTAATAGCCTCAGGCATTTTACAGGTGAAGTTTGGAAGAAAGACTACTGTACACCTTCCCGCCTTGGCACACCTATTGAATGGTTCCAAAAACGGTTTTTGTAATAAGTTAGGCATGCGTCTAAAAAATAAAGGTCAATGCGCGTGTGCAGCACCACAAATTCATGCGTGCACGTTGCGCGCAGGACTTCGGTGTCGAGTCTGGAGCATAAATTAAAATTTATGACAACCTTGGGCACGCGATTTTTTTTCGTGTTTTTCTTTTTCTGATACAAAAAACAACGGGGAAGAAGATAGGCCTATCGAATTACCGCTTAAGTATGAGATCCGAATATGGTGGCGGTTTGAAAACTTATCATATCAAAAAATCGATAATTACCGTAACTAAAAAAAATTCTGAGTATGTCATTGGATCCGCCGTCCTCAAAAACCCCTATATTAATTTTTTCGGAATTGCTCATAACCAACGTAGCACGGGGCACTATTTTTTATGAAAAACACTTCTGAAGCCGAATCTCGTGAATCCGAATTTTAGTAATTAAAATATCCCGGCTTTGGACCTTGCCCCCGAAGGCCTACAACTCGCGCACCAGACTGCCGAGGCGTTTGCATGTTGCGTGCGAGTCAATGCATTTCCGGGATGTGGGTTTCGCACCAAATTACAAAAAAAATGTAACTCAGCCCAATTCAGTTTTTTTTTATGAAATTTTGTTTACAGACAGATTCAAGGGTGTTATTTATGCTGACATAATTCTTTTTTTTAATTCGTTCAAAATTGACAAAATCGAAGGAGGTATGGTAGAAAAATCGCGGCGCATAAACAAAATGAGCTAGGAAGGCAATCAAAAGCAATTCTGAAGCGAAACAAAATTTTCTAACTGATTTTGAATAAAAAACTATAAATACCTTATCACCTTAGAAGTTTTGAAAAAAATGAAATTTCTGAGAAAAATTAGGTTTTCGAAACTTTTTAGAACTCAATTTAAAAATCTGAGTACGCCATCCGCTTCAGCGTTCATTTCTGCCCCGGACCCTAACTTTTCGCGTAAATTCATTTCAAACGTGATCCATGCCGATTTTTTTACCGAACCCTACTTTGAAAAATTTTGGTGTCTGCTCATCAAAAAAAGGGAGGTTCAGAAGAAAATTTGAACTGACGCGCGGAATAAATTTAAAATTCTAAAACGATCACTCAAGATGTAAAAGATACTGTAGAATGCTATGCTGATTTTAGTTTTTGGATTATACTTTGAAAAAGTTTTGAAAATTCATTTTTCGGGAAAAATTTTTGGAAGTTTGAGTTTTTCAGGCATTTGAAAATTATTTTGAAGCATGTGCATATTTTTACGAGATAGAGAATTTTGCTGTGCTTCGAAATCATTTGTAAGTTTGCGTGTAACTTTATTGTGTACCAAGTAATGAATTTTCTAGTACACCTCCTTCAATTTTGCCAAAAATGAAAATTTTGAAAAATGTCAATAACCCTGTTCGAACGACAATGCTCGAATCTATTTCATCAAAACAAAAAACTTATTTCAAAAACCTATGTTTTCGAATTTATATATAAATTTCGTTCAATTATTTTTACAAGTTGCGCGTTCTGCGACTTTTCCGTTGTTGAGGAGTCTCAACGAGTGTTTGGCTGATACCATTTTTTTGCCATCATGATATGATAGTGATAGTTGCAAACACTATCATGATATGATACTGATACATATCAGGATGACATCAGAATGATATCGTGATATCACCAATAATAATGATAGTTTCGATAATTAACCCCAAAAAAATTTTTTTGGAATAAATTAATCATTTTGTCGTCCAAAAAAGCTGAAGTTTTTGTTTCTTTACGTTTATGCACTGCAAAAAAAAACACTAAAAAATGCGTTGCACATACAGTAGTGGCCAAAAGTTTATGACATTGATGTTTTTTCGTTGCTACCTGAGTCAAAAGCGTGCGATCCGGTTCAAATTTTTTTTCAAAAAAGTATGCTAGTACACTGTTAAAATAAGCCACTTACTGTCCTTGGGCACAGTATATTGGTTACTGTAACGGACGATGACAATTTTCCTCAAAAGTCATTATTTTGTAATCAGTTCAGTTTAAATTTTTTATTACTAGGTAAAACGCTCTGTTATGCTTCTTAGTTATTATTTTGTGTTTCCAAAGTGTTTAGAAGAAAGATTGTTCAAAGACCGCTCATGAACAGCGTTTGGGATCCCTCGAAAAGGGTCGTCAACGAAGGGTACTGCGCGCATACGCGCGGGTCAGTTTAGCGTCGCAAATATGGCCGGCAATTGAACAGTAAAAATCTGCAACGTTCAAAAAAGTTCAACCGTGGACTGAGATGAGTAAAAATATTAGTTTGGGGCAAATGGTAAAAGAAATTCATCTCCAAAGGTCGTCGGTCATGTCTTCGGTGTTAGACCTCAACATCATTTGTCTTACGAAAAACCCGGGATTGAGTGGGTACTGACGTGTATCGCTTATAATATGTTGCCAAGACAGTAGGCAGTCCAATCAAGCTATATATTGCCATATGCAACCTTCCAGTCTCTTGGAATTCTGCCTAACATTCACTTATAACGATTTGTGAAATTCGTATTGTACGATACCGAATTCTCACAGAACCTGAGTAAAAAAAACAAAAAGCTTCAAAATAACATACATCGGTTAAATAAAGCATGTAAAAACAAATTTAACACAATATGGACCCCAGTGCAATTTGTTTGTACTATGATGAGATTTCCGAAATGCTATGTTTATTTGTCAAGCAAAATTCCAAGAGACTGGAGGGTTGCGTATAGCAATATAGAGCTTGATTAGATTGCGCAGTCTTATCAAACATATTCTACCCGATACACGTCAGTACCCGTTCAATCCCGGGTTTTTCGTAAGGCAAATGATGTTGGGGTACAATATCGAAGACATGACCGACGACCTTTGAATATGAATTTCTTTTGCAATCTGCCCCAAACTAATATTTTTACTCTTCCTAGTCCATGATTGAATTATTTTGAACGTTGCAGATTTTTACTGTTCAATTGCCGGCCATATTTGCGACGCTAAACTGACCCGCGCGTATGCGCGCAGTACCCTTCGTTGGCGACCCTTTTCGAGGGATCCCAAACGCTGTTCATGAGCGGTCTTTGAACAATCTTTCTTCTAAACACTTTGGAAACACAAAATAATAACTAAGAAGCATAACAGAGCGTTTTACCTAGTAATAAAAAATTAAAACTGAACTGATTACAAAATAATGACTTTTGAGGAAAATTGTCATCGCCCGTTACAGTAATCAATATACTGTGTTTCAGGACAGTAAGTGGCTTATTTTAACAGTGTACTAGCATACTTTTTTGAAAAAAAATTTGAACCGGATCGCACGCTTTTGACTCAGGTAGCAACGAAAAAACATCAATGTCATAAACTTTTGGCCACTACTGTAGGGTTTTCTATTTTGACTTTTTGTACCGCTCTCCTCGCTTCTTTTTTTCTAAATTATGTACGCTCGCGCACCTAATTTTTTTTTATTATGCCGCTGGCTCCACTCCCGCTTTATATTTTTTTCGGTCTTTTGCCGCTTGTTCTGCCTCCGCTCAGAAGCGGAGCGATTTCAGGAGCGGTCGAAAACCCTGGTGGCACAAAATGTGCAGTGGTCAAAAACGGGCCGCATTTTCAAATGAGAGTAAAACGGTTTTTAAATATTAAAATATCATTCTGATATCATCCTGATACCAAATCTCATCCTGATTGATACTGATACTGATATCATTATCAGTATCAGACTCTGATATCAGGCAAAACCTGATATCAGCCAAACACTAGTCTCAACACGAATGTTGCGTCGCAGCGCTCGGCTTGATCATTTCTCAGAAATTTCATTTTTTTGAAACTTCTAAGGTTATAAGGTATAGTTTTTTATTCAAAATCAGTTAGAACATTTTGTTTCGCTTCAGAATTTATTTGCCTTCATAGCTAACTTTGTTCTGAATTGTAGACACTGTGTATAAAAGTGTTTTATAGATGTGACTACAAACAAAATTTTTTTGTGAGAACAGTTAATGATAGTTTTCAATAGGGAAAAACAGTTATCAGCTGATCACTGAAAAAAAAAAAAAGTAAGTTTTCAAAACTGACTTTTTTTGTAAGGAAAACATGCTTTTCGCATCACGTTTGTTGCACTTCAAAAACTGACATTTTTTTCGATGCTGAAAGTCAGTTTTCCTTACTTTTCACTTCATCAAAAGTCAGTTTTGCTTACTTTTCACATCATCAAATATCAGTTTTGCCTACATCTTTTGGAAAGGAATGAGAAAATGCGTAAGGTACGATGTGCAATTTTTGCATGCGATTTCGCATCGCTCATGATCGCTCATCTCGCTTATTCAATTAGTTTTTTTTTCATTTTGTGATGTAGCTTTCGCGTTGTGAAGTTGTTTCGTCATTCGTCTTCTAGATTTTCTACTCGCTTGACGGCATTGATCGCACCCCTCAATGACTTCAAAGTTTTTTTAGTGTTTTCAAAGGGCGATACGACCAAGGTGTTGCATGTCGTGTAACTTACACGAGCACCTTGGATACGACATTTAAGCGACGACCAAATTCAGCGACCACAATAAAATCGGCGACGACCAAATTCAGCGACAGCTCTATAAGGGATATATGGGGATTTATCTGCTTTATAAGCACATTAAAGCTGGCTTGATGTCTGATTCTCATACCGCGACGAAAAAAAATCAGTTTAGATCAGATAGCAGCTATAGCTGTCGCTGATGAAAAAAAAGCTGTCGTTGATTTTGGCCACATTTTCTTGGGCGATAGCTGGTTTTGGTCATCGCTGTATTTATTGTGGTCGCTGAATTTGGTCGTCGCCGAATTGTCGTTCCGCCTTTCAAAGTCAATTTGTTGTTGGGAATAGATAAATGTAATAAATATGGTCAACATTGATATTCAATTTCTTCTGGCATAAGTAATACGCCGTTGGAAACAGAATAAGCTCAGATCAACCGGGAATACAGTCGGCAATGACACCGCAAAATTGTTCCCACCCCAATAAAATTTATTAAAAAAATCAAAAGAATCATAGAATGTTCACAAAATGTCACGTACCGTTGAAAACCATGATAAAAGCATTCTGTAATCGGTCACAGGGGTCCAAAAAAGCGCACACCGAAACCATGGTCTCGACGCGAAGTCCATCAAAACACGGTCAGAGCTGCTTGAACTCGCAACGAAATCATGTTTGTGACTTTTTGCCAAGCTTTTATTTCACGTTTGATGCGCAAAAAAAGTAAGTTTTCCTGACTTTCTTTTGAAGAAAAAAGTACGACATTTGTCATGCTTTTCGCTTCATTTGCAAAAGTATACAAAACTGACAAAAAAAGTAAGTTTTTCATACTTTTTTTTTTTCAGTGATAACTTTTTATTATTTTTTCACCACCGTCTGCATCTGTCATAAAATTTTTATAACTTTAGGCAATTACCTCAAATGTTTTTGGAGATATGCGAAGCTCAAAATAAATAATTTAAAAATACAACATCAATATGTTCGCAAGGTTAATTTTTTGGCAGCTATTTGTAGTGCACTTGCAACAAAAACAAGCGTGCCCAAATTTCTGAACAGTTTTCAGAGCTTGTGCGAACTAAAAATGCACTAAACGATACGCTGTGCCTACGCTACTTGACAAAATTAAATAATGCCTGTAAAAAAAAATTCACGTAGCTGTTTTTTACGCACGGTGCAGCGAGGTAAGCGTGTCGGCGCGCGCTCGCATGTTGCGGGACAATAGTGAGACAAATTTAGCTGGCGCAGAATGCTGTATTTAGTGCTTGTCGGGAATTCTTCCCGAGTTTGGGAACGCTTGGCGTTACGTCCCGAACGCGTTCTCTCTTTTCATCGTCGTACCTACGTTTTTCCCTATTCATTGTTGTTTTCCCAAGATGTAGCGTGCGGTTGTTTTCTCCGGAGTTCTCAATAAACGCTACTATCCATCTTGTGAGTCTTCCTAACAACAATATCGTGTTCTGTTCTCGCGTGGTCCAACTCCGTTGTGGAATTGGAAGGACAGAACTCCGATACATGGTGCATCGGCCGGGAAGCGGGTGTACTTTCGGGTGCATCTGCTGTTCTACGAACCCGGCCTCTTCTCTACTGGACGCATGGACGCAGGGTATTTCGGTCAATCAACATGGTATTTCGAGGCATCAGTGGTATTTTCAAGGCTCGTGAGTCAATGGCTGAACCAAATCGGTGGTCGTGGAGAAAAGGCAGCGAGTGATGCGTCATTCTGCTCCCAGTGATTAACGATAAGGTCACACTGGCGCGACAGGGGGGAGCCTACTCAGGGTAGTAAGTCCGGAGCCGGAAACACGTCCACATCTCGGTGGAGTGTGAAGGGAGGCAACCTGAGGACTCGACGAAGCAAGAAGTCGTCATACGAGAAGGCAGCGACTACAGTAAGCAGGACGCGGTTGCAGACACCTGCGGAGCACAAAGGGCGGACACCTGCGGAGCACAGAAGGCAAACTGTAGTCGGCGCGCGGACAATGGCCTACAGAAACCAGCGACCATTCCTACAGAAGACAGCGACTTGGTCTACAGATAACGGTAACCCCTTGATTGACTGATCTCTTTCTACCCCTTCCTTTCATTGTGACCTCCCGCGGCCCCAAGATTGGCTGTGCCAGTTGCCGGTGGCGGCTCGATGGCGCGCAGTGTCGGGAATTCTTCCCGAGTTTGGGAACGCTTGGCGTTACGTCCCGAACGCGTTCTCTCTTTTCATCGTCGTACCTACGTTTTTCCCTATTCATTGTTGTTTTCCCAAGATGTAGCGTGTGGTTGTTTTCTCCGGAGTTCTCAATAAACGCTACTATTCATCTTGTGAGTCTTCCTAACAACAATATCGTGTTCTGTTCTCGCGTGGTCCAACTCCGTTGTGGAATTGGAAGGACAGAACTCTGATACATTGTCGGGAATTCTTCCCGAGTTTGGGAACGCTTGGCGTTACGTCCCGAACGCGTTCTCTCTTTTCATCGTCGTACCTACGTTTTTCCCTATTCATTGTTGTTTTCCCAAGATGTAGCGTGCGGTTGTTTTCTCCGGAGTTCTCAATAAACGCTACTATCCATCTTGTGAGTCTTCCTAACAACAATATCGTGTTCTGTTCTCGCGTGGTCCAACTCCGTTGTGGAATTGGAAGGACAGAACTCCGATACATTTCTGCTCCCAGTGATTAACGATAAGGTCACACTGGCGCGACAGGGGGGAGCCTACTCAGGGTAGTAAGTCCGGAGCCGGAAACACGTCCACATCTCGGTGGAGTGTGAAGGGAGGCAACCTGAGGACTCGACGAAGCAAGAAGTCGTCATACGAGAAGGCAGCGACTACAGTAAGCAGGACGCGGTTGCAGACACTTGCGGAGCACAAAGGGCGGACACCTGCGGAGCACAGAGGCAAACTGTAGTCGGCGCGCGGACAATGGCCTACAGAAGACAGCGACCTGGTCTACAGAAGACGGTAACCCCTTGATTGACTGATCTCTTTCCACCCCTTCCTTTCATTGTGACCTCCCGCGGCCCCAAGATTGGCTGTGCCAGTTGCCGGTGGCGGCTCGATGGCGCGCAGTGTCGGGAACTCTTCCCGAGTTTGGGAACGCTTGGCGTTACGTCCCGAACGCGTCTCTCTTTTCATCGTCGTACCTACGTTTTTCCCTATTCATTGTTGTTTTCCCAAGATGTAGCGTGCGGTTGTTTTCTCCGGAGTTCTCAATAAACGCTACTATCCATCTTGTGAGTCTTCCTAACAACAATATCGTGTTCTGTTCTCGCGTGGTCCAACTCCGTTGTGGAATTGGAAGGACAGAACTCCGATAGTGCTCTTTACTTTACTTTAGATTGCACGAAGAGGGCGCCGTCAATCGTAGCTACCTGCGTCACGTCGTAGTCCTTAGCAGGAGCGTTCTGGAAGGCCGCAAAGTCGTCGGTCCATCGCCTCGGAGGGTGGCCTGGCGGACGCTTGTTCTTTGGCGCGGTCGGAGGCACTGATTTAGTGCTCTTATCAATGGTCAATGGTAATCCAATTTGTCACCGTATTTCCAAAAATAGCGACGACCTCTCAGAAAGCGGAAATTCAGATGATTTGTCGCATTCCTGTGTGATTTTTCAAAAAGTAAGCAGACATCACATTTTTTGCTTTCACGTTGAGTTGTGAATCAATGAACACACAACTTTTAAAATACGAAGTGCATAGATAACACAAAACTAAGGAGTCGCGGCTATTCATTCAGTCAGCAAGAAAGTTGCTTTGAGAGTGGATTGCACGGAAATGGTCTCGTTTGTCTCTGTCTCCGACAGGGTGTGTTCATTCTCTCGCAAACATGAACTTACTTTCTGTGGCGTAGAGTGTGTAAACACAGTTTGCATCCAAAAAAACCTGCTTGAGCCTAGTGTTCATAAAATTTAGAAGCATCCATCCATCTCTATTCGTTTCGAAGTCGTGTGGCTTGCGCGGAAATTTGGATATTTTTTTTAAAAGATAAACGTCCGATTTATCAGATTGTTTTATTTTAAGAAAAATGCCTGCCAAGCCAAAGGTTGTCGTCACATTTGCCGGCATTGACGTGTCAAAGTTAGCCGCAATGTAAGCACGCTTTTCTTCCGAGCACCAAAAATTTGTCAACACTTGTAGGTTTGAGGTATACCAAAACTCTCGGAGTGGAGGACTTGCTCGAGACGATCTCCTTCGAGAATGCAAGGACGCCGTTGGCGTTTTATGCACGGGGCGCGAGAAGATGGATTCAGATTTTCTGGATCACGGTGAGCGATATAAATATAATTCTTGTTCTTGACAATAAAAAAGTTTAGCCAAAAATCTGATGGTCATCAGCACTTTCTCCGTCGGCATGGACCACATCGATCTGCCTGAATGTAAAAAAAGGTATGTCACGACGATTGAAAAATTGTTTTTTGACCATTTTTACAGGGGTGTAATCGTCGGCAACACCCCAGATGTTCTTACCAAAGCGGTCGCCGAGCTCGGCGTGTCTCTGGTCCTTATCGCCAACCGACGACTGGTCTCGAGCGCCCGGACCCTCCTCGACGGGACCGTGAAGCCCTGGGCTCCTTTTTACCAGTGCGGCAACGGCCTTGAAGGCCAGACCGTCGGCGTCTTCGGGCTCGGTCGCATTGGCCAAGACGTTGCGCGCAAGCTGCAGCCTTTTGACCCCAAGGAGGTCATCTACCACAACCGATCCCCGAGGACTGACCTCCCAGGCTACACCTACGTATCCCTCGACGACCTGGTTTCCCGAAGCGATACCCTGATTATCAGTGCCGCAGCTGACGGCGTTCCTGCTGGATTTTTTAACCTGGAAAAGTTCCGAAAAATGAAATCGAGCGCAACCATAGTCAACATCAGTCGCGGAAAGGTCATCAATCACGACGATCTGGCAGCCGCGCTGCGTGACGGCATCATAGGTGCTGCCGGACTTGACGTCACGGATCCAGAGCCCCTGCCGTCTTCCCATCTTCTGTTAACGCTAGAAAATTGCTGTGAGTTGATTTTGAGGGGTATTGGTGTTATCGTAGGGGTTTTTCAGTCGTCACTCCACATATCGCGTCTGCAACCTTTGATACTCGATACACAATGATCGATCTGGCAGTCAACAACTTGTACAACGGATTACAAGGCGGAAAGGTCGTGGGACCGTCTTAAATGTTTGTTTTTTTTGCTGTTACATAAATTTGAAAAAATGCTATTCAGCCATCTGTTTCACAGTAAATAAATATTATGAAGTCTACAAACCATGCGTAAAATCCAATAAATGATTTTTGAAATATTTATTAACTTTTCTGTTCACTTTGCGTCGTAGAAAAAACAAATCGTGAGATAACCCCAGTCCTCTCTATAAGGATGACTCGCTCAAGTAAATGAACAATTAGTTTATTGTACTCCAAGCAATAAGGGAGGGTACAAATAGTTGGGGGTTACAACAATCCGACGTTAGTATCGAGTCGGATCTGCGGGTTGGCAGTGGCGTAGTGGCAGTGGAGGTGAAGAGCACAGCTGTGGACTTGTGGATGTAGACGACCCGGGGCCGGCTGTTTGCGCGGAGTATTTTTCAGCGGAACGAAAAACTCAGCGTAGTGCAAAACTCAGCGAAGAAAAACACAGCGAAGGAAAATTCAGCGGAGCAACTCTCAGCGGGCCCAAACTATGCGCAACTGTACTTTTCAGCGGAGTGATAATTCAGCGGAGTTAGCAATTCAGCGGACTAGTGATCAACAGGAAGGGCGCGCGTGCGCACTGAGCGGTCTCAAAGCGATAATTTTGGTATTTTTGATTTTTGATAATAATTTTCGTTGCGGGAACACCAAAAATTTGTTTTTTTTACTTTTTAGGCTGTTTGCATCCCTTTTTGGTCGTGTTTTCTCGTTTTTCGATCTTTTTTACCGTTTTTTTCGCTTTTTGTTGCTTTCTTCGGTGTTTAGTGATTAATAGGAAGGTTCAAACAATGAACTGCACCTGCTTTGTGCTTTTTGGACATTGTACACGTATATCGAATCAACTAAAAACACAATAAAATCCTGACTTGGTTTAAACTGGATGCATCCTTTATCCCAAAATTCCAAAATGCTTGTTTCCGAAGTTTATCTTCGAAACGCGATGGAAAGCACGGATATAGATTTTATCCAATCCGTGGTCACAGATTTATATTTTTTTTATCCGGTTTACAGCAAGTGTTAAGCTTTTATTTAGTTTTTGGCAGATTCAGTACCCGTGTATGACATTTCAAAAGTACAAAGCAGGTACCTTCTCGTGTCTTCACCTTCCTATTGATCACGAAACACCGAAAAAAAAGCAACAAAAAGCGAAAAAAAAACGATTAAAAAAAATAAAAAACCTGAAAACACGATCGAACGGTGCAAAAAGTCAAAAATTCAAATTCTGATGCTCCTACAACGAAACTTATAATCTAAAATGAAAAATAAAAATAAAAATGCGCACGCGGTACTCTTGCAACGAAAATCTGAGATTTCGCTTCGAGACCACTCAGCCCCCCCCCCCTAATTGTGTTCTCAAAATTAGCGCTGAAAAAAACACCCGCTCAATTATTATCCGCTCAGTTATCAATGACGCTCACTTTTCTTACGCTGAAATAATCTACGCTGAATTCGTCTTCCGCTTATTTTTACTCCGCTGAAATGTCTGTTGCGCTGTATTTTGCTCCGCTGAAAAGTACACTGTGCTGAAAAATGCATTACGCTGAATCGACCTAGAGCCAGACGACCCCCTTACCGATCTTCGGTAAGGGGGTATGGCTTCTTTATCAGTAGCCATCGGAGCACTTCCTAGGCGGAGCTAAACAGATCAGGCCCAGAAGGGCTACTGTTTGATCGTTGTCGTAAAACTATACAGTTTTACGATCACTGATAACAGTCGTGGTAAGGAGTCGGGTGGCACCAAGCCACTGTTGACATGGCCTTTGGGAAAGACCATGTAAACAACAACTGATAAGCTCTTAGAGGGGGAGAAGGGTATATCCGTTACTTTACAATTAAGGATGTGGTTACATCAAATCGTTTTTCGTTTTTTTTTGTTAATCCTCCTGAAAAGAAAACCTTGCAAATCTTGGCAGGTTTGGATGACACGGATTTTGTATTTTTTTACTTTGACACTGACTCATATCAGCATGCTGATCCCGTTGGTTTGTTACTGACAGTAACTTACTGTTAATGCCAAAAGACTGCTTGGATAGTATTTCTTGTTTCCCGACACGGACGTACTCTTCCACTCTGACAATCGTAAGCGGGAAGGAATTCGTCATCGAGTTAACTCGATCGCATGGCCAAGAAAGTTCTTCTTTCCTCATCTTCTCTTCGGCATCAGATTTATCTTTCTACGCATTTTTGGTCCACCGTTCAAAGTAGTACCTAAACGTTTTTTTCAAATAATTAAAATTTTCAGAGCTTTTTGGCCCGAAATGAAAATAATACATAAATATCTACTTTAGAATTTTTTTTACATTAACAGATTCTGCATCCAATTTTTAATGCACTGATTTTCTGTTAAGTGGATGATTAAATATGTATTTTTTGCCGTTCTCTAGCGATATACCTGCCATTCTACACCTGTTAGCAATTACATACATCTGTTGGCGCGATCCTACTTTTCAATTAACGTTGTAAATGTCATTCTTTGTTGCGTGAACTACACGTAGTCAACATTGTATTTGGCAATTTTTAAAAAGAATGCTGTTACCTGGAGATGCATTTATTATAAACTTTATCAAATATACAGCTATTTTTACTACAGTTATTACCTGTGTTTTGTACGGTGTACTTTTATTGTGCTTTATAAAAAGAAACAAAAAGATGGATGCTAACAAGTATTTTCTCATGAACCAAGCATTTTGGTCTTTTTCTCTTCATGTGGTACTAGCCATTCAATTACCCTACTTTATACCACCTCTAACAGGTTTATTTTCCGCTGGATGTTCAAAAAATACGTTCCACTCAGTGATATCCACAATCCTTGTTGTATCGTGTGTTGGTAATTCATTTTATGGTTCCATCATCGGTTTTGGATACCGATACTTATTGGTAGGCTGTAGGTTTAATATTTTTTATTGTTAATTTTACAGACTGTGCATAACACATCTTTGTTAAAAACCCATCGTTTTAACATTATCTGCATTGCTGGTAATATTTTTCTTCTCATGATCCCTGTTTCTGCGTACATGATAAAATATTATGGCGCAACAATTGACGACGTCAGAATTATCGTTATTGAGGTGTATCCACAATATGAAATATACCTTTCAGAGCTATCTTTATTTGCTATTAGGAAAGATTTTATACAATTCTTCAGCGGCGCCTACTTTACCATAGGCTGTGTGTTGTTTTTCCCTATTCTTGTTATCTGCCATTTGTCCGTCCAACGTGTGCTGGAACTTCGAAAAATGAATCAGCAAACTAATGCGGCACGAAATCACCAGCTACTTCTTATTTACAATATTATTCAGCTTTTTTTGCTAGTTATATTTATTTATCTACCATATTCGCCTTTATTTGTGTCTTATGTGTTAGAAATTCAAGTAAGAAAAATAGTGAACTTATTGCACTGCCCGGTTTACTTTAATGCAATAGCTCAGGGGGGGACTATGCTCTACATGATCGGACCATATCGGGAGTATTGGATGTCATACTTACCGTTCAAGAAAGAAACCCGCATTGTTGTTGTTACTAGTCAAAATCAAGTTAAATGAGACTTTTGTAAATATTACTATAATGATTTTCTTCGAAGTGCAACATTAATGGTATCCACTTTACAAATGAGTTTACAAAAATCTACAAATTTTTACACACACCAAAGAATACAACTGCTTTATTAACTTTACATTGACTGTGCAACTTTATGAATGAAAAATTTTGCAAGTTTACAAAAATAAAAAAAAATTTTTGTTTTATCATAAATATTTGCCACTACCTCTTTTTCTCACGACACAGGGAAAAGTCGGAATCGGCCTGCCAGGAACACGGAACTATAGTATACGCTCCAACATCGAAATACTCACAAGGGCTTCCCGAAATGACTCACGAGCTATGGAGCTAAAAATTTCAGGAGATGTATTTTTCATCATCTGTGCCGAATATTTTTTTGCATTTACCAATTTTTTGGTTTTTGGTACGTTATTACTCAAAAACTATGGGTTACCCTGGTCAAATTCTATCCAGTTTTTGGTGCAGAATCAGTGGAAAACAAAAAATGGGGGGTGTCACTTTACTAAGTGTCGAAATAAAAATGGTTCTTATTACCCATCTTGAATCCCTTTTTACTGCAATGAAATCACCACAGAGTTTTAGGATGGTAGGAACTACTTCTTCAGCCCGATAGCTCGTGGAGTCACTTTGGGAAGCCCGTTAGCTCAAAGTTTTCCTAGACGGCATGTAAAAAGTGAAATTTAGCAGCACGCAAGCAACTGCATACATATACGTATTTGAATGCAATTTTGCATTCCAGCTATCAAAATCTAACAAATATCAAAGAAAGTCCTTCGAAAATGCTTAATAAAATAATAAATAATTATGCACTCTGTAAGAGGCCTTAGCGACGCAATCATGAATGCAACAATCATAAACTGCGATGGCCACATGTTACTCCGACTGAATAGGAATAATCCAATGAACGATGGAAGCAAAATTAGAGTTACATTGCAGGCAATTTGTGCAATGAAGACGTTGAACAACAACACCTGAAAAATAAAACAAATATATGTATTTGTGAAAGGTTAAATATGTAAGTAAAAATTTGATTATTATGGGTTAGTTTGTAACATTTTGTAAGATATAATTTTGAAAAGCAAAGAAAGACATTATTACACTCACCTGATGTCTGAAGGTAAATGGCAGCAAATACTTTCGGCAGTTTAGTCTGATGTAAAAGATGTATGCCAACCATGCATGCTGCTATTAAAAAACGAACTATAAACAACAAAGTTGTAACGCGGGAAGCCACTTTAAAAGTATTTCGATCAAATCCGGCAACACTAGTTTTGCTGAAGATAAATTTGAAAAAATGCAAATGACCTCTGACACGCTCAATAGACTTTTGGTCATCCATGCGCATCATCAGAGTTGGTACCAGAGTTGTCGACCGAGCCGAGCATCGAGCCGAGCATTTCGAGCATTCGAGCGAGCCGAGCCGAGCGGCTCGAATGCTCGGCTCGGAGGATTCCGAGCCGAGCCTAAAAAATGACACAAAAATGACGAAAAATGACTTTTTTTATGTAAAAACTATGATATTTGTAGTTAATTTACGTTAAATTGTACAATTCCAAACACGTTTTTTGTTATAAAATAGTTTTTGTGCCCCCAAAATTTTTTTTTCTAAGCGAAAATTGAGTGCAAAAAATTGCCATGTTCGAGCGAGCCGAGCCGCTCGCTCGAATGCTCGGCTCGGCAATTTTGGCTCGGTCGACAACTCTGGTTGGTACAACCACGACACCAACTCCAATCACGCTCAGAAACCTACAACGGCTGCAATGGACGATTCAAAACTAAAACTTGGTAGACCTGCAGCTGTGCCGAAAATCAACATTTTTGTGCCGTTGATGGCTTGTTTGAAAACTCAGGACTTGCCCTAACAATTTTGTCAAATGCTATCATTGAACAATCAAAAATGCCAATGCGCGAAGCTGCCAAAGTCAACACTATACGTGCGAATGAACGCGCTCATTTTTTCTTTCATTGTCGAAAAACAAGGGGAAAGTGAATGCTGTGCAATGGTTTCGGTGTGCGCTTTTTTGACCCCTGTGACCGATTACAGAATCACGGCAGGCGCCTCCACCTTATTTTGTTTCACTGCTGCGCGCGCGCGTATTTTCAGAGAGAGTCATGTTCAAAAAAATGCCCTGTAGCCCGTAATAGAGTTTTTTGCCTACGGTCACTTGGGTAGGTTTGGGCATATCCCAAAGAATGTTTTAAGCTATCTACGAACTTTTTCGGATAATTTTGCGCAGTGCTGCAGGTGTTAAAAGAATGCAAAACTTTTATGTGCCGTAACTAACCGAAATGTTTGGGAATTTTTGAAAACGACCTAAAATGTTGTTTATCGGGTTAAGAACAATCAGTGTGCAAAGCACAGATCCTTAGTTTTCGGTCTAGCTCTGGAGCTAACCTAAAATAGATTACGCGCTTGAAAATGCGCACGCGCTTCAGGACACAGTTGAAAAAATTGTTATTTTGTTAACTACAAAGATTTATTATCCAGCACAAAAAGTAAAAAAGTGCAGAAATAATAAACAATAAACAAAGAAATTAGAGGGATTAAAAGAAGATACCCTTGTGTATTCTGAGATAAGGCAAAATTCATTCGCTGCAGGAACACCGAATGAAACTCTTTTCTTCCTTTCTTCAAAATTTTCCAGAGTTGTTCGATGCTCACCAAATTGCTCCTGCTCACCAGTGTAACATCGCCTTCGCCTTCATCGCCCCCGGAGGCGCCTTCAGATCGCCTTCGCCTCCGGAGGCGAAGGCGAAGGCGAAGGCAAAAAATTGATCGCCTCCAATTGCCTTCGCCTCCATCGCCTTCAGACCTTTACAATTTTGAACAAAAAATTTGAATGGCTTTAAATTCTAACCACAAATAGTCAAAAAACAGTTTTACCACTTTATTTAATAGAATTAAAAGCCTTCTATTATCATAATTTCGCTTTCTGCTATGATTTTGTAAGAGAAAATTTGAGATTTGACACCAAAGGCGCCTCTGATCGCCTCCGTCTCTGGAGGCGCCTTCATCGCCTTTGCCTTCGCCTCCGGAGGCGAAGGCGAAGGCGAAGGCAATAATTTTGGTTTGCGTTACACTGCTGCTCACTGCTCGCTCCTGCTCAGCTCACGAGCGCGAGCAGAGCGAGCACGAAAAATTGAATTGCTCAAAGAGCGTGAGCAGAGCGAGCGCTGAAAATTGTCGAATTGAACAACTCTGAAATTTTCCCATGATTTATCACTGCGCGTGCGCATTTTCACCTGTTTTAGGTTAGCTCCAGAGCTAGACCGAAAACTAAGAATCTGTGCTTTGCACACTGATTGTTCTTAACCTGATGAACAACATTTTAGGTCGTTTTCAAAAACTCCCAAACATTTCGGTTAGTTACGGCACATAAAAGTTTTGCAGTCTTTTAACACCTGCAGCACAGCGCAAAATTATCCGATAAAGTTCGTAAATAGCTTAAAACATTCTTTGGGATATGCCTAAGCCTACCCAGGTGACCGTAGGCAAAAAACTCTATTACGGGCTGCAGGGCATTTTTTTGAACACGACTCTTTTGTACGCGCGCGCGCGCGTTTCTTTTTCGCCCAGTGAAACAAAGGCGCCTGCCGTGGCAGAATGCTTTTATCAAGGTTTTCAACGGTACGAGACATTTTGTGGCTATCAAAACATGTTTATTGTTTTTTTTGCTTATTCAATTATGCATTGCGTTTTTGTCCGGTCGGAAAAGTGCCGACGTGCAGAGTACTTCTACGTAGTAAATTGTCTCGTTTTACGTATGCGTCTTACGTATGTTTATGTTGACCGTCGTTGTTGCCATTGTCGGGAGGAAGGATGGTGAGATGGAGAGTAAGATGATTAGTGCCGGCCGTCGAGGGCATCAAGATACTTGTAATCAATGATTCGAGGTATCAGTACGTGCCTAAAATTGTTTTACATGTAAATAGATGCTTAAGCTGTCGGATATCGAATATCAGATACCCGAAAATGTCGAGTACCCGACCCGAAAAGCCGACGCGGACCCGAAACTTTCGGGTACCCGACCCGGACCCGGACCCGGATCCGAAACTTTCGGGTACCCGACCCGAAAACCCGAAATGTTTGCTTCCGGACCGGAAATTTTTGCATTGGCCGATGTACGCCAAATCTAGTTGAGCCACTCAATGTCCAGACGCACCAAAGAGCTTGTCTTGCGTGAAGAGCTTCTCTTTCATCGGATTTTTGTTGTTTTTTTTCAACCCGAATCCGAAATTGTCGGGTACCCGATCCGGACCCGGACCCGAAACTTTCGGGTACCCGACCCGAAAACCCGATCCGGACACGAAACTTTCGGGTACCCGACAGCACTGCTTTGTAGCAAAACCTAAAAAGATTTCTCACTTACCGTATAGGAAGGAAGAAGAAACAAACTATAGGAAATACCATCTCGACGAAGGGATAAGGAGAAAACCCGACGGCACAGAGCATAACGAGCTGAAAGAGCTGACAGGCGGTGAAGAGGTGCACCTTGCGCTGCGGCACGCGCCGGATGTAGTGGGTTGGCGGATAGGCTTGCTGCTCGGTGATGAGAAGAAGCAAGCGCTCGAACATCTCGTTGCCGGTCAACGAAGTCAGCGCCATGTGAAGGAAAAGACCGTGCAACACTGATGTTGGTATCCATCGTAGGGGAAACGGTAGAAGCGTAAACGTCGACGACAGAATGAGTACATGTGCAATGAGGGAAGCCAGTCGCGTTTCGCGAACGTTCATAATCCTAAAATATTATTGTTTTTGTGGATATAATTTTTGCAAGGGTTTTTTAAAAAGAGGCAAGTCTGTTAGACGATTCAGTAATAAGGGGAAGGGCCAGACAAAGCATTTTCACGGTTTTTCTTTTGTTTTTTTTTGACGCCGGCCGGCCGGAAGGGTGTCCAGTGCGCGCAGCAGCCGTCATAAACAGACGTCATAAACTCCCCGCATCTCAAGAAGAGTGAATGCTTTCGGAGCACAAGCGGAGCGACCTTGCAGCTCAAAAGTTGTTTTTCGCAAAAAACGGCGCGTTTTCTAAAGTGCGCACCAGAAAAGTCCCCGGAAAACAACTTTGGAGCTCTCTCTTGAGAACCTTGTTGCCCTTCCTAAATCAGCTCGCAGATTGTCTCTGAAAAGCAAAAACGTACACTTCGTGGACGTGGCCTTGGGCGACACGCTCTTCGACGTCCGCCAGTGCCCGGAGGTGAAGCGGAGAGTGGGGTAGAGCACCATGCATCCAGGGCAACCCGAATAGTGAAAGAAACATATTGAGGCATGCTACGACAAACAGATCCATGTGCTGCGCCGTACCCTTTTTCAGCCTACAAAATGGAACTGCATGCAAAAACGTATCCAAAAAACAAAAACATACTTGTTTTGTGGATTATTGACAATGGCACTTGTGATATTCTGATCCATGTAGAAGAGAAATGACAAGAAAAAGCCTAACAACGCGCAGACAAAGTACGCTTCCCACGGCAGTGAGAGGATAGGTGGAATAGCGATCAACGGAACCTCGGGACGGAGCTTGAACATGTCTTCTGAAAAAAAAAATGTCAGAATGAATTTGTACGGGTAACAAAAAACTAAATTTTTTAAAATAATTTAAAATTTAAAATAATTTTGAAACAAATTTTGAAATAAAAAACGTACTATCAATTTCGCTGAACAAATGAGCCCCCACAAAAGACATAATGAGCACACTTGCGGGAAGCGCGTAATCCGCCAGCCATTCCCGACGACTCCGCGTCAGGTAGGGTGTTTTGCGGAAATTGTACAGAAACAAAGCAAGCCAGAGCGTGCCAAACATGAGCAGCATGTAGAGGATAGATGTATCGCGATGACAGGGAATAGACTCGCCGAGACCGGCTTCGTTGATGTAAGACTGATTGAGGGTAGATGAATTCGCACCGTAGCTGCTCCTTCCGTTAAGAACAGCCCTCTTCGCTTTTTCGTCGTAATTTTCGTCACAGTCGTAGTAATTGTTGCGAAAAGAGTAATGCACCGCGCGGATGGATTCCACGGTGAAGGCAATTGCAATGAATAACGAGAACATCTCCTCAGCAGACCTCGTGGCGAGTTTCATCAGACTACACAACTCGGTGCATGCGTAGATGATGAGAAAGAACTGACACGACAGTCCGACGCACGCGTACATCGCGAAGAAGTCGTATCCGAGGTCTTCTGATATTCGATAGATCACCTTGATGTAGATTGCCAGAGGTACCGTTGTTAGAAGTATGATTATAGGCTGTCCACCAAAACACGAAAAAAATATACCGCCAATTGCTTGGCCAAAGATAACTTTTCGAACGTCTGAAATGGAATAAGGAAAAAGTATAAGAAAAATCTTTTGAAAACATTTTGTTTAAAAAGTATTTGAATTGGGGTATTAAATAAATGTTAATGAATCCTTGGTTTAGTAAAAAAACTTTGAACTTACTGATGCCACCATTTGTATTATCATCATTGAGAACTCCAAAGGCAATAGCCGGTAGGAGACATGCAAAGTAGAGAAAAATGACACTACTGAAGAGCTTGGATATGGTACGATGCCCGCGTAAGCCGTCGAGAAAGTCCGAAACGTAGTACTTTTTCCTACGACGAAAATCCTCAATGAGCCCTCGACAGGGGTACCATGGGCCAAGGCCAAAGACCTGCTCCTTAGCCTGGCTTAAGTGGATGGACGCCTTCCGCTCACGCCACTGATTCTGCTCCATCGCGAGCTCCTTCGCGGCTTCAAGCAGCGTCGATCGAAATTCGTCGACGCTCTGAGCCATGACTAGGCGCTGTCGGATGTCCATGTCGGCAAAGAGCGTTGCAAAGGTACGGGTCGTCTCGAGCGCTGTCTTAGTGCCCTTTGCGCGGGACGGCGCGATGACGATAATGATGAAGCGGAGATCCTGCATGGTGCGGCCAAGGTTGGTGGGATGCGAGAGCCGAGCGATGGCGACGTGGCGGTGCTGGACGGTGTTCAGCATGCAGAGCGCGCAGATCCACGTCTGGTCGTAGTCAAAGCTGCCACCGATCGTACCCGTCGTGCAAATGGATTGCACTGTTCGGCTCAGGATGTGGAATTGGTTGTTGGCATCTTGCGTGAATAGTACAGAACGCACCTGTTCGCTCGTAAATTCAGGTTCTTGGATGTCCATTTCGTGAATAATTCTGCAACAAAACCAAAATGATTTTTTCAATTTTCCAAAACTACAAATCGAAACAAATTTAGACTTGTTTAACTAAAATTGCTTCAACGCAAAAGTTGCAATAAATTTTTATAACTAAATATTTCGAAAACAAAATTTGGTTGAACAACTAAACAACTTACTTAGCAAAAATTTCTTCCAACGAAGTTTCCTGTAAATCAAGTAACAAGACAGCCTTATTTAGCAGATGATCGATATCCATAGTCGCCCGAATTTCCGATCCAAAATCTTTCATTGGAATTTTTTCATGTTTTGAGTACATCAGGGTCACGTTGTCAAATTCATCTGAAAAATTCATCATGATTATTATTGTTTTAATGTCCTGTTTTGTTTTTTACAACATTTTGTATTTAGTGTTCAAAATAGCTCGATGAGAGATTTTTTATAAAAAAACGGACTGTTAATTTATGTTTCCAACTCAACCCAAGGTCTGCTAAATTCCGGTTCACAGAGCTGTACAGAGTAGTAAATTTATTATCAGAATAAAGAAATTTATTCGTTTTCTGTACATACAAGAAAAAGCATTCGCGTAAAATTTTCGACATGCTGTAAACTGTACAGAAAAAAATGTCTTTTACAGACAAAAAAAATTTGAATTGACAACAAATCGTTTTTCTTTTCACAAACTTTTGCTACTTTTTTGCAAAAGTTATCATTTTTCATTTGCGAAGTGAAACGTATACGTTTCGATTGTTTCCGCCTTTCAAAAAATACTTATAAGCATTTTTTTAAAAGCGGAAACAAACTTTTTAGGTGGATTCTGCCGTGAGTTTTGTTTCAAAAAAGGGAATACAACATTTTTCCGTTTTTTCAGGTACTTTGCTTAGCAAAGTAGCAGTTTGCTATTAGTAATATCGGGGTTTCAGATTTTTTGAGGTTTTGGTGAGTTGTTTTTTTTTTGTGAAAAATATACACTGGGCAAAGCTCAAGGACTGGTTCGAAAGCGCTCGACTCCGGAAGCTGAAGTTCGCCAAATCGCTCGCGACGACCGACGACGACAACTGGGCAGTTCGACTGTCAGACTGGCGCCCTACCGACGACTACGACAAAGCCAAGCGACCGCCTGGACGACCTCGTATGCGCTGGACCGACGCCCTCGCCAACGAGTATTACAAGGCCCCGGCAAAAGACTTTGACTATAGACGAGTGATTTTCCTTTGATGTGCCCCTCTTCGTACGATATCCCAGTGATACTTTGTTATCCCGTGTGTACGAGTAAGAGATATAAATTGAAATTGATACACTGGGCAAATAATTTTTGTCGTTTCTTAAAAACGTAGTTTCCGTTGGCTAGCCAAGCTGCGTTCTAATGAACTCGTACGTTCACTAGAAGTCATATAGAATCTCAACCAAGGCATAAAATGGGCCTCGAAATCAAGCCGCCGGCCGGCCTAAATTTTTAGGCCGAAGCCGAGGTGGCCGCGGCCTACTTTTTGAAAATTTTTTTTTGCATTATTTTAGGGTTATTTTTGCAAATTCGGAAAACAAATTTTTTGTAAACAATAATGTTATGAAAAAAATGCATAATAATAAATTTTCCTGTAGTAAAAAGTAAAAAAAAGACGAATGAAACACAAAAACGTCAGAAAATCATACTTTTTTTTGAAAAAAATCTCCTTTCGAATTTTTTTCCGGCTTTTCCCGGCTTCACCGGCCGGCCTTGAATCGAAAAGTCGGCCGGATTTTATGCCTTGATCTCAACCACGAAAACAACGAAGAACAGAAAGAATTTCGTTGCAATGCCATTAAAAAAATGGTTGACAACATTTTTTTGCCGCAGATGGCATGATTGTGCAAATAATTTTGTCAATCATTCTTTGGCGTTGTGTCACAAATCATCTGCGCATCAAACGTGAAGAAAATGCTAATTTATAGGTAGTTTAGAAAATGAATCCCCCCAATACAGACTATGCACAGCACTCTGTACATGCACATAGTTTAATTTTCTTTATACTGTTAGCGAATTATGTGAGTCGTTTTCACAGCTAACCTTGGGAAACTTCAAGTGCGTGCAAGATGCAGGGCGAGACATGAAGCTTCCCGCACTAGCATATTGAGCACTAAAGGAGCACAACAGGGGGGGAAGACTTTTTTCAGCTTGAATTTGAATAAAAATAAGGGGAGAAAAGTCTTCACCCCCTGTTGTGCTCCTTTAGTGCTCCTTATGCTAGTGCGGGTTGTCAAATATACATCAAGTCAAGACAGTAAATTTGTATAAATTAAATTTAACAGCTTTGAGGTGTTCTGGTTGTTTTGACTTCTACATTTGATTACATTTGATAGATAACTTGCAACATGCGCGCAACTAGAACACCAAAAATATTTTCAAAGCAAAACCCTAATTTTCGAGTTAAGTTAGATAAATTGTCGAACGGTCAAAATTAAAAAAAATTCCTAGTTTTATTAATTACCAGCATTAGACCAAGAAAGTGTATCCATAGGTGGAGTATCCGAATCGATGTCAAAGACGTCATTCAGAAGCTGCACCGAGCCCATGACACTATTGGTCCTTGAATCCGACCTCATGCCCGCCGAAACCGAGTCATCGCGAGGCCTTCGGATCTCGAGCAACGGCTCAATGGTTGAGTCCGCGAGGGACTTCATCGACATCCACGATACCCTCTTAGAGAGTCCGGGGGGTCCGGAGCAAGGCGTCGTCGTAAAAACAACGCCTCTGCCACCACCGGCAGCCTGAGTGGCTGTGATTGTGGCCGGCACCGAGCCTTCGCGACTGTCGGTTTTCTTTGCCACGGCGTTTGCAAGTGCGATGAAAGTCGGACTAATGACTGGCTGAGACGCGCGTCGCTCAAATCTCCTTTTCGGTCTGAATCCAATCACCGGAGCTCCAGCCTGGACACTGGGGCGTCGAAGTGCGTTTTCAGGCGGAGAAGCTGACAGAGAAAAGGCTGGAACAGTGAATTGCTCGGATAGAGCGGTTGTCGTCGAGGAAGTCGAGTCAACGGGGCAGCTGATGATCGAGTTCCCCGAGATATTGCTGATGCGTCGCTCGGGGACAAAGAGAAACGTATGCGATGTCCTTCGAGTAAAAAGTCGTTGTCTAGGATCTATCTTCGCCGGAAAGAATGGCTGTATGGCGGCTGTGGTGGGGCTTGACCGAACGCCATTCAATCCATCCGTCGTGACAACGACCTGTACACCGCCTCCGCCAGACGACGTGGAAGGCGGCCGTGGAATGTCAGTCATGCGCCGTCGTCGTCGTCGTTGTTGCTTTTGCTCATTGACGAAGACCTCCTAGAGGGGTAGTGGCAAAATGGTTTTTTCTGACTGGTGCTAGCGGGAGGGGGACGCGTACGGATTCAATTAACACACAAACAAACACATGGATATTGGAATTGAACTAATAACGATTTTTTTTAATAAACTCCGTGAATATAAAATCGATTAAAATGGAAAAGCAGTGAAAATAAATAACTTCTGAAATTTATTTAATTTTTTTAGTTATTTTTTAATAAATTACAAATTTTATTGCTATTATTTTATAAACATTATTGCGCAAAGATGTCAAAGAATTCATAAAAGCACTGACTTTATATTTTTTGACTCCAATAATTTATTAAGAAAAAATAAATAGCAACGAAAAAATCGATTTCCATTTGAATGTCCGTGGTTCACATTTGACGTGAGCAGGATGTCAATGATAAACGAGTAAGCACCAAATACGCTCTTTTGGGTTGCCAAATACTGCTGCTACCGCCCCCCTCCCCCCTCCACCCTCGCAGCTGCCTACTTACGACATCGGCAGGCTCACTCGTCGAGCACGAGCATGATAGCAGATAAATAGATGTCTATGAGGCGTCTCTAGAGAACGCTTTTAGCACTGTTCTTGGCTCTTTTATCTGCCAACCGGCAAATAAAGCGTGCTTGTTTGCCTGCCTGTCGGGGCAGTTATTAGTGGGTCGGGGACTTTTCGAATAACAGGATCATGCGAACAAGGAAATAAAATATTTAAAAAATGAAGAGCAGTTTTTTTGGAGTCAAAACGTTTCAAAAACTTGACAATTAAAAAAAGAAATCCCCTGATGTTAGCTGCAATCTGAAAAAAAAACCTCTAAAAACGTTCTGCGATCAAAAAATCTTTTTGAAGAAAAAAACACTAAATCTGTTAAACTATCAACCACTTTCGCATAAACATTGACAAACTGGGACTTAAGTCTTCAGTTTTTTGTGCTAGGCATTTTTGCCAACTTTTACTAAAAAAATGTAACATCGTTCAAAATTAATATTTTTTGTGAATAGCAAAATTCATTATATACCTTATCGACCGTGAAAATATCGTAATCAAAAGTTCAAAACCGATTGATCAAAGGTCTATCAAAGTCAATACACTATGAGCTACGCATGCGATTTCCAGCCCCTATTGTCCAAAAAAGCACAGGCTGTGGTCTGATGGCATCGTATTCATTTTTTGCATTAACTCAACGCTCACGGCTAGGCTAGCACTTGACAAACTCAACTATAGTACTTATTTTTGTGCATTCTGTGCACCAAAAAATCAATTCGCATTTTTCTTTGCCCGAACAAATCGCCTCGGGGCACCACGAAAAAATTGAAAATAATTGGATAGACACTACTTCGTTGGGTGGCATATCAAGAGCAAATAAACGCGCCTTTTCTCCCCCAACATGTGGCTTTTTTTGACTGATGTCACGAGCCTAACGACGTGAAGCATAACGTAATTCTCTTCTGATAGATATGCTCTTACTGTAATAACGTTCACAGAAGTTAGTGCAAGATTAGACAACTAAATTAACAAGCGCTATTTCTGATATCTACTGTTATGCTGCAAAAATGTCAAAGACTTGTAGCAAATAATGACTGCAATATAAATTGAACAAAATTGAGCGCAGACATATTAAAAAAGTGTTAGCGGTATAAAAAATACAAAATATTAAATAAAAAGCATCAAATTATAAAAATGATAAAGCATGCAAAAATTAGAAAAACGAGTCGATAGAGAAGCCCGCACTCGCATGAGAATCATAACGGAATCATAACGGAATTATAAGGCTTTGCACGCTAATGTGTTTTATTGTGATGCGTTCATTCTCATCCAGTTCATTGTATTCCGCAGCTCTAATTTAGTCATTGTTTTTTGCTGAAATTTGAATACGAATACAGGGAAAAATAGCTTAGATTTTTTAGCACTTCATTGTGCTTCTTCATTTTCGTTGCGCGTCTCATTTGTTTCTAGCCGCCTTCCAATTCCGTTATGTTTCCGTTATGATTCTCTTGCTTGCGAGTGCGGGAGGTACTGCCAACAAGGCTTTGCATTCCGGTTAAATTTTTTGCCGCTTAAATTGCCGTTCGCCCGCCGCTTATATCGCAAAAAAATAACCGGGTAGATTAAAGTAAAGTAAAGTAATGAAGTTGAAATAAAGTCGAAGAAAATAACCATCTCAGTTTTGGACAGATTGCATAAAAATTTGAAAATAACCGAGTCAATTTTTTTTCATTTTCAGTCGAATGTCCTCCTTTTTTGTCCAAATTTGCACGCTTATTTTACGTTCTTTATGCGGTTCAAAATTTAGGGAGACGCTTAAAAAAGTCGAAAATAACCGCCGTATAACCCGGTTATTTTAAATCGAGGAAAATAACCGGGCCACACTCCCTAAACCTGAAGCCTGCTGTCAGAAAAGCAGGAAGCACAGAACAACTTTGTTGCCCTATTGTGACTTTATTGATATAAATAAAACCGTTTTTTTTATATAAAAAATAGAAAAGGATGATTTCTTGCATAGGATACCAAAAAAGGTAAACGAAACAGACTTAACTGGTTCATGCATGCTCAATATCCAATTTTCTATAAGTCAAAACCAGCTGGAATGCAGAACAGAGCGTCTGCAATTCTGGTACTGTGTTTGGCAGTTTGGACCACAGTTTGGTTAGACAACCAACACTGCTTATATTTTTTGTTGGCGTAAAAAATCGCAATTGGCTTGAAAAAAAATTAATTTTTATTGTCAACTAATTTTTAGTAAAGTGCAAAAAATGTAATAAGAATTAATTTACGCGTTTTACAATGCAATAAAGTCTATGCAATTTGCAGAAAAATATTGTTATGAGAAAAAAAGCGTGCATGTAAGCGAAACCAGATAACCCCCCAGAGTAAAGAGTTCAATCAACACATGCTGCGTAGCACGTGTACAAGCTACTAATGACGCATAATCATTGCTTCTAAAAAAGACCAAAAAGAAAGATCAAATGATAGCTTAAAGCCACCTTCTGTCTGTTGTCGTGCACGACCTTGGCAAGCATGATGTCATGTCAGTCTAAGCCGTGTTTATCTCGGAAAGAAGAGAGCTGTTCTATCAATCAAAGCGCTTCCTAGCTTTCCAGTTTCCTATCAAGGTCAAAATGAAGCAAAAAATTTTGCAACAACAAAAAAACTGTGTACACTGGATTTCGCTTTTTTTTCATTAATTTGCCAGAAAAAAATGTTAGTCACATTTCGTTCAATGCAAACTGAATGAAAAGAAAAAAAAATTCAACGCCGTCAAAGAATTTTTTCCAGCTCATAGATAGCGGATAGCTATGGCGATGGACAATGGCAGTCATTGTCGTCTGCCCTAACCACTTCCAAAAAAGTTTTGTCCTAGTACTTGTTTTTTTGTTGCAGTCAAGAATTTCATAAGTCGCAGCTAATGAACCTCGAAGAAAAAGTGAGAAAAAAGAGGTTGTTCTCGTGAGGCGGCATGCTCTCTGTACGAGATATTCTTTCTTGCGTAAAATTTTTCTTTTTCGGCGAATAACAACAAGAATATTATTTTTCGTTAAGTTAGGAAGGAGCCCCAGTATCGCCAATATGAGAACGGATGTATTTAGTATGCAGTGGTTATAATTTATAGCTTTTTCTAACCCCTGATTGCGAAAATCTTTGACGGCGTAATGGCATCAAAAAAGATTGTTGTAGAAAATTTGAAAAAAATGAAGGCGGAAATTCTGGCTGAATAAAGTTCATTAATGTGACAAGTCTTTTTCTCTTTTTTTTGGAACTCACTTGATTGAAAATAAGGCGTTTTCCCAAGTTGTCACAAAAATCTGCTCGGCTGTCAGAAGCAGAAGTCACGGATGGCGTGATGACACAAAAAAAAGGAAAAAAGCGTGCGCATTGGGATTTATTGATATAAATATTTTGTTTTACAATTAAAAAATGATTTTACCCCAAGTCACCAAAGTTAACGCGCACGCGCATACACTGCTACAAAATAAGGTTAAAGTAAAAAAAAAGAAAAGAAAGCTGGCGTCCTGCCATCCTTAGTTCTCACCTAGAGCATATCACTATCACTCTTGTATGTAACCCTCAGATTACCTAATAAAGTAACTCACTCCCCAACTCTCACTCCCTAACTGCTGTCCATCTCCTTCCCGCCTGTAAGCCCGTCCCTGACGACTTACAAGCCTGTCTGTGACAGGATTTTGGACCGGCGACCCCGTGAAAAAACAACTTCAAATGTTTTTAACCAAAGTTGTAGGCACCCCTGAGGGATTGTTAAAAAAAAATAGAAAATTTTTTTCAGATGCCGGATTCTGGAGATTTGGCTTCTGAAATGTTTTTTCGTTTTGAATTTTCTACTCAATTTTTAAAAGAAGCAAAAATCTGAATTTAATTTGACAAAGGTATTTTGGCACGAGGAATCGATTCCCGCACTCAGATTCCACAAAAAACATCTGTCCGCCCGGCAATTATGTTTTTTTTGTTTTTGTATTCATATTTTCAGCCAAAACATGCCTATTTCGTCCGAGGGGGAGGGCAAGGCATACCCTATCTTGAAGCCGGTTTTTTTTGGCATCGGATGAGCAAAAACACAAAAAATTCTATGTCGGTCCCGGTGACCAAAACAAGGAAAAACCCGTCAAAATTGTCGTTAAAAAACAACGAGAACGCAAAGCACACCAAAAGTCGCCGCGTGCGCATCGCGATGCGCGCAGCGCGTAGTCAGTTTTTTGACCGTTTTGACGGGTTTTTCCCTGTTTTGGTCACCGGGACCGACATAGAATTTTTTGTGTTTTAGCTCATCCGATGGCAAAAAAAACGGGCTTCAAGATGGGGTATGCCTTGCCCTCCCCCTCGGACGAAATAGGCATGTTTTGGCTGAAAATATGAATACAAAAACAAAAAAAACATAATTGCCGGGCGGACAGATGTTTTTTGTGGAATCTGAGTGCGGGAATCGATTCCTCGTGCCAGAATACATTTGTCATATTAAATTCAGATTTTTGCTTCTATTATGAATTGAGTTGAAAATTCAAAACGAAAAAACATTTCAGAAGCCAAATCTCCAGAATCCGGCATCTGAAAAATTTTTCATAATTTTTTTTAACAATTCCTTAGGGGTGCCTACAACTTTGGTTAAAAACATTTGAAGTTGTTTTTTCACGGGGTCGCACCCTCCACCTTAATCCAAAATCCTGTCACAGACTCCTTCTTACAACAAAAGCAAAGTTTGATTCACGTCAAAAATCATTTTATGTAAAAATCAACTTTTCCAGTATTCAAGTCATTAGCAGGAAAGAAAAAATGCACTTGAATCCAAAGAAGCAGAGAATGCACCAAGTTAACTGCATTACCCCCTTCTATCACAACAAATTTCAAAGTATACGAAACCAAGCTGCGGTCGCAAATATGAGATAGTCTCAATAGCAAGAGTCAAGAGATTTGAAAAAAACAGACGTTGCATCAAATTCCAGGAAGTGGTACTGTTCTAGTTTTTCTAATGACCGATAAGTGAGTTTAATTTACATGTTTTAAAAAAGCTAAAGGACGTCAACAATAATTTGTAAACGAAATGAACATTTCGTTTTAAACCAAAAAATTTTTACCTTAAATGAATAAAAAATCAAGCGTGTTTTCGTCCACTTTTTTGAGGATTTTTTTGTACAACATTTGTAAACTTTTTTTCGTCCCACACAAACCATTTATGTCATCGTCGAATTCATGCATCGAGTCGTCATCGATCATGTAGAAGTTGGAACGCCTTCTCTCGTCGAGCATGGGTATGGTCTGTATCGGATGCCCTCCGCTATCGAGAGAATGAATCGTCGCCGACGTATAACTCGCATCGTAAGCATTTGTTCCCCCGCTGATCGTCGTATCTCCCGCTGGAGTATTGTGATGAGCAGCGTGGGCGTGATTGGGATACCCCATGTTTCCCGTAGATTTCGGACGTTTCATGTGAAACTTGAGATGTTTACGCGAAATAGGTGTCATCGCGCCGGCGGACGCGACCGTTGCCTCGGAAGCCACAGATCCTGATCCCTCCTCGGAGTCTTTGCGTCGACGAGCTTGCTTTGAGATCATGGCATTTGCGGACGCGAAGCCATTGGTGTGTCTTGCTGAAGACAGCGGAACCGGCCGGACGTGGAAGATCCTCGAAGGCGTGCGTATCTCGCGGGACTCGCCGTGGGGCGGAGTGTCGTCGTTGAACGGGGCCGACAGCGATATACCGCCGCTGCTGCCCGCAGATCCACACGATCCTCCTTCATTCCCGGACGCCATGATAATCGCTTGAGCTGCCGCCGACCCAAATGATGTCTCTGATGCGAATTTCCTTAATTGTCGCCGTTTGTTGACAAGTCGCTCCGGCAACGCGCTAGCGGGCGTACGGTTGAAGATTGCGACCGCGGCAGAGTTGGGAAATTCCTTGAGCGGGGTTGTCTCGCCAGAGTTAGAAGCAGGACCCGATGGCGGCAGACCAGACGCCGGATTGTCGTCGATCTCGACGACTGACGTCTCGGGGGGCGAGCCTTCTGCGCGATATGCTCGATCTCGAATCATCACGCGGAGTCCGGGTGCGCCTGACGGCGGCGGTGAAGGGTCAAAATGGTCTATCGCTTCGTCGTCGGCTGCGTAACAATCGTGATCGTGTTCGATGTCGCGTTCGTGTGAGGTAGAAGAAGAAGAAGAAGCAATATTGATGGTACTTCCAATGTAGTGATTAGGCGAGTGATTGTTGTTGTGGCACAGAGAATTTTCTGTCGGTGGAGCCAAGACGTCGCTGACGTGGGGTAACAGTTTGGACACAATTTTTGGAAAATTTATTTTGTATTGTGAATAATTGCAGATTTCAAGCTCCTCCTTCAAAATAAGTACACCTGAGGGGCATTTTCAATTTCCGCAGTAGCTTAAAAAAATCAAATCAAATCGTGCATTCAGTTCAGTCGATTGACCCTGATTGATCTTGGTGTCCAGAGGCGAGGTCAAAACGAAAGCAAAAACGGTGACTTCTTCCTGGAAGCGATAAATATAGAATGACGACAAAAACATACAGCAACGACGCGATAAAAACAAAAGAAATTAGGCAGACAAGGAATTGGAGAAAAAAGCCGAGTCAGTTTCCCTGGAATGTTCAAACCACTCAGGCCTCCCTCCTGTGCCCTGTGCGTGTATAGTTTTACTCCCAACAGAAAACTCCCCGGAAAGGAAGTAAGCACACGGAAAGATGCACTTATGTTAGGTTTTTGGAAGAAAAGTAGGCAAAACTAAGACTTCAAAAAATAAATATTATCTAAAAAAATCATCTGAAAGGTGTAAAAAAGTTGACGTCAATCTGAAGATCAGGATAAATAACACTTGACGGTAAAGAGGAATAAGAGACAGGATAAATCACACATTTGAGATCAGATTAGCGCAAACTCTCATTGATCGACGGCGCTTGACGAAATTTGATTCTTGTGATTCAAAAACAACAACAGTATTTTTTGATTCTCGCTCGATTATTTTCAATGCAAAAACTAAAAATAAGCATTTCGTCAAAAAATGTAATTGTAAGGGGCAAAACAAATTATCCCATTCAAAAAACCCCAAAAATTAGCCAACAACCAAATATAAAAAAAAGCAAGCAATGAATACTTGTCAGTTTGTAATAAGTCTTCCCCTCTCGCACCATTCACTCTTCATCCCTCTCGGATGCAAACAAAGCGATGGCACTTGGTGTCGCCCCCCTCCAGCGACCAGCGCTGGAGAAGTCTTTGCGCGTCCAAGCTCCGCCATGAAAGCCGTCCTTCGAAGTCGAAGTATACGTCTATAGGAGTAACTTGAAACCGAAGAAAAAAACGCAAAAGGAGAAAAAACACACTTGGTCGACGAAAACGCCTTCGTTCCGGTATGAAAGATATATAGACGATGGATGGCACAATTGCAAGCATGGACATGACTAAGCATTCCGCCGCCTTGTCTCTTTTCCTGGCTTGCAAGAAAAAGATTAAACAAAAACGAGCGCTAATTGATCGACTCGAGCATGTCTGCCAGACCAGGTTGGGATACGATGATCGTAGTGATACGAGAGACCTTGATGTCAGAAAAACAGTAACAGCCAAGGTTTAGGTTTTTTCATATTGCATCATTTTCCGTTCAAAAAATAGGCCTGTAGTTCAAACAAAAATTGTAGAAACTGTCGAAAAATTTAGCAAAAAAAGTACAAAATATTAAAAAAATTACAATGGCAGCCAAAAATAGCATGTCGTAGCAAAAGCACAAAAATATATTACTTATCCCGCGTGCTGCCTGGTCCGTTGCTGTTTGAAATGCCAACAATACGGATCATCAAGTACGAAACACTCAAATTTTGTTTGTGTCTTTCTTATCTGCCGGCAAGCAATTTTTGTCTCTGAATTTTTTTAATTTATCCCGTTGACATCAAAAAGCACAAAAAGAGATCAAAATACAATTGGTACTAAAAACCTTTTTTTCCTAATTTTTTGCTCAGAATAAAAAAGTTGGATGACTGGATAGCTAAATTAATTTTTGTTACCATCGTTCACGGACGACTGCAATTTGAATTGTGAAAATTTTATGCTGGGCTATCAATCGTCGCAAAAAAAGAGTACATGTCGTAGCGGTTGGGTGCCATCAACGCCGACGGCGACGTTTATGAAAACATCGGAAAGACAAAATGTATATAATATAATGCAGGCGCAACTTATAACTGTATGCGCGGCCATAAAAAAAGCGTTAGGCGATTCCTTCAAAAAGAAAATTAGAAAGGTCAAAAGCGCGAGCGGAGCAAGCAGAAAAAATTGGCGACAGAAAAACATTGTATGATGATAAAACCGTTTTCCTATTTTTATTCGATATTTTTATTAAAAAATACAAAATTTTTATGAATAACAAAAATAAACCAAATGGTTTGATAGGTTAAAAAGATTCGATACACAAAATAAATTTCTTCTACTAAACTAAATACAAAAAAAATAAAAATTTTGTTCAGATATTTTGTATGAAAAAAATTGCTAACATAAGTAACATAATCATTTTTTTTAATGAAAACGAAAAAAGCTGTTCAACAATGTTCATTGATGGCACATAGAGAGATAATAAAGCCGGAAGTATTTCTTACGCACAACACCCCCCCCCCCTCTTGGTCGACAACAACCTCAGCTTCCGTGGACAACAATTCCAGATATTAGAATCAAATAGGTAGTATTTTTATTATTTGTCAGAACATTTTAACCCTAAAATCAAAATTTGAGCTCAAAAACCCTTGTTTTCCAGAAAATGAACGAAAACAACAAATTGAAGAAAGCACGTCCTACTTTGTCGCAGAAACAGCAACAGAAGCAGAAGCAAGGGAAGAAGAACCACACTCACACATCACCCCTTGCTTGAGGCGGTCTAGCGGACTACGCTGACGCGTGCTAGGACACCTCGGATCGGTAATTTATGCAAATCATCAGCCGTGGGTGTAAGGCACCAGAATGTCAAGTTGCGTCCAGGCAGCAGCTGCGGCGGTGGCAGCGTCCTCGCAATTTACTAAGCCGTCTCGAGGATGCGAAGACGCCGACGCAAAGTGCGGGTTTTTCAATTTCTTCTGTCTTTGGGAGAATATAATCAGGAAAAAATACATGGCTTCTGGGCACAAAAATTATATCAAAAAATTTTTGGATTCGAAAAGTAAATTATTATTGATTTTTCAAAAAAAAAACAAAAAAAAAACAAAATCGTTTTTCAAAAAAAAACAATTTGGTTTCAACATTCTTCACGATTTTTGATTCGATCCGCTGTATCTTAAAAGCACCCTTTGACCGATAACATACTAAATTACTTAGCACCAGTTGTGATCAGCAAGACATTTATGTATACCTCCTCCCCGAAAACAACCGATAGGTAACTGAACAGGTGGTGGGTGTCAAACAAGCATTATTGATTGACAATGTGAACTACATACTTACTAATTGATGATTAACTAAGCAGGTGACCGCAATGCATTAAGCAATTTGGAGGAGACAACAGAGACTGAATTTGGTTGTTTGGGACAATTTATCCGTGTAGATAATACCTAAACGGCCAACATTATTTGGATCGCCGTTCCAAATCAATACCAAAAATGGTGCCGACCAGACATGAAAATGGCTCGCCGAAGCCCGGGCCGGGCTTGGGCGGGCCTGTGACTTTTCAGTAGGCCCGGAAAAGCCCGTTTTGGCCCGTTATTTAATAAATAATGTAAAAAATTATAAAAATTTACTGCATTTTGGTTATTTTTAACAAAATTTAGTCTTTACAGATAGAAAACATAGTATTTTGAGTAAAAACCAGTAATTTATGTAACTCATATAACGATTGGTTGCTATTTTTTTGGATAAAAATTTAGAAGAAATACAGAATGGATATTTCGGACCGGCCCGGCCCAAGCCCGGGCTTTCGACGGGCCGGGCTGGGCCGAGCCTGGGCCTAAAAATTAGGCCCGTTTTCATGTCTGGTGCCGACAGCTAACGGTTTCGAAATACATCATCCACATATTTAATTAACTTTCTCACACCTAAGAAAGATTTCAAAATCTAAATAGAAGATTTATAAAAACGGAAGAACACCAAAATTTAACAAGAAAAGCAATGAGAACTTTCTTCAAGTATATGCTAGCAAGTAGGAAGCCGTGGTTTAACCGTAATACGGCAAAAGCGTAAGAACAATATCAGAACAAGCCAAAGAAAAGAAAAGGGAGGACTAAAAAATGAAATAAGGCGTACTTTTATTTTTTGTTATGATAAAAATTTATTGTAGCAGATTTTTGGAGACGGCTGAATTGACAGAAGAAAACTTTTGATCATTAAAAAACAACTGCTGTTTAAAAAATGTAGAGGATGCAAAAACGGTAAAAAAAACTTTTATTTATTTATTTATTTATTTCAAAATAACTCAGTCGTTAGCTCCATTTTTATAAATTACATTTTTAATTGCAAAAACATAAGTAAAAAAAACAGTTTTTTATCCAAAATTTTTTTGTATTGTTTCTGCAGACTATGCATGCAAAAAATCCGAAAGCTATAGTTGAAATGTGATCCTAAAGCTTTGTTTGTTGTCTCACAGACAGCAGATGATAGAATAGGAAGACATGTAGGGGAAAGGGTAAAGATTACACTGCGCCATTCTCGACGCCTTCGCTCTCCCCCTACCCACCCCTAACGTCCGTACAAAAAAAGCCAAAGAGATATATCCTTTCGTTCCCACGTTGATTAATTCATTTCCTTTTTCAGAGGCAAAAAAAGAGAGCGAAATATGAACAAAACAAGGAGGTGCCAATCAGGGTTTTCAACGGGCCGGGTCGGCCCGGGGCACTATGCGCCCATGGTCTTGACACGAAAACTCTTTTTTGCTATTTCACATGCACAGAGTAGATATATTTCGGACATAAAGATGGTTCTGGGGGTAATCGGCTACGGCAGATTTAATGGTGCTATCAAAAAATCAAAATTCTATCAATAAATCGATAATTTGAGATAAAAATTACTGTAACTCCCGAAATTATTAGCCGATATCACAATAAATTATTGCATCGTGTTCTACGTCCTTGAAAACCCCCGGAAAAAAAAACAAAAAAAATCTGTTCATGAAATAAGAAGTTATTTCGAATTTAAAAATTAATAGTAACAATTAATTTCACGGTTCAAAATTAATATTTTTTTACCGGGCAAAGTTCGTTGCAAAGTTAAAGATGAACTTGATCATTATGCCAAAGCTCATATAATAAGAATGGTTAACCGGCTTGGCACGAAGCTTCCGAAGGCAACACACTACGCGCATTTGCATGCGCGCACTGTGTTCTCCTTCGACTGAAGTGCTTCAGCGCGCACTTTTTGTATGAAAAAAAATTTAAAATTAAAATTATTTTTTATTTCATGCACCGAATTTGCTCATTTTTTACAAACCGGGGTTTTCGATACCGCTGATTACGATAAGCTAATTTATTGTGATTTTCGCTAATAAATAAAAAAATACATTTCTTTTTTGCTATTTATTGATCGAATATAAAATTTTTGATAGCACCGTTAAATCCGCCATGATCGATAACCCCAAAAACACTACTTGTTTCTAACATTAAAACCGCGAAGAATGCAAAGAAATGCACGCAGACTGCGGACCTGGCAAGACGAATTTTAAAAAGATTATACCCGCACTCGCATAAGGAGCACTAAAGTAGCACAACAGGGGAGGAAGGCCTTGCGCGCGAATGTTTATTTTTGTGACAAATTCGCGTTCATGTGCTTTGTTGCGCCCCGCAATTCTAATTTATTTGTTTTTATCGAAGGAATTTGAATAAGCATCTTTCTCTCCCGTTGTGCTCTTCAAAAATCAAACAATCGGCATTTTGTTTTAACCAGAAGGTTAGGGATATCAATATTGTACTTCAACGATAAGGTTCAGGACAATATCGGTATTAAGATTTGAAAAGAAGGTTAGATTCATTTGAACAAATTTTCAAAAAATGAATTCAATTAGACAATCATAAATTCAGATTTTGAGGCAGTAAGGGAACAGGACATGCAAAGTTAAGGGATTTGACAGAACTTTTATTACTAGAGGCGGGACAGTTTATAAAATGATTAAAGACAGACCATGTATTTTGTAAGGGCATATTTTTTTCGGTTTTTTAGATGGCAGTTCAGAAATCATACATTCTGGCGCCCCGAAGGGGCGCTCTTCTGGGTCTAGTGCCCGCACTCGCATAAAGAGCACTAAAGGAGCACAACGGGAGAGAAAGTCGCGTAGGAGCTATCAAGGGTCGAAACGAAAATGAAGGGGCACAATGAAGCGCACCGCGCAACATTATCCATCTTCCTGTGATGCTTATTCAAATTCCTTCGATAAAAACAAATAAATTAGAATTGCGGAGCGCAACAAAGCACATGAACAATCGTAAAAAAAAATCGTGCAGTTGTAGCGACCCGGGATTGGAGTTCGAATTTCGAACTTCGAAGCCCCCCGTATCGGGTCGGGGACAGGGACAGTTGGGGGCAGAGGTAGTCAGGGGCGGAGGAATTTTTTCCGACGGGGACAAAAGTCGGCGGAGACGGCGCTATTGCCCCCAAGCGCAATGAAAAAAGAATTGAAAAAGAAGATGTCACCCGCACTCGCATGAGAATCATAACGGAATCATAACGGAATTATAAGGCGGCTAGAATCAAATGAGACGCACAATGAAAATGAAGAATCACAATGAAGTGCAAAAAAATCTAAGCTATTTTCCCCTTTATTCGCATTCAAAATTCAGCAAAAAACAATTACTAAATTAGAGCTGCGGATCACAATGAATTACATGCGTGCGAATGAATCACAATAAAACACATAGCGTGCAAAGCCTTATAATTCCGTTATGATTCCGTTATGATTCTCATGCGAGTGCGGGCAGTTTGTCTGAATACCCGCACTAGCATATTGAGCACTAAAGGAGCACAACAGGGGGGGAAGACTTTTTTCAGCTTGAATTTGAATAAAAATAAGGGGAGAAAAGTCTTCACCCCCTGTTGTGCTCCTTTAGTGCTCCTTATGCTAGTGCGGGTACGAAAAACGATGCTTATTTTGAACAAATGTTTCGACATGAAAGGCAATAATACGTTCAGCACTGTCATCAGAAAAAAATTTTGATTTGTAAATAAAAAAACTGTTTGAACATTTTTTCGAATTAAAATTTTCATTATAACTTCAAAAAAACGGAATATATTATACTTACCAACAGGAAGACATTTATTTGTCTTTTTGAGCAAAATTGACCCCCCCAATACGAAAAAAACTTATCTTTGCTTCACCAAATGACTCAAACTCTCTTTTTAAAATAATTGTTTTGAAAAAATTAAATCGCCAATAAATGAACATAGTTTTGCAGAGTTCAAAGACAAAAAACTAGCACAAAAATTAATGATGTCTTTGGTGGCCTACAATAAACACCACGCACGACGCAACGCTCGCCAACATCCAAGACGAGTGGGACCAACAATTCCAAGACAATAAAAAGGAAGTCAAAAATCAAAAAAAAGAAAAAAGGGCCCCAGGAGACCCTGGCACTCCTCAAATCCACGACAGAGCAGAGAATGGCGGCTGTTGCGTTCATCTGACAGCGTGTAAAAATATAATTTCTTGTGATATTGATTTCTGTTCCTATTCTGCTTATCGTTTAAAATAGACAGACGACATCTCATCTTAGCCTGATAACAGCAAGAAATTTCAGTGGCACTTTTAAAGGCAAAGAATTGAATTGGATGTCGAAGTGGCACGTCGAATTGAGAAACCGACGTGACTTTGTTGGGAAAAGCTGGAAGAAAAGCTGGAAAAAATAAGAGAAAATTGTCTGGATGGATGATTTGAGTTTTGAAATTGTATATAAAAAATAAATTTAACAGCTGCGAACTGGGTTTTCCAATTCATAGCACCTGATCGATGAAGCAAATAACGTAATTACTAATTAGAAACATGTTCCCAATCTCCAGACAGTATTGTCGCTGTCCTTTTTTGCATCAATGCTTAAGGTAAAATAGATAAACATCTTCAAAATTTTTTTAAATAATTTACAATAGAATAATTTTAAACGTTCACCCCCAGTACAAAAACACTTATTTTCGGACTCAGACCGAAGCTCAGTTGGCTTGCAGTTAATGAATCTTGCAAGCTCTTCTCACATGTCCGTCCTTTCCACCTCCCCCACAAAAAAATAGCAGCTTCAAGTTCAAAGTCATCAAGCTAATGCGTGTCTGTCTGCTTTGTGCTTCTTTTTCGCATGGTAATAACCTTCCCTATGACTCTTCCGTAGCCTGCCCGGTGCCGTTTAAAGAAAGACATACGACACATCCATCACGTTTAGACATTTATCATCGTTATCGGCAGACAGATGCATAAAAGCAAAATCCGCAACGGAAGTTACAGAGCATGAAAAAATTTGTCAATCACGATTTTTTTTATTTAGAAAAATATAGTGTGTCTGGCAAATGATAACGTCGTTAAGCCTAGTTGAAGAGGAGCGGAGGAGCAAAAAAAACTGAATTATGCAAACGACCTTAAAGTTGAAAATCTCGTTGAACAAAAAGATAATAAAAAATATTTTGAAAGGATTCTTTGTTCTCGAGAAAGCAAGCTACAGCTACACAGCTGCCGGCCGCCTGAAGGATAAGTAAAAACGAAGCCCAACTTGTATTTTTTTTATCAAAAAAGAAAGGCATTGTTCGGTCGCCGCAAAAGAAGCTTTCTCATTCTGAAGAAGGAAAACAAGCAGCACAAGGAGCTTCTTTATTTTTCCACTCATCCCCCAGGGGGCCGCCGAGAGTGAATGGATGTAAGATCCGACGAAGACCATGAACATAAAAAAACAGAACTCTGTTTAGATAATTTTTATTCGCATAATTTTTATTTAGAACTCTGTTTAGATCATTTTTATTCGCAAAACCGACCGCCTCTTGCTTCGATGATAGTTCGAAGTGATAACGGTATCGCTACAAAAGGAAATGCGCGTTAAGAACAAGCACAGTAATTTTTTAGGGGATCTTTTTCGGTGCGATAAAAAATTATCTCATAATCAGTAAAAGAAAAGAAACTAAGTACAAATATAATTTTTTTTCGTTTGTCAATAATGTGTTTCTTGCCGCAGAATGGCAATTGCCTTGAAGCACTGCAGCCTTAACAGTTGGATCAGAGTTAGACACTTGCTTCCTATCCTGTCGGTGCTATCCCTAGATCGACAGCTTTCATTGACTGGACACCACACAAAAAACATTGTAAATACAAGCAGATTGATAAATTGACACCGACAGTCTGGAGCAGAGTTGTCGACCGAGCCGAGCATCGAGCCAAGCATTTCGAGCATTCGAGCGAGCCGAGATGCTCGCTCATATGCTCGACTCGAAGGCCACCGAGCCAAGCCGAGCGGCTCGAATGCTCGGCTCCGAAATTTTGGCTCGGTTGACAACTTTGGTCTGGGTGGATATGGAAAAACAACTTGTTTAACTTCGTTCAACTGTGGCATGCTTTCCGGAAAAAAACCGACATCTTCACAACCACACAATAGGTAAATTACAGCGGTAACTATTTATTAATTATGAAGTCCTTTACAAAGTGATATCATCTGCAAAACAAAAATTGGTTTGTTAAAGTAAACAAATTTTCAGAGCGTTTGGTATGTTGGAAACTCTTATAATTTTTATACTCCCTTGAGCATTCAGAAAATAGCATTCAACGTCGGAAATTTTTTGGCATCTCTGCAAAGTCAATAACTAAGTAAGTGCAAAAAAAACTGCTGTCGACTACAATAATAAAAAAATGATGAAATTTTCTACCAACAAAATAATCAAAATAAAATGTTAAAAATAAAGGAAAGAAAAAGTGCAGCAGCTATAAATCCCTTCACTGATACGAAGCAACCATATTTGCAAAATATGAGTAACAAGAATATAACAAATTGGCAAAAAGAAAAGTGACAAAATAAAATTTTTATATGTACTATTAAAAAATTAATAGTATAAATAACAACAGAATAGCGCTTCTGGAAAAAAGGAAAAAGCCGGATAGATGCATGAGTTGATGGTTTCCAAAAATATACCAATTTATAGAAACAAAAAAAACTGTCAGTCACTTACTCGTCAGCGTTCGTTAATTGTCGGATTACCAGATGTCAAATGTCAAAAAAAATGCTACAAACAAACGAATGCAATGTTTCCAGTAAATAAATAAATTTATGAAAAAACGGCAACTCTTACTATGCACTATGCGCCCATTGTCTTCAAGTAGTGTTTTTGGGGTTATCGATCATGGCGGATTTAACGGTGCTATCAAAAATTTTATATTCGATCAATAAATAGCAAAAAAGAAATGTATTTTTTTATTTATTAGCGAAAATCACAATAAATTAGCTTATCGTAATCAGCGGTATCGAAAACCCCGGTTTGTAAAAAATGAGCAAATTCGGTGCATGAAATAAAAAATAATTTTAATTTTAAATTTTTTTTCATACAAAAAGTGCGCGCTGAAGCACTTCAGTCGAAGGAGAACACAGTGCGCGCATGCAAATGCGCGTAGTGTGTTGCCTTCGGAAGCTTCGTGCCAAGCCGGTTAACCATTCTTATTATATGAGCTTTGGCATAATGATCAAGTTCATCTTTAACTTTGCAACGAACTTTGCCCGGTAAAAAAATATTAATTTTGAACCGTGAAATTAATTGTTACTATTAATTTTTAAATTCGAAATAACTTCTTATTTCATGAACAGATTTTTTTTGTTTTTTTTTCCGGGGGTTTTCAAGGACGTAGAACACGATGCAATAATTTATTGTGATATCGGCTAATAATTTCGGGAGTTACAGTAATTTTTATCTCAAATTATCGATTTATTGATAGAATTTTGATTTTTTGATAGCACCATTAAATCTGCCGTAGCCGATTACCCCCAGAACCATCTTTATGTCCGAAATATATCTACTCTGTGCATGTGAAATAGCAAAAAAGAGTTTTCGTGTCAAGACCATGGGCGCATAGTGCTATGTCCTCAAACTTACCCAAAAAAACCAAAACCGAAAAACCTCAAAAAATCAAATCTAAAAGAAATGAAAAAGACGGCCGCCTTTTTTTCAAAGGGTAAAATTGAAGCAAAATTTACATAAATTTTTCCGTATTGTTAAAAAATATGAGTTGAAAAGCTAAAAATACACGTTGTTATTCATAATAGGGGGAGGATTACTCAAAATCTAGACGACTGATTTCAATCAGTCGTCTAGATACTGTGTTTTTTTTTCAAATGGGCGACGTTCTATTATTACATATAAATACTAAATATATACATGATTTTAAGCAGAAAAAATAGATTTTCAAATATAAAATACATTTTGTTTCTACTGTCACTCAAATTATATTTTTCTCATGTTCTTTATGTTCCTGCTCCGCCGCTTTCTCAAAAAATAAAAAAACATTCGTAAGAATGAATGATTTGTCTTGCGCAAATTGAGTTATGAAAGACCAAAAACACGAAGAATCAAGTAAGTTGGACACAAGTTCATCGTACATGGCTTATGGGCCCGGCATGCAAACAACGCTTTTTCAAACAAAAAAATGTGCCATAAGACGCGTTTCATCTCCTGTTCTTTGAACCAAACAGAAAAAAAAAGAATACAGGGGGGAAATTATGGTGAAGAATAACTAATGTTTTTTTGTCTTCTCCATTCTTTTGTGCTTTTGGTTTTGCTTGGTTTCACTCAAGACAAAACCAGTATAAATTATTTTTTGTCATCGAATGCGAAAACAAATATTAAAATTTAAAAAAAAAATTGTTTCAGCCACTCCAATAAAATTCTAGAATAAAGCTTCCAAACACAATATCGAAAATCAGAAGAAGAACAAAACTTTTTGCTCGATGAACGAATTTGCTCAAAGTGCTCGCTTTCATACCCTTGACATAGAAATTAAAAGTCAATAAACCACGATTGCTAATTATCAGCGAAAGAAAAGTGAGCCGAGTTTTCTTTCGCTGACAATTAGTTCTCCCACCCCAAAATTACATTCTTCTATTCGTTTTATATTTAGCGCTGCTGCTTTTGCCCTGCCGACATCAATAAAAAAAGAGTCATTGAACTGCAATAATTTATTACGTGGAATTTGATACTTTATAGTTACCCATTTCTTAGATTCCTATGTCTGTGCTCACATCAGGGTGGATACCTAACGCATTCCTGGAAAATCTGAATCAAAAAATATAGACAAATCATTTGTGTCCAAAAACAAATATGACATAATTTTACTTTCTTTTAGTTTGTTTTTTAGTTGCGCATCAGAAAATATTTATGAAACCCAATGAACTGTCGATTTTGCAACTTTCTTGCCAAAGACCGATTGGTTTTGTGGGCCGGCCCGGGCCAAAAGGGGCCGTAAAATTAAAAAAAAGTACATTTTACGCAATTTGTAAAAAATTTTATGAAAAAGTAAAAACCGCGAAGAATGCAAAGAAATGCACGCAGACTGCGGACCTGGCATTTTGAGAAGCAAAAGGTAAATGGCGGGCACCGTAATTTTGTCGTCAGTTCATAAGAGCACTAGTATGAACGCAAAATGAATCTGTGCAACGACAAAAAGTGCTTCTGACTCCTTCTGGTTTGTTATTGTTTTTTAACGGTTTTTAGACGATAAAATTTATTTACAAAACTACTATTAAGGCGGGCCTCAATTTTGCAAACCCGGCCCGGCCCGGACTGAAAAAAACCGGCTTGTTGACGAAAAAAGCAGAAAACAGGGAAAATTGGAAAAAACGTCTGATAAAAGCGTTCGAGAGAAAGTAACAGGTGGCAAAACAACCAACCGATAGTAAAGATGGATTATATTTAAATTTCCATGCAATCTGATTAAAAAATTAACCAAACTGTTACGTTTTTTTTTGTTGTATTACTGCAATTGACTTCAAGAAAGTTCACTGTTTTTTTGTGAGTTGTTGCAAACCCTTTCAATCCAAACTCAATGGTATCGTGAGCTTTCAGTTTGCCAAGCTCAAGGTGATCAATCTCAAATCACACTCATCCACCCCCCACCGCCTAGTCTTCTTCCAACCGAACCGCCGCCGCCGCCGCCCGTCGCCACCATCACCGTCGGTCGCGACGACGACGTGCATGGCCGTGGTAGACTCCGCTAACAGTTGTCTGGGCTGTTCTCTGAGTAATCAACAAAGCCTGCCAGAACACACGTCGCGTATTGTCATCAAGACCGGAACAAAACAAGTGTTGAACAAGTTTCTGTTCCCTGTTTTACATCTTAGTGGGTAGTTGTAAAACGCGGGAACGGGAGAAGGCAAAAGGTCGGCCGGCCCCGAGGCATTAGACGCTGTTCATTTAACGGCGATATGCGACATAAACAGACGACGCGTGCCAATTATGTCTGAGACACGGAGGACAACAGAAGACAGCAGAGGTGTTCCAAACAAGGCGAGGGTGACAAAAGATACCGAATAAAAAATGTATGTGCAGAGACTGTAAAATTTTTTGATAAAAAATTATTCAACCCCAGTTTTTTTAACAAATGACAAAAAATATTTTGAGAAAAAATGGAAAAACGGAAATATGATACGTATCTAGGAAGTCAATGTTTGACATAAATATAACTTGTACAACTGTTGGTCTGTGAGCGAGTGACAATTCGATGTTGCCCCCTGCCATCATCCCGGAAGAAAAAAAAATCAAGTTTAAGTAAAATGTATTTGTTCTTAAAAAAATTGAAGTTTGAAAGCAAGCAAACAGCGTATTTCATCGAAACACGACAAAAAACCAACTAACAATAAAGCGGAGCTCAGGAGTCATCAAGTCCAGAAACAAACTACGACCAGACGACGCCGACGACACCCTGGGCAGTAGACAACGACATTCTTTAGTTTTGGCGGTCGCTGTGTCACTAATCTCCCCCCGTGCCCGGCGGATTTTTTCAATCGTTGCCAAGCAGTTGGGCGACATAGGTTCCGAAAAATTCAATGGCATCATGTGCATCAAGCACGTATACATATGGAGGTCTTACGACAATAATACCAAAGCAAATGCAAGCCGGGAATCCGGAAGAATGCCGTCATCAACAAAAAAACATGGTACAAACTTTCAAAAAAATGGAAACAAAATTCTAAAAAAATGAAAAGAACGAAACTAAGTTAGAGTCAGCTATTATATGTATTTAAGAGACAGTCCACGACAGGATTTCGGAATAAGGGGGAGAGCCCGACAAGGCTTTTTTACAACTTAAAATGTTTTAAGCCAGAATTGTTCCCCACCCCTAAAAACCTCTAAATCGCCGATACACAGATTTTTAAACACATCGGATTCTGTAGTTTTGGCTTCTGGAAGTTTTTGACAAAAATCGATGCCACGAGCTTCGCTATAGTGGAAAAATGCTGAAAATTTTATGAGAGGGGTTTTGAGGGACGGGGAACACGAAGTCGTACTCAGATAATTTTTATCGTTACGGTAATTGCTGATTACCGTATAAAATGTGTGGTTTTTTGGTCACCACTGGCGGGGTTCTCCGAGGGGAGTACATTGTGATAGCACATCTTGTAGCCCGTGTTTCGGCGCTTCGAATGACGTAACACGCGAAAAAAAGGAGTGACCGGAAAGCGGTCATCCATGGGCTTTTATAGCGCGCACTCAAGAAAACGCGCGCGATCAGCTTCTTTTTCTCTTCAAACAAGCTTGCGCGCGCAAAAAAGGAGTCATGTTCAAAAAAAGGCCCTGAAGCCAGTTTTTGTTTTGTACATCCACGGTCACTTTGGTAGGCTTTGGCATGTCCCAGATATAACTTTAAGCCACGTGCACCTTTTATCGGATCATTTTGCACAAAGTTACAACGTTTGAAAGTTTCATGTTTTTTTCAATGCCTGTGGCGATGCCCAATATTGTCAGATAAAAAGCCTGAAAAGCTAGAATCAATCTTTGGGACATGCTAAAGTCTACCAAAGTGACCGCGAGCATAAAAAACAAAAATTGGCTTCAGGGCCTTTTTTTGAACATGACACCGTGAATGCGCGCGCACGCTCTTTTTTTTGTCACTTGAAGCGAAATTGTGCGCGTTTTCTTGAGTGCGCGCCATAAAAGCCCATGGATGACCGTTTTCCGGTCACTCCTTTTTTTCGTGTGTTACGTCATTCGAAGCGCCGAAACACGGGCTACAATATATGCTATCACAATGTACTCCCCTCGGAGAACCCCGCCAGTGGTGACCAAAAAACCACACATTTTATACGGTAATCAGCATTTACTGTAACGATAAAAAATATCTGAGTACGACTTCGTGTTCCCTGTCCCTCAAAACCCCTCTCATAAAATTTTCAGCGTTTTTCCTCTATAGCGAAGCTCGTGGCATCGATTTTTGTCAAAACCTTTCAGAAGCCAAAACTACAGAATCCGATGTGTTTAAAAATCTGTGCATCGGTGATTTAGAGGTTTTTAGGGATGGGGAACAATTCTGGCTTAAAACATTTGAAGTTGTAAAAAAGCCTTGTCGGCCGTCCGAAATCCTGTCGTGGACTGCCTCTTAATAGCTGACCCTTTTTAACGTTGGCGGTAAGGCCAAAGCTGTTTACCAACACTTGTCATCAGATCGTCGTCTGGACCTAAAAAATTTTTGATGGCAAAAAAAATAGAAATCAAATTGTTTGATATTAGTGGCGCGTTACTGCGGATTGTATGGAGATCTGTATGATCATCGGATTGTATGATCATCAAGATTTGAGGACCAAGACAAACCAATGTAACTTAGTTTGTCAAGCTCAAGTATGATGCAGTAAAGATTTTATGGCAGAATATAATATACGTACAGTACAGTTCGCGTCAGAAAACAAAACAACAATGTCATTTTTTAATAAAACGCAAATAATAATTCGCGTTCTTACTTTCGCAACAAAAGTATCAGAAAACACGCTTGAATGTTTTTTTTTGTATTTGTGATTTTTGTTATGTCAAAGAAGGCAAACTAACTGATAACGCTGTCGTCATTGTCGTCATCGCTGTCCATGAAATAATCCAGACAAGATTCTGGGTCACTTTGTATGCTGCCAACCGACGGAGAAGTTCGGTCACGATACATGATTGGCACGTTGAGGTAGCCATCTTGAAAGCACTCCACATCCATGTTCGGTGAACTTGTTTTGCTCCGGCCTAAAATATATTTGTCAATATAAGAAATCAAAAAAATAAAAAACTGGAAAAAAAAAAGTTAAAGCAGAAAAAAAATGAAATAAAAAATTTAACACAAATGACACGATTGTACGATTCAGAGATGACAGATCAGATCATTTGCGCATGATCTGATCTGGATTATCCGCGATCTGATCTAATATACCAGTGATCTGATCTGGATTATCTGCGATCTGATCTGATCTGATCTGACTCGACCCAGCCCAAAATCTCGGAATTTAGGGTTCAGGTTCCCGAGAACACTGGTTTCGACGCGAAAAGTAAAAAAGAAATTGTTTTTTGTTGAGAACTATCGTATTCTTCGAAAAACCATCAATGCGGATGCGTTTGAAGTTGCAAAATTTTAAATTTCTAGTGATCTGATCTGAATTATCTGTGATTTGATCTGAATTATCTGTGATCTGATCTGACGTCCGAGTGATCTGATCCGGATTATCTGTGATCTGACCTGATCTGATCAAGCAAATAAGAACTCGGCAATTAAAAAGCTTCTTTCGTCCTGCAATGTGGTTTTTTATACGTAATTTGTTTTTTTTGGCAAAAAAGAGTTATGCCCCCCAAACGAGCTCTGGTAATTTGTATGCTAAAAGAGTTTTTCTTCGTAAAAAACCTAAATTTATTCTGCATCAAAAGTGTTCAGACTAAAATGAGGAAAGACGACACGAAAAAATGTTCTTTGAAATTTGAAATTTTAGAAACAAATTCATGTTTATAAATCTTGTTTTTTTTGCAGTTTAAAACTGTTACCAACTTCATTAACACACGAGTAAAAATTTTAGACCTTGATCAACTTTAACACGTTATTTATTTCTAAAAAATTATTTTAGTTTTTGGGTATCAAAAAATCTTTCGATCAGACTTTTTAGAACCATAACGATAAAATTGTTTTTTTATTATGCAATTTTCTGGCTTGTAACAAGCGTTAGAGTCCAACTTTACAGGCTTCAAAGTAACTTCTCCTCCCAATAATGAACTATACTGCTATCATTTCTTTGCACACCAATTAATCCCCTGCAACGTAAAAAATGTCCGGGCAATCACGCATTTTGCGCACAATTCACGATTTTGACCAAAAAAACGCAAGAAATGTGTAAGTTTTATCCAAAAATAGAAAAAAAGGCGAAACAAAGCAATTCGGACAGCCAAAAAAACGAAAAAGAAAGTATAACAAGATGATGGCTTCAAACTTGGAAGACATGAACGCCTGCCACTGCCATCCAGCAAGTCGGGATGGCGGTTACTTCACTTGGATGGCTAACAACTTTTTAAAGCGGACATGCATAATATACATGTCCATATTATGCTTGACTTGCTTCATGTGGTAGTGCAGCCTGGTTAGCTATGCTATTTATACAAGCTTTTTTAAAACTCACTGAAATTCTCTCATACTCAATAAAGGTTCCACTGGGAACAAAAATAGATAAACGGCATGCGCTTTATCTCTGTGTTGGTTTTACAACAAATATTTTTCGCTCAAAATTCTATTGCAACATGAAAAAAATGTGGTAAATTTTTTCATCAAAAACAAAAAAATGCAGTACCCGCACTCGCATAAGGAGCACTAAAGGAGCACAACAGGGGGGGGGGAGGCCTTGCGCGCGAATGTTTATCTTTGTGACAAATTCGCGTTCATGTGCTTTGTTGCGCCCCGCAATTCTAATTTATTTGTTTTTATCGAAGGAATTTGAATAAGCATCACAGGAAGATGGATAATGTTGCGCGGTGCGCTTCATGCCTTCATTTTCGTTCCGACCCTTGATAGCTCCTACGCGCCTTTCTCTCCCGTTGTGCTCCTTTAGTGCTCTTTATGCGAGTGCGGGTAAATACGAATGTCTAAATTGTTCACACCTCTTAAGCTGTTTTTGGTTTTTTACTTACGAGTTCATTGCTGTCATTACTTTTAAAATCAGAGAGCTATAAAAATATATTAGAAAGTAATAAAAAGCAATCCCATACCCCTCAGTTTAACTCTGAAATCAATTGAATGAGAAGTAGTATATTTACCATAGCACGTGAGGAATTGCAAATTTCAGTAAACAGAAAATAAAAACTGTGGAGAAAAACTTGACTTCTAACTCAAGCCACTGCTAACGAAACTTATTTACACTAGTTATAAAATGCGTGTTTTTGCGTTCAGAAATCAATGATTAAAAAAGTGCATTTATAATAAAAAAATATTTTGTTAAAAAAATTATTGCTGAACAGACACTCTGCGATCGATGACACAGCATTTTGACACTTTCAAATGTTTTGAGTCAGAGTTGTAGGCCTCCGGGGGAAAGGTTCAAAGCGCGATATATTAATTTATAAAAATCGGATTCACGAGATTTGGCTTCAGAAGTGTTTTTCATAAAAAAAATAGTGCCCCGTGCTACGTTGGTTTTGAACAATTCTGAAAAAAATAATATAGGGGTTTTTGAGGACGGCGGATCCAATGACATACTCAGAATTTTTTTTAGTTTCGGTAATTATTGATTTTTTGATATCATACGTTTTCAAACCGCTATCATATTCGGATCGCAAACTTAAGCGGTAATTCGATAAGCCTATCTTCTTCCCCGTTGTTTTTTTGTATCGGAAAAAGTAAAATACGTAAAAAAAATGCGTGCCCAAGGTTGTCATAAATTTTAATTTATGCACCAGACTCGGTGAAAAAAGCGTGGTACTCGTGGATCATCAACTGTCTGGCGAACGGAGTCTATGCCTTCGGATTTCTTTTCATGCTGCCCCAGCTCTTCGTCAACTACAAGCTCAAATCAGTTGCTCACCTTCCCTGGAGGGCGTTTACATACAAAGTGGGCTCTTGGGTTCCTCCAAACCACGCAATTGCAATTTTTTAGGCTTTTAACACGTTCATCGACGATATCTTTGCCTTCATCATCAGCATGCCGATATCCCATCGCGTAGCATGCTTCCGCGACGACGTGGTCTTTTTGGTAGGGTTTATTGACTTAAAAACATTATTGGCACAACATTTTTTTAGGTATATCTCTACCAGCGATACCTCTATCCCGTGGACTACTCCCGTGTCAATGAATTTGGAGAAGCATTCGACAACGTCGCTGCTGATGCTGACAAAAAACAAGTACCCGCTACGACAACCGCAGCTGAAACTAAGAAAACAAAATAAGGCGGGCGTTTTCGCATTTACTAGTCAACTTTATGCCCATCGCTGCCGTTGATATTTATTCGCTTACTTATTTTTTGTTTTGTATTACAAAATGCATTTTTGTAATTCTTTTAAAAAAATAGAGGGTTTAAAAAATCGCAGATTACAGGGTGTGCCAAAATAACGACGACAATTTGGAATTTACCGAATTCAGATGTGTACGGAAAGATCACCTATCAAAAGGTGTCCTGAAGTTGAGTAAACGGTTTTTTGACTCTTCAGGTTTTTGGTCCTTCGCACCGGGGTAAACTCTGTTTTACGATTTATTTTGCTTAGTAAGGATAAGTGTTCCGCTCCGGCCAAAATCGACTCTCGACTTTTTGGATGATGTACATAGCACCCCGAATCCATAAAAACAAGGTATATTGCATAGATGGCAGATCAGATCACTTTTCAGATCAGATCAGCTCATAGATCAGATCGGATCAGGTCAGATCACAGATAATCCAGATCAGATCACTAGAAATTTAAAATTTTACAACTTCAAACACGTCCGCATTTTAGTTTTTCGAAGAATACGATAGTTCTCAACAAAAAACAATTTATTTTTCACTTTTCGCGTCGAAGCCAGTGTTCTCGTTAACCTAAACCCTAAATTCCGAGATTTTGGGCTGGGTCGAGTGAGATCAGATCAGATCAGATCAGATCGCAGATAATCCAGATCAGATCACTGATATATCAGATCAGATCGCAAATTATCCAGATCAGATCATGAGCAAATGATCTGATCTGCCATCTCTGGTATATTGTGCCGATGACAGTAATTAATTCACAAATCAGGAATAATTGAAGGGAATAATTGAAGGGACAGACACTCTGCGAGCCGATTTAGTATCGACGACCCCGTGTTTTTACAACCCCCAAATATTTTGTGCCAAAAGGTACAGTGTCGAAACTTCGAAAATATTGAACTTCGAAAATATTGAACTTCGAATTTATTGAACTTGAATTACAAAGTTCAATTGTAGCAAACGGGGGGAGGGCGCGTGCGCATTGCAAGTAAAATAAATTCAGATTTTGCCGGTGATACCCCTTTGTTTCGTGTTGGATTAAAAAGGATGTTTTAGAAATTTGAGACAAATTTTTATAAAAATCGACTAGGGTACGAAGAAAAAATACACAGATCTTCAAAATGCCGAAAAAAAACTGAATATTTCGCTACAGACTTCAAATTAAATTTTCATTTGTAATCTAAAGTTATGGTATACATCTATAATCTTTGGAGTTTTCAATTAATTTTACTAACGATATTTAACAAATTTTTCATATGTTGTTTTTTAAAATTTTTTTTTGGAACTTTCAAATCTGAATTTATTTTACTTGAAATGCGCACGCGCCCTCCCCCCGTTTGCTTCAATTGAACTTTGTAATTCAAGTTTAATAAATTCGAAGTTCAATATTTTCGAAGTTCAATATTTTCGAAGTTCGGTCAACTCACATTTCAAAATTTTTGCAGATTTTTTTAAAAACTTCTCTTTTTTTGGAATTATCGATTTTTGCATTTTTCTGGGTTTTTACCGTCACTTTTTGCCTGTAGCTTCCGTATTTCTACCAGGAGCTCGGCGAGGTTAGTTGCATCTTGAAGCCCATTCATTTCTAAATCAGTGACAAAAAATTCAGAAAAAAGTGGTGACTATTCGGTGACCGTACCCAGGCATTTATCGCGCGCACTTGACCAAAAAACGGTGTAAACAGCGTCAACTGACAAAAAGAAGCGCGCGTAAAAGGAGTCATGTTTAAAAAAATGCCCTGAAGCCAATTTTTGTTCTTTTTGTCAGCGGTTACCTGGGTAGGTTTGGGCATCTCCCAAAGATTGCTTTCAGCCACTTATGCCTTATATTGTATTATTTTGCTATGAGTTCCGGCATTCTAAAGTTTCATGTTTTTTAAATGCCTATGGCAATGCGTTTTTTTGCTCCTAAAGATTGTTCTAGCCAAATAGTTTAGAACAATCTTTAGGAGCAAAATTGACAGAAAAAGCAAGCAAAAACAAACCGGAGCGCATACTCGGATCAGTATCGTGACGTTTGAGTTTGTTAGACGACCCGTTTTGTTCCTTCATGGCCCGGAGACTGTTGTTGTGGACAAGGCGTCGCTTACCGGTTGGCGTCGACGCGTAGATAAACGGTGAGCCCATGGATGTCAGAGGCGTCGAGCGCTGCAGCGTCGGAGACGGCGAAGCAGATAATCCCGTAAACACGGGTTCGCCTTCACCTTCGTCGTCGTCCATATTTTTTTTATTTTCTGATTAATTGTAGTGATTTATGCAGGTTTCTGCAGTGATGACCTGTAAAATGTGTATAAAACATTAAGCAAATAGAATCACGTGAAAAATGAAAAATGGTGTAATCCAAAGATAAATAGTTCTGATGAACGAAAATAAAAAAACATTTAAACTAATTTAAAACGTAAAAATCCAAACCAAATAAATTCCAGCACGTTTTTTCAATGGAACAACATGATATCACAGACGTCACCAAAGCAAAGTGTTGCAAATCGTGTACTTTACACGCACGCACGACACGAAGCTATTAGGCGACGTCGTGTCGTGTAGCTTTGAATTTGACTACACGACACGATCGTCGTGTTAGCTGTTACACGACACGACACGGCACACGATGTACCCATTAGGGTTCAAACCCCCCCCCCCCGTATCGGGTCGGGGACGGGGGTAGTCGGGGGCGGGGGAATTTTGCCCCCGACGGGGGCAGAAGTCGGCGGGGAGGGGGGTAATTGCCCCCGAGTCCTATGAAAAACAAGAAAAAAAGGTGTCAAACCCTAGTACTCATGGTTTTAAGTTAAAACACGAAAAGTCGATTTTTATCATTTTCGAATGTTTAAAAAACAACATTACTGTATATTTTGGTTTTAAAGATCGTTATGGGGTTATCAGCGGTGGCGAATGTGATAGTGATATCAAAAAATTGATAATCAGTCAATAAATCAATAGTTTTGACAAAAAATTACTGTAACTCAAAAACGGACTGTAGAGTCTGAAAACTGAATAGTTTACCGTATTCTACGACCTCGAAAACCCGCGTATGCCGAAATTGGGCCACGGTTCCCCATCGAAAAAAAAAGTTAAACCACAAAAAAGTCGAAGAAACATATGCACAACCAAGCGACACAAAAACAGGCAAATTGTGAGAAAAACCTTTTTTCGCCAGAATCAGTTATATCCGTTTTTTGGTTTAAAAAAAGGCGTCAAAATATCATTCCAAGTAAAAAACCTAAGAAAACACATCCGCTCGCGCTCTTTTATTCTCAGATCCTCTGCTCTTGCTCTGCTCACGCTCGTGAGTCGAGCAGGAGCGAGCAATGAGCGAAAATGGCTCACACAAGAAAAGTGAATTTTGAGTCACAAATTCAGTCCTTCGCGAAAAGAAAGACCGCATATTGCTTGGAGATACCCCCAACATCGTGTTTTTGATCGAAACTACCAGTATTTTAGTATTTGTAGCACTAAATTTATAGTGAGCAGTGCTCATTTTAAAAATTTCTCGCGCTCGCTCTGCTCGCGCTCTTTGAGCAATTCAAATTTTCTTGCTCGCTCTGCTCATGCTCATTGAGCACTCCAATTTTTCGCGCTCGCTCCGCTCGCGCTCGTAAGTTGGGCAGGAGCGAGCAGTGAGCAGGAGCAATTTGGTGAGCATCGAACAACTCTGAAAAAAACGTATCTCATTTTTAGGCAAAAAATATCAATCATGAATAGATAAATAATATATGCATGTAGTTTGTTCAAATTGTATTATTTGTCAGAGAAAAAAAAACACAAGCTTGGCAACAATTGGGCCAACATAGAATTTTGGGGTCATACTATACTTCAGCCCCCCACTGACTTTTGACCCCCCATGCTCGGACTTTGCCCCCCCCCCCCTTTCACCTTAAATCAATGATGACATGAGCCCACAGAGGGGGGGCTCTATCATACGGAAATCGTGTTTATGGAGAAAATGGGGGGTCGTTCCATACGGCCGTGGCGCTACTATACTTTGAACCCCCATCACGTTGAAATATAAGCCCGCAGGATATTTTAGAATACAGCCCCCCGGCAGGCGCCTCCACCTTATTTTGTTTTACTGCTGCGCGCGCGCGCATTTTCAGAGAGAGTCATGTTCAAAAAAATGCCCTGAAGTCAATAATAGAGTTTTTTGCTTACGGTCACTTGGGTAGGCTTGGGCATGTCCCAAAGAATGTTTTAAGCTATTTACGAACTTTATCGGATAATTTTGCGCTGTGCTGCAGGTGTTAAAAGACTGCAAAACTTTTATGTGCCGTAACTAACCGAAATGTTTGGGAATTTTTGAAAACGACCTAAAATGTTGTTTATCAGGTTAAGAACAATCAGTGTGCAAAGCACAGATCCTTAGTTTTCGGTCTAGCTCTGGAGCTAACCTAAAATAGATTACGCGCTTGAAAATGCGCACGCGCTTCAGGACACAGTTGAAAAAATTGTTATTTTGTTAACTACAAAGATTTATTATCCGGCACAAAAAGTAAAAAAGTGCAGAAATAATAAACAACAAACAAAGAAATTAGGGGGATTAAAAGAAGATACCCTTGTGAATTCTGAAATAAGGGCTTGTCCAGAAATTACGTCATCGCAAAATCGGTGATTTTTTACCCCCCTCCCCCCTCCATCATTTTCCGTCATTTTAGGAATGACCCCCCTCCCCCCCTCTTGCAATGACGTATTTTCTGGACAAGCCCTAAGGCAAAATTCATTCGCTGCAGGAACACCGAATAAAACTCTTTTCTTCCTTTCTTCAAAATTTTCCCTTGATTTATCACCGTGCGGGCGTATTTTCACCTGTTTTAGGTTAGCTCCAGAGCTAGACCGAAAACTAAGGATCTGTGCTTTGCACACTGATTGTTCTTAACCTGATAAACAACATTTTAGGTCGTTTTCAAAAATTCCCAAACATTTCGGTTAGTTACGGCACATAAAAGTTTTGCAGTCTTTTAACACCTGCAGCACAGCGCAAAATTATCCGATAAAGTTCGTAAGTAGCTTAAAACATTCTTTGGGACATGCCCAAGCCTACCCAAGTGACCGTAAGCAAAAAACTCTATGACGGGCTTCAGGGCATTTTTTTGAACGTGACTCTTTTGTACGCGCGCGCGTTTCTTTCTCGCCCAGTGAAACAAAGGCGCCTGCCCCCATACAAATTATTTTCATTCAAATTTTCAAATATGGGGGTCAAAAATATTTCAAATATTGTAGCGCTATAACAGTCCCCCAGATTTGATGAGGGGCCATTGTAGCGCTACAACAGCCCCCCCACATCAAATAGGGGACTGTTGTACCGCTACAACAGCCCCTCATAATTTTAGGTCTTGTTACAAGACAAAAAATTACACCGTGATAGTTTTTTTCCACCCAAGAAGCATTTTTAGACAAATATACAACATGGGGGGGGGCATTGTAGCGCTACAACGGGCCCCATAATTTCCATGATATCCCAAAAACACACTTATTTTATTAATTTAATAAAATTAACAATGAAAATAAAATAATTTCCTTTATCGAAAAGAAAAAAACACGCGCCTGCGTAAAATAACGGCGTTATTTTAGGCGGGATCGCGCATTTTCAAAATTCCGTGGGGAATTATCCCGTGATAGATGGGAATCCTGAGATAATTTCCGGGATATTTCCCATGAGACTCCCATGAGAATCCCCTCTTCGCCACCCTGATTGCAATCGATGGGGGGCTGAAGTACATATAGTAGACCCGAATTTTGTTTACTTTCAAAAAAACAAACTACAGTCGAATTTTATTGTCAAACGATAGTGCTTGGTGACGGTTCAAAAAATTATTCAAAAAAAAGTATGCCAGACGTTTGAGTAACACAAACGCCAGTTACACATTTTAATTTTAAAATAAACAAAAAAAATAAACAACCCAAATTAATCCTAAGCATGGCGTTTACGAGGGATTAATTTGTAACTTTCTGTATTGCGCAATTTTTATCTCTACATGATTATTTTTTGATACAACTCACACATCATTAAGACCCTTCGGACGGTATTAATTTGAAGAAATACGGGTCTCTTACGACGAATTAACACCGCAGTAATTTATTCGTGCATGCTGGCGGTGGTAAACAGACGGCACGTCACCATGTTAGTTTCAGAGGTGTGAAAACACACAACAAAATTTTTTATGTAAAAATTTAGAAATGCGCATTATCTTCGACAAAATTACCATAACAACGGTCTCGTCAGCCAAAACGCTTCTTCGTAACTAGCACAAGCGCGGCGTCGTCATTCGACCAGGTATCGAATGATCTTACGCATACGCCGCATTACTCCCTACAATCATCGCTCGCACAGTAGCGTCTCGACACTGGTAGCGCGTGAATCCTCTTACCAGCCGACATCTCCGACTGACTGTCTCTGTCGAAGAAGGCAGGGTGTGGCTGCCCATTAACATGGCAGACGAAAAAACCCCCGCCACTGGCAAGTCTTCGGAAAATGTACAAGTTTTTTCCAGAAAGCTTGGTTTTAAATCTAATGTTTTAGGTAGCAAAATCCAAGTCATCGGACAACAGCAAAAAGTCACAAAAAGAAAAAGAAAAGACAAAAGGTGACAAAACTGCAAAGTCGATGAAATCTGTTAAATCCATTAAATCAAAGGGTCAAAATAACCCGTCCAGCAATACCGAAAACAAAAAATTTTCGGTAAAAGAAATCATCCAGCGATACTTACTTACCAAGAAGTTGCCTTTAAATCCTGAACCCGATGAGATTCGGCAACTCTGCGCGCTGGCCAAGGAAGTCATCGCCAAGCAACCCATGCTTGTCGAAATCAGCCCACCTCTCAACATCTGTGGTTTGTTTTGTTGAGGTAACAAAATTTGGCATTGCAAATTACTTTCAGGAGATATCCACGGACAATTCCAAGATCTCATTAGGATTTTTAGAGCTTGTGGATTTCCTTTCAAAAATCGTTACCTTTTTTTGGGAGACTACGTAGACCGAGGAAACAGTTCGATCGAAGTAATTATGTTGCTGCTTGCGCTCAAAGTTCAGTTTCCGACAAATGTGTATCTACTACGAGGCAATCACGAGTTAAGGAATATCAATAGGTGAGCCATTAAACACAATGATCTACTATGCCTTCGACTTGGGATCACGTTCGGACTCCGATAAGTGAATCAAAAATATCCAAATTAGCCTTGGATTCAATTCCGATTGCCTTTGACCGAATCCAACAATGTTATAATGACTAAATTTTCAGAACCTACGGATTTTTTGCTGAAATCGGAGGCCGCTTCGGTGGAGTAGGGGCCCTGCAAACCGAGTTGTATGAAATCTTCAACAGCGTCTTCGACGTGTTACCGGTAGCAGCTCTGGTTGCAAAGCAAATCCTCTGCATGCACGGTGGCATATCACCGCACATCAAGACTCTTGATGACATCCGTAAGATCCAAAGGCCCATCCTCAAACTCGAACCCGGTGTTGCGCAAGACCTCCTCTGGTCTGATCCCGAATCCTTTACCGAGAATCCGCCAAATCAGAACGCAACCAAGAAATTTGAATACATCCCCGTCAACGATGCCAACTACAAGCCAAACAACCTACGATCCTCGTCGTACTGCTTCAACGAAGAGGCTGTCGCACGGTTTATCAAGCTCCTCAACATCAACATGGTTATCCGAGCACATCAGGTTGTCGAGTTCGGCTACGCATTTTTTGCAAATCGAAAGCTCATTACGGTATTCTCGGCTGCTAGATACCACGAGGATATGTGCAACTTTGCAGCCGTTGTAACGCTTGACGAACACCTTGAGATGGGCTTCGTGCAGTTAAAGCCTTCCGAGTATGAAAACTTTAAGGACAAAATTACTCCAACCATGGACGTGGCTGCTGACAACGAAGACGGCGATGAATGAACGGCGATGAATACTTTTTCAACAGAAAAATTAGAAACACTGATTGAAATAAATTTGAGTCATAATACACGTTGAGTAGAAAATGAAAATCCAACAATAAAATATAAAACGAAAAAAATGAAAAAAATTGATGAAAAAAAATGACGTGGAATCATTTTTTAACCAGTTTCATTTATCTGTCACGAAAAAAGAAAACATGGTTGTTTCTCGAGACCAATAAAGTTGGGGTAAGCAAGAGCGCTATCTCGTGATACGCGTCTCTTTCTAGACACGCTTCTGAATGGTATTAGACTCACACTCGATGGATACCATTTCAACTAGACTCACGAAATTCAATTTAAAAAAGGCAAGTCTTGGCTTGGGGGACAAAAAATAGTTGGACTTCGTCGATTACCCGATTAGTCAATACCAATCACAGAGTAGATTCTAGTCGTGGCAAGTGAAAAGCAAGAGAGAAAGATTTGATCGTAGTGAATAAATGATTAAAAAACAAATTACGCCGCATTTGACAAGCACAGTCACATATCCAAGTAAATGACAACTGACAAAATTGTACAAACATTATCTATTAAAAAACAGTTCGAGATAAGATTTTATTGTGTTTACACATTTCTGCGTGGGGTAGGGATGAAGGAGGCCCTTGTCAGTGAACATGAATGGGAAAGCAGATATATTCCACCAAAGTAGGAAAACGCGGCTTGTCAAACTTACGATAAAAGTTTTTTTGAAGACATTTGGAAGAATTGTGCGATTCCCAAGGCGTCGCTTGGGGTTTAGTCAGAGTTGTCCTGGACTTACAGCCGAAGCATGGCAATGAGGGTGACATGACCCCTCGCAGACAGACAGACGAGGAACATCGGTGACAACTGTCTTGTAAAGATTTAGTAACCACAAAAAAAACTTCTAAGAAAGGAGAACAATTTATTTAGAAGGCCCAAATTGAAGATGCCATTTTTTTCTGGTTTACGTGCAATAGAAAGAAGGACAGACTAGGCTACGATTTTTCCGCATGGGTGGCTCCTACGCCTTCCATAGGGTTCTAAAATAAAGTCACGGATGACGGCAGACCACCTTGAAGTCACCACTTAGCTAGTCGTAAATCCAATATTGAAGTTACTATTAGTATTGATTTATTTTTTTACACAAAACTGGATAAAAAAAAAGTGAGTGTGGTTCATAAAATTAATTAAAAATCAGAAAATTTAGAAATGCCAAACTTTCACACAGAAGCCAGCCGCATCCGACACGCCGTCTCCAGACGTCGGATGCCGACGTCAAGCTTCTCCAAGACTTCGCAGCTTCGAGTCTTCAACACTATATTCACAATGCAAAACGATGCTTCCTCGTCGTCGTCGGGGTCCGATGATAGAAAAGAACCCGCTGCAGACAACGGAGACGAGGCAGCGGCACTCAAGCGATCGCGCAAGAAGAGAATCGAAAGCATGATACGCGCGAGACTGGAACTAAAGGCAGCAGCTGCGGCTACAGAGAAGGAAGCCGGCGGCAGTAGACGTGTCGCAGGTACTGAAGACGCAGTTGCAGATGTGGTATGCGAGACGAAAGTCGATCCTTTCGGTGGGTTTTGAAGACGAAAAGCGTGAAAAAAATTGTCAGCAAAGACATGTTCGGTTACAATTTTTGGGTTTTGCAAATGCAGTTGTTCTAAAGTGAAAAAAACAGAAGAGACAACTAGTGACATTTTTTTCAAAAAAGATTAACACAAAAGAGTTTTTTTTAATTGACGTCAAAAGTTTTTACTACTAAATTGATTTTTTTAAACAGACGCTGGCCGATTCAAAAGATGACACTGACATGAGCACTGCTTTTTGACTCTTCAAAACAAAAAATACGGATAAATCAGTTACGATAATTTTTTGATAACCCAAGCATACTATTAAAAACGCATGTGTTCACCCGGGACACAATCACATTCTAGCAAAACGCTTCTTTACACTCTGGAAATATGAAGTATATGCGTATACAGACACATAAGCAGGCAGCCGCAGCTGTGGCACTTGCCCGGTTACTAGCATGTGAAGAAGATCAGACGATTGACTCACTCACTCACCTACACACAGGAAAATTGCCAGGTGTTTTCAACTTTGTTTTGATTTTTATGTATAGTCACACTTCTCGACCGGTGAATTGTTTTAGTCAACCTTGGCTGGGGTGTTAGTTTTAATTCGCACACTCATCAAGCTTGACAAATTGGAAAGATAAGTTGAAATTAAATAAAAACGATGCAGAAAACAGGCAACATATCGATAAAAAAGAACGAAATTTCATTTTATCCGGAAGTCTTGGCAATCAACTTTATGTGCTCAAATTTGTTTCTTGCACTGCCAAAATGCGAAACGCTACACCGCGACATCAAAGTTGAAGGCTTTTTTTTCACTTTCCGGTAATTGAGACACGTCAAATAGAGCCCCCCGGCATATGTCTGTCTACCATGAAAACAGGGCCTTCGACAAATTTGACTCAAGCGGAATATGACAAATTTTGTTCACAAATATGTCCTTTTTCTTTTGTTAAAAATAAAACAACAATAAAAGCATGGACCATAGTTATAAAAATATATCTAGTAAAAAAAATACAGAAAGCAAATTGCGCAAACATGAACGAGACTAAGGGGCAAAATTTAATTTTGTAATTTTTTTATGGTAATGTAATATTTTGTATCATAAAATTTCAGAATACCTAAGCCCAATTACGATTACCGAAGACGACTGCGAAACATTGCAAAAGAATAGCGAAAAACCGAACAACTTTGTTCTGCGTATGGTCGTTGAAGAAGTTCGTCAGATCTATCCGTGGTTTGTTGCCGATCCTCTGCCCCCTGAGCATGAAAGAAACTCTACCGACGACAGAGAAGTTCAGACAGATGGCAAAGTGCCTATGTGCAGCACAGTTGCCGTTAATACGGATGAAATTACGCTTATTGTAAGTTGAACAAAACACAATAACATTGTCAAAAAAGTAAAAGTTGTTTTGAAATTAAAATTTACTCTTTTTATTATGCGCTCGCTCCGCGGAAAATGTTACTGGCATGTACGCTTTTTCAAACAACTCCGCGTTTACTATTCCTTGTCAGAACACCACAAAAGCGTCCGCGATGCAAATGAAGGGCGGTGCGCGCGCATTTCTATAAGGAAAACAGTTATCAGCTGATATCTCGGAACTGATGGTGGCTATCGAAGATTTCTTTTTTGCAATGTGTTTGTCTTGACTTTCCGCATCTTTGTGCAAAATTTATCAATTGCAATTTTGACAAATGTATGGAAAAAATGGCTATCTTTGGATGCTCCAATCAAAGCTCACAGATAATCAATTTGAAAAAAAAATAGATGTACATGTTGCTAAAAATGTGTTTAATCGATTGCAAAAGAAAATTCAACAAACACTTGCATATGAACCAGGGTTTTCGACCGCTCCTGAAATCTCTCAGCTCTTCGCTCCGCTCCTGAGCGGGAGCGGAGCGAGCGGTAAAAGAGAAAAAAATAAGGAGCGGGAGCGGAGCGAGCGAGAAAAATGAAAAAGAAAAGAGCGGGAGCGGAGCGAGCGCAAAAAAAATCAAAATCAAAGGAGCGGAGCGAGCGCACAAATCTTGAAGGAGCGAGAGGCGAAAACAACTTGAGTTCAAAAAACACTAACAATTTATGGCAATTTGTCTGATTATTTATCATTTCCGTTCACTTTCGGGTAGATTTGTCGCTAAAATTTGTCTCACCTCCTGAAAAACCTTTGAATTTGAACTTTGCCCCCAATTTGGCCGCTCCCGCTCTGCTAATGAGCGGGAGCGGAGCGAGCGGCGGAATTAAAAAAAATAAAGAGCACGAGCGGAGCGAGCGCAAAAAAAATTAAAATGAATGTAGCGGGAGCGGAGCGAGCGGTGGAAAGGAAAAATATAAGGAGCGAGAGCGGAGCGAGCGAGAAAAAAAATAAAAGAGCGGGAGCGGAGCGAGCGGTACAAAAAGTCAAATTAGAAAACCCTGATATGAACCCTTATAAACGTGATGAAGTTTTACGCTTATGTTATTGACTCTGTGGGATGCGTAAATAGTGGTCATTTTGATGGGTTGTCAACGCGGGCCGAATTTTTGTCGGCGCGCCTTTTTTCCAAAGGGTAAAATTAAAGCAAAATTTACTAACATTTTTTCCAATTTGTTGATTACTCAAAATGAGCAAGTTTTTGGTTAATTTTTGACTGTATTGAATAAATTTCGGTCCAAAATTTTCTTTTTTTGAAAAAACCGGGCTGACGGGCCGGGCCGACTCACCATCAGGCCCGGCCCGGCCCGATTGACACCCTTTTGGGTTGTCCGTTTTTTACGATTCGTTGTACTCTGACTTGAACATTGAAGGCGTGAACTAAGGCCAATTAGAAATTGACTGATATCGTTTCCCATTTTGTCGTTGTATGCATACATTAAAATTTGAAATTCGAAATTGATTGATATCGTTCCGATTGTGAACAAAATTTCATTTTCTAACCAAAATTGAGCGATTTGGTGAGCAGTAAATAACCCGGATTTAAGAGGCAGTCCACGACATTTCGGTATAAGGCACGCAAAAAAAAAGTTGACGAATGAAAGTGTCGAAACGTTAGAAAAACTGACGATCGGAGAAATCAGAAAAAAACTGACGATTTTTTAGCAAAAGAATCAGTTTTTTTCTGACTTTTCGAGAAATGTTTTTTTTACACTTTCAAATGTCGTACTCAGATTTTTTTATCGTTGCAGTATGATAAAAATTTGGACAAATTTTTCATTTTTTTTGGCCGCCACAGACTGGGTCAGAACAGAACAGAACTGTCCGTTTTGATTTTTTATCTCCGGAGATTTTCTCCTGGAAATGCAATCTTCCGGGAGATTTCGCCACCCTGTTCTCCGTCTCCCAAAACCCCTCCAAAAAAATTTTCAGCCATTTTCCTCTCTAGTGTAGCTCGTTGCATCGATTTTTGTCAAAACACTTCCAGAAGCCAAAACTACAGTAACCGATTTTTTTTTAAATCTGTGTATGGCGGGAATAGAGGTTTTTGGAGGGGGGGAACAATTATCAAAACATTTGAAAGTGTAAAAAGGTCTTGTCGGCCGTCAAAATCCTGTCGTGGACTGCTTCTTAAATTTGTTTCAGAATGCAAGTACCCAAGACGACTCAATATTCGAAAAAACGCCCGGCTTTGTGCCTGACCTCCGGAACGCGTTCCAGACCGCGATCAACGCTGTATCCGAAGAAGTGTACCTATCAGATCTTATTGCGTGGCGTATAAAAGACAAATCACGTTTCCGATGCATTACTATAACACCGAACAGTATTTCATCCGAAAAATCAGGCACCAACAAAGTGATCGACTTTTTGTACTCTCCACCAAAGGTAAGTTTGTATTTTATTAAAAAACAAATTATTTATACCCGTTTGTACAAACAAAATACACCGTGTTAGCTGTATTTGGCAAGCTTCTTTTTGGCTTGGGCAGCAATGCAGGTGCCTTTAGGGGATAGAAACCAGAGGCCGTTAATAGCCTGCCGTGCTGTTTTATTTTTGACGCCTACATAGTAGTTGTTGTTTACAATACAAGGCTTGTAATTCTTCCTTTGCCGCTCGCTGAGTTTGAACCACTTTCCATCTGCGACATCTTCCCAGTCAAAATTACGGCACCGAACTCCGTTAAACTGAGAAGAGCAGAGGGAGTTGAGAACGTTCTGATCCATGACATCTGAATCCTTTTCCAGCTGAGAGAGGAGTTCCCGGAAGAAGTCTTTTGTGGCATCGGTGGGAAAGGCTACCATGGGATCGAAGGCGTATTTCTCCTTTCCGGGGTAGCCATTGACCGGGACAATGATGTCGGCATCGTCGACTACGGTAGCATTGGAAATAAGTGGAAAGGGGGATTTGAGCCACACTGAGTCGGACTCAAAAAGAATAAAAGGGATTTCCAATTTGGAGAGCTCAGCAAGGAGACGTGCCCTAAAGGTCAGAATTTGGACGTACGTTTTTCGACCCCATTTGATGTCTGCATTGTGCTGGTCGTCAGCCTCAATGCCAAGACACGTTATTTGGGGCCAATCGCCAAGGAGTTTTCGACACGTTGAATGTCTCAGCGCTACAATGAGCACCTTTGAGTGGAAGTCTTTGCCGCCGAGAGCAAAGATATTGCAGAGAAAGTTGGACGTCATGTTGTAGTAAGCGTCGTTAACCACAGTAAACAATACAAAGTCATTCGTTTGGTTTTTTACTTTTTTTGCCGAGTTTTTGAAGTTCTTAAAAGTTAATGTAAGCTTAAATAATTTTTTTTTCAAATTAACAAACCGCCAAAAATACACTTGTGATGTTAATACGAATCGCAGGCTTTTCTGTGACTCGGATAATTGTTTTATCCACACTCCCGTTGTCAATGAGCACAGCCCCCGTCAACACACGCATTCCCGTGTTCTTCTTTCCGTCGTTAAACAGGTTATCCCGAACAATCAGGGGTCCATCTGGATTTTTCTTCTTTGGAGCAGTGTCCGGTGGACTTGTAGGTATCCATGAGTTGTTTTTTGTATTATGGGAAATGTGAGCGACGACGTAAAGCAAAACAACAAAGGCCAGAAAGACTATTTTTAATCTGTATCTACCAAAACCATTTCGTAGCATCTAAAACATTTTATAAATTTATTTGATGAGTGAGCAAAAATTGTCATTATTGAACCAAAATTTGGCTTTGACTAGTTTAACAAGAAAAATATCTGTTATTGTTCAGACAGACAAAAGAAAGCTCGATAAAACAAATTTCACGAGTTTTTGCAAAACATGATAGCACGATGGATGAAAGAAAAATGTGTTTTTGTAAGAAATGCATTATGAATTCAACTTCAGATCCAGAAGATGAGAACACTTTGCACTTGCAAAAATTTTTTTTGATTTTGTTTTTATTGTTTACTCAAAAGTAACTCATTGTTTTAGAAACTCTTTGTTAAAAAATGATTTCACAACCAATTGAAATGACATAATGCAAAATTATACTGCCAAGGGTAGTAAATACATTTGAGATATTATAATTTGCTGAGCGAATTAACAGGCATTAATTAACGTTTTTTAAACTTTAAAAATTTTATTTCTCAAAAACTACTGCACTTTTAGAAACGGATGCCATATCATTCGACTCAGTTTTTTATAGGCAATTTTATAAAAATATAAAAAAGATAGTTCACGATTTAAAAAAGTGTCGAACAAAAAATGTCAAAATGGCACCTTTTATTTCGGCATTATTTTAAGACCCACTCTGCGAGCCGATTTATTTCCGACGACACAGGCATTTTACACCTTCCAATGTTTTGTGTCATAATTGTAGGCATCTATGGGGAGGGTCCAAATACCCATATCAAAATTTTTTTAGAAGGCGGATTCCGGAGCTACGGCTTCTGGAAGCTTTCGACGTCGAATTTTCAAAATGCTTCAAAAAATTTGATTTTTGGTATACAGGGGTATCTTGGCACGAGAAATCGACTTGTGTATTTAGTTTTCTCAAAAAACATCTGACTTTTTTGAAAAAATGTGATTTCTGGTTTTTCCGCCCGTTTTTGTCCGTTGCTTGGCTCCAGGATACGTATTTTGACCGATGCGGCCGTTTTCACAGTTAATTCTAACAGCACATATTGTTATCTCTCTCAGGAAGTCAAAAAAACAATTTATTTCGATCCACTATGCGTACGACTCCCGACACGAAAGTTGTGCGGGCTTTTTTGCGATTTTTTTGAAAGTGATGTCTGTTTGCCGGCATTTTTTGTGTTATTATTATTATTATTATTTCACCATTACTCAGTGGTTAGTTATCATTAGACCAGATGTTAGGAGGCACAAATCATTTTTTGTGTATTCATAGTTATTTCTTAGTTTTGGCCCTTTCCAATGTTATTAAGCTCAGTCTGACGAGTCTAGCCGTTTTTCAGCTGAGTTGATAGCATTTCTGCAAAGCTCAGTACATCGCTTCAAAAACTTCAAATTTTTTTATGCATTTTCAATCATTCTGGATCCAAAAGTGAACGATTTTGAGTTTTCTCAACACTCCGACCTCAGACCTACTCTACACTCGGTGGGAAAACCAAAACTGGCATGAAAGCTTCCACCGTTTTTATACAGTAGCCGATTATAATCTAACGGTTTTGACCCACTTCGTCGATTTTGCTGAAACAAAGCGATTTTGTGCCAAATACACTCCGGTAGACTAATTTGGACTCGCTGATGTCAAAAAACACAAAAACAAGCAATATTTCGCACATTATAGATGCCTAAATACGAAGGACACAAACGGTAGAACGGGGAACACTAAGCGCGCGTACTGTTACCTAGTGTTTTATAGACGCCAAAATCCGCACGGCCTACAAAGGTTGAACGTTGAAATGGTAACTTGTTTTTGTGTTTTTTGACATCAGCGAGTCCAAATTAGTCTACCGGAGTGCATTTGGCACAAAATCGCTTTGTTTCAGCAAAATCGACGAAGTGGGTCAAAACCGTTAGATTATAATCGGCTACTGTATAAAAACGGTGGAAGCTTTCATGCCAGTTTTGGTTTTCCCACCGAGTGTAGAGTAGGTCTGAGGTCGGAGTGTTGAGAAAACTCAAAATCGTTTACTTTTGGATCCAGAATGATTGAAAATGCATAAAAAAATTTGATGTTTTTGAAGTGATGTACTGAGCTTTGCAGTAAAGCTATCAACTCAGCTGAAAAACGGCTAGACTCGTCAGACTGAGCTTAATAACATTGGAAAGGGCCAAAACTAAGAAATAACTATGAATACACAAAAAATGATTTGTGCCTCCTAACATCTGGTCTAATGATAACTAACCACTGAGTAATGGTGAAATAATAATAATAATAATAACACAAAAAATGCCGGCAAACAGACATCACTTTCAAAAAAATCGCAAAAAAGCCCGCACAACTTTCGTGTCGGGAGTCGTACGCATAGTGGATCGAAATAAATTGTTTTTTTGACTTCCTGAGAGAGATAACAATATGTGCTGTTAGAATTAACTGTGAAAACGGCCGCATCGGGCAAAATACGTATCCTGGAGCCAAGCAACGGACAAAAACGGGCGGAAAAACCAGAAATCACATTTTTCAAAAAAGTCAGATGTTTTTTGAGAAAATTTTGATATGGGTATTTGGACCCTCCCCATAGATGCCTACAATTATGGCACAAAACATCGGAAGGTGTAAAATGCCTGTGTCGGACGCTCCACCTTACTAATAAAAAAGCTCACAGAGTGGGTCTTAAAGTTTAAAAAACGTTTATTACGGGGCGCGTCATTATGCCTGTTAATTCGCTCAGCAAGTTATAATATCACAAATGTAATTACTACCCTTGACACTATAACTTTGCATTACTTCATTCCAGGGTGGCGAAGAGAGGATTCCCCTGGGAGTCTCATGGGAAATATCCGGGGAATTATCTCGGGATTCCCATCTATTTATCACGGGATAATTCCCCACGGAATTTTGAAAATGCGCGATCTCGCCTAAAATAACGCCGTTATTTTGCGCAGTTCTTTTCGATAAGGGAAATTATTTTATTTTCATTGTTAATTTTATTACATTAATAAAATAAGTGTGTTTTTGGATATCTTTTTTGTATAAACATGTACTTTTTTAAAAGTACCAAAAAATATCCCCGAAGATTCCCGTGGGACTCCCATGGCATTCAAATCAATCAATATGCAAACGCGTGTCAAAAATGAACGTAAAAGTAAAAATCATGAAGTTGTGCGCATGAAAATAAGGAGACAAAAAAGAGAGAAGAAAGAGGAAACATCACTTTCACTGCGCACCGATTAAAATCAAAATCACGACGCCTGAATGACTGATTCAAGTGAGGGGGAGAAAGGGGAACGACGTGTGGCGTCGTTCCCCAGCAGCGCGAAAAGGGAGAAAGAAGTATCCTGTTTTGGACAGTACATTGACAAGGGCGGAAAAGAAGGAACCATACAACGAAACGCGGTCATGTAATATACTTACTTACTTACATACGTGCTCAAGGGGGGAGGGGGGAGGACGGGGGTCAAGTCGTTAACCTGGCCAGAGAGTGCATTGAGCATGGCAAATATCCATTATTACCATTGTTGTCGGGTAACCCGACCCGAAACGACTCGACGCGGAACCGGATCCAAAATTTCCAGGTTTCGGGCCGGGTTACCCGAATTTTCGGATGCTCGACAACTATGCCAGCCAGATTAATTTGTGTTCGCTTTTCTGTTTTCTTTCGGTTTGGGCGAACAAGGACGTGTATAATATTTACTGATCGGAAATTCATCGTATCTGAAAAAAATATTTTAGGAAGCATTTTACATTCTGATTCAATCACCGACAAAACTGATCATTGAGGAATGGACGTTCCTGAACTTGATTGTAAGAAAACGTTTTTTTCAACGCATAGCAGGATTTTAAATTACAGCAACCAAGGATTTTGACGATTCCAATCAAGAAAACAATTGAAGCAAGTATTTCGCCGCCTTGGGTCGCTAATGAGGAATTTTTATTTGTAAGTTCATTCAAATAAAAAAAGTATGTTCGACTGACCACTTACATTAGGTACCTTCAACAGCTCACGTCCATATTGTTTCAAAAAAAACAATGACATGCGTGAAGTCCAAAACGTTTGAAAAGTTTTGCACAAAAATTATATCGCTGGCAATTGATCGTAAACATCTTGTGATCTGCAATTCGACATCAATTTTTTTGTTCTCGTTTAAGCACGGTTGCACGCTGTCTTTTTTGAGGTTGGTTTTAAAATTAAAAAAAAACTTTTAACTAAGATTACCCGCACTCGCATGAGAATCATAACGGAATTGGAAGGCGGTTACCCGCACTCGCATGAGAATCATAACGGAATCATAACGGAATTATAAGACTTTGCACGCTAATGTGTTTTATTGTGATTCATTCGCACGCATGTAATTCATTGTGATCCGCAGTTCTAATTTAGTCATTGTTTTTTGCTGAATTTTGAATGCGAATAAAGGGGAAAATAGCTTAGATTTTTTTGCACTTCATTGTGATTCTTCATTTTCATTGTGCGTCTCATTTGATTCTATCCGCCTTATAATTCCGTTATGATTCCGTTATGATTCTCATGCGAGTGCGGGTAGAAACAAATGAGACGCGCAACGAAAATGAAGAAGCACAATGAAGTGCTAAAAAATCTAAGCTATTTTTCCCTGTATTCGTATTCAAATTTCAGCAAAAAACAATGACTAAATTAGAGCTGCGGAATACAATGAACTGGATGAGAATGAACGCATCACAATAAAACACATTAGCGTGCAAAGCCTTATAATTCCGTTATGATTCCGTTATGATTCTCATGCGAGTGCGGGATATTTCTTGCAAGGTGTTGCATCCAAGGTGTTGCATTTTGTGTAGCGCAAAAATGTTAATTTGAACTCGTGTAAGATTTTGATGTCGTGTAGGAGGCGATGTCGTGTACTACACGACGTCGCCTGTCGTGTAGGTTTGAAAGCTACACGACGACACGAGGCGAGCTACACGACACGACGTTTAGGAAGGTTTCAAGGCAAAATTTCGATCAGAATGATAACACGTGGAACATTTTTTTATACAATAAAAAAAAAAGTAAAAAATTGTAAAATTTTACATAATTTGGCTGTCGAAAAGCGGCACGCCGTGTCGTGTCGTGTAACAGCTACACGATCGCACGAGGCGATGTCGTGTAGCACACGACGATCGTGTCGTGTAGGCAAATTCAAAGCTACACGACACGACGTCGCCTAATAGCTTCGTGTCGTGCGTGCGTGTAAAGTACACGATTTGCAACACCTTGGTTGCATCGCGCTCCCGAGCGTGGGCGGAGCGGAATGATTCGAAAGCGGGCGCTCAACGTAGCTTCCGCTCATCCAAAAAGTTGAGCGGCCGCTCACTCGAGCATAAGCGTTGCTCTGGAAATCACCTCAAATGAATGATTTTGCGGAATACTTATGCAAAAAATCTTGATTCCTCAACAGAAAATTTCATGGATTGCTTATTTTCATTGAAAAAAATATAAGCGTCCGCTTATTCCTTGAAATCTGACTTGGGCGGCCGCTCTCGTGATTCAAATTCATTGAGCGGTCCGTGAGCGAGCCGCCCGCGCGAGCATGAGTGAGCGCGATGCAAGTTGCATTCTGTGTGCGGACAATTTGAAATTTCGAATAAACATGTGCAATGAGCTGTTCTAAACGTCGCTGCTTGCATAGTTTGCTACAAAAATTTGAATGCACACAACCTGGTCAGGGAACGATAGATCGTTAAGCAGGTGCTTAGATAACGACACATCTGCTTGCTCTTCTCAAAAATTAGCATGTGCTTTCGACACAACCTGTGTGCAAGATTTTGAGAAAATAATGAACAGTAAGACAGAATGAAACAAAAGGAGTTTACATGGAAAAAAGTTCGATTCTGCAAGCAGTTTTTCTAGTCAAATTTCCAACTTTGGAGAATAATGTGAGAAATGCAAGCGCCTGCTTGGTCGCGCATGCTAATTTTTGAGAAGAGCAAGCAGATGTGTCGTTAACAGCTGCTAGCTAAGCACCTGTGTAGTTAGCAGCTGCCTAACAACCTGTGTCGATAGGCAGGATGTTTGCCTACGTAAAATCAAAATAGGCACGACACATGTTGCCTACGAGCTTTGCTTGCTTGCTTGCCTAAAACAAACAGAATGCAACACCTTGGATGCAACACCTTTTAAGGTGTTGCGTAAAAACAATTTTTCGTTTGTGTTTTCATTCCAGAAGAATGAACCACATAAATGTGGAATATTTGGCCATTCTTACGATTTATCTACACGATGATCAACTTTTCATACTCTTTGATACCTGTGTAGCTGTGTATGACATTCATACGGGAGTTCACATCACTTCCGTCGACCTACCAGTGTTACCTGCGCCCTCTGGGTCAGAATATGCCACGGGTAAATCTACTGCATGTCAAATGACAATGCTATCCGACACATGGTTGCTGACTTGTGACCCGTCAAAACTATTTGCTGCTATTATTGACGTCAACGTTGTCAATGAATATGGGTGAGCAGTAAATTTTACGTAAAAATTCATGGAAGTACTAACAATTTCAGAAGACATGAATACGATTTTAAGTTTAACTGTGACGAATCGGCTCTCTTCTTCGTAGCTTACAACTCGGAAGTTTTCACTCTGGATATTCAGGGACAACTTTTTCAGTGGGATCTCCTTCCCAAATCTCGGAAATACAGATCTCGACTTCTTCGCTCCTCTGTATCTTCTCCAACTGCAGTTCACTACTTTGGGCACAACGTAAGTCTTGAAACTTTCTACATTTTCTTGGAGGCTTTTATTGCAGCGGTTTGCTATCAGCAATATCAACTGCCTTAAATTGCTGATACTGCCTGACTAGCCTGCGTGCCAATCGTCATAGCGGCCAATTAAAAAATCCTGCTGGCAAACTACAACATAAAACCACATCAGTCAACCGGTTTTATTTTACCCACCTTTATATTTTTTATACAATTATCTTTCAGTTTAAATTTAATTTCTTTAATTTAATTTTACATAAAATTGTTTTGAAAAAACTGTAGAAATTTTTATACAAATTTTGAACGACGGGTCTAGGCTGAAATCAACATTTTTATTTTCCATACGATTCTTGCGTTAACTTACCATAAATTGCCGCACCATAAAAAATTAACAAGGTAAAAAGCATTGAGCCGGTGGCCATAATGATAAGTGTTCCAATATAACACTTGAGCAATGTCGGGTTGATGTTATTGACGTTCATGCTGTTGATCGAAAGGCTAAAATGAAAACAAATACGGTCCAAAAAATTATTCCCAAAATAATGACAGCTGAGTAGCAGAGCGACTGAAAAATATCCGATAAATGCCAACCAATAATACCGCAGTTTTTTCACCTGTTTAGCTTACCAAAGGTAGACATAAAAAGGAAAACGTGACATTTTCTAGAATTCATTATTTATAAATAATATTGATAAATAATACGTTTCAAAATCTTTTTTATTTGAATCCGGAGTTTTGAATAAAAACGGTAAATGTGTAGAATTGGTACCGAATTCTAACAATAGTCCGTAAGTTTGTCGATTTGATTTCCAGTTATGTAAGATTCAAGCAGTCTGTGACTTCAAAATTTTGGAAAAGCACAAATTACTCAGTGGTTAGTTATCATTAGACCAGATGTTAGGAGGCACAAATGACGTCCACGTAGGCGTAAACCACTTATACGTTGCGAAACTTTTGCATTTTGAATTGAAAAAAATATAAAAGGTATAAAAAGATGTAGATTGTTTTAAAAAAAATTCACAGCGCATGCTTTTTCAATTTCTTTTTTTTTCAATTGTTGTCGCGTCCTGCATAACGCAAGCACCCCGCGGGCTGCCTTTCACACCTTCCTCGAGATCGTTAGAGGTCCTATCGAGTGGAAACGCTGCCACCCGTTGGACCCAAATTTGAATACAAGATTACCGAGATGGTTCTCTTTCTAGATTGTTTTGTCCTATTATTCTGATTGCACAGGCAACAAGTATTTACCAATTTTTACGCAAGTAAACCAAGTTCTTACGCATCGCATTCTACAGTATCTTTTACATCTGGAGCGATTGTTTCAGAATTTTACATTTATTCCGCGCGTAAATTTTCAGTCGCTTCGATGCATTTTTTCAAAGTTTTTGACTCTCCCCTTGTTTTTTCGCAAATTTGTTTCTATGTCCCGAAACTTGGTTAACTTGCGTAAAAATTGGTAAATTCTTGTTGCCTGTGATCTTTTCCAACTGCTGTCAACTTTCAGCTGCCAACCAATAAACTTGTATGGTCAACTCGCTTCATCGGTTCGTTTGACATCGGGTTAGGATTTGTCCAGAAATTACGTCATTGCGAGACGGGGGTCAATCCAAACATGACGGAAAATGATGAAGGGGGGAGAGGGTACCTGCTCAAAGTGACATCATTTAAAAATTTTAACAACTGGTTTACGAAGTTGTTAAATTTCAGATTTTTTTGCTAAAATGCGCTGAAAACTGAATGATTTTGCTCCAAAATAAATATATTCCACCATTTTTTTTATTTCACTGACTCCGAATAGGTTTCTTTAAAAAACACAAAAAGTACACAACAATTTTGGCAAATAAATAGCTTAAAAGCAAAATTGATAAGTCAAAATGGGGAACCTTCCTTATACCGGAGTGCCCCACCTTGAGGACCGATGAAAAAGGGAGGAGAGGGTTAAAAAAATTCCGATTTTGCAATGACGTAATTTCTGGACAAGCCCTGACGGTAAGGCCTTTGAGCACCCCGCTTCGAAGAATTGTAAGCTCCTTGAACGGAAGAGCCCGGTCAGTCGATGCATTTATCCGCTTGCGTCCCGCGACAATTGTAAAATTATTTTTTAATTTATCTGAAATTATGTGGTTTTAGCAGAAATATGCACATTTTACATAACAATAATAATCATACTAAAACGATATTTAACCACTGATAGTTTGTTTGACTGGCAGTAACGTCGAACTAAAGTCACGTAATAGGCTTAATTTGGCTTCGTTTTTTTTGTCACTTGTTTTTTTGATAAATTCCTAAAAATGTCACCAAAGATCTTTAGGTGCTCATTTTTTCATTGTTTTATTTCTGCTGACTTGCAGTTTTAATTTATGCATAAATTAGTAGAACAATTTTCCTTTGATTATACTTATCAGCAAATAGTCAGCATTTGCGCAAATTGTTATAATCCTGTCTCCGTGCGCACGCACAGGATGAATGCATCATGTTTCGAAGAATTTGCGTTCAAAGGCGAAGGTTCATTTCGATAAGTAGTGAACGTAATATGGTTAATTGATAAGCAAAAAATTGAAAAGCAAGTATGTAAAACTTAAAACAAAAATTTTTTCAAAAAAAAGGTTGGCTACATATTTATAACATTTGCAGGCCTCCTAACATGGTCTAATATTTACTATATTAACTAACTACTGAGTGAGTAACATTGAAATAAATAACATTTGCGTAAAATCATACTTATATTTTTTGAAAAAAGATTGTTATACTCAATATCAATAGTTTTTTTATACTCAATAAACATTTTGAAATGTGTTGACGTTGTTATGAGCTGTTTATGTTGTTATGTGTTTATGTTATTATGAGTTGTTATGAGTCAAAAGCCAATTGAGCATAATGTAAAATTCTTTAGTAAAACAAATTTTGAGAAAAAAAATGAACCTTTGCATTTCCAGAATTTTTTTCATTTCTTGCCTATCAATTTTTACTCCCAAATAGTGAAGTGTACAGCGACAATGTCAGCTTGCTTTACAGTTTGTGCTAAAATCTTAAGATAAGGATATGCGTTGACGTGCAGAAGTGAAAAGTAGTACTAACATAAAAACAAAATAGGTAACTTGATGCAACGCTGAGTGGTCGTCGCATTGACGGGACAGATCATGACAGACAAACGAAAACAATTTTCAGAAACCACACCAATTTACTCAATCATCATGTGGTGATAAGCTCTTATTGGGTCTACCATTCCTCTTCTCTGATGTGAGAAATGTACAGCTTTATTGCATTTTTAAGAGATGAATATAAATTGGCTTATTAATGCCGAGCTTCACTACAAAAAAATTGTTTTTACAATTAAACCTTTAAATTAAAAAAAAGTTGTTTCAATAATAAATATTTTAAGTCTGAAAATTAGAAGACAAATTATAGTAAGACGTTTTTTTTTACGTTTTTTTGTCAGAGAGAAAAAAACAGAAATCCTCTCACTCATGCTAATCATATTCTCATTATGCCATAATTTCCATTTTTTATCGTTATCTCGGATTAGTATAATGCCTTTGAGTGATTTAATAAGCGTAGCATAATCCGCTCTAACTCGTTGAGACTTTAAAAAGTACGGGTAACATGCTGAATTTACGCAACATGCAAGGTAAAATACTACGTTAGCACAAAAGATAGATGCATTTACGTTGCAATCAGCGTAATAATCTTGTTATTATTTTTTGTTAGTTAAAGGGTTCCCTCGCACTCAGCATCGCTCGGATTATCCTCAGCCTTCATCTTTGTTTTAAGTCAACTATAGTGAAAATGATAATATCCTGTTGACTAAAGACAGACCCCTCCCTATGTCGTCATTCCCTAAAGGTGTGATTATAAATCTTATCATTGCACCTTGGTGTGAAATTGGCACTATTGTACACAGTACGAAATAAACAATAATGTTTTTGTTTTTTATTTGAACCGAGTACGTGCTTAGAAAAATGCCATAACATTTCTATTTTGTTGCATACTTCTGAGTTTATTTTTCTCGATTTTTTGATTGCATAAAATTGTACGGTAACATCAAATTCCCCCTAAAACCCAATGGCCGGCAGTTCTGTGTTTTTTCTACCAATGAGCTATAATCTTAATTTTTTCCGGCCTTGACGTGCATCTCTTGGACATTTGTCATGTCTCACTGATATTCATTTTTTTTCCATCCTTTATCTGTCTGGCTTGTTTTGCTTGTTTCGAGTGCACAGTATTTCTTTCTGCTTTCTGCCTTGTTTGCATGTATATTTATGTAATGTCTTTTAAGAGCCACTCTGCGAGCAGATTTATTTCGGACTACACAGCCATTTTACACTTTCCGATGTTTTGTGCCAAAGTTGTAGGCACCTATAGGGAGGTTCCAAATTTCCATACCAAAATTTTTTTAGATGCCGGATTCTGGAGTTTCGGCTTCTGCAATTTTTGACGTCAAATTTTCAAACTGTTTCAAAAATTCTGATTTTTGGTATACAGGGGTATCTTGGCACGAGAAATCGACTGGTGTATTTAGTTTTCTCAAAAAACATCTGACTTTTTTGAAAAAATGTGATTTCTGGTTTTTCCGCCCGTTTTTGTCCGTTGCTTGGCTCCAGCATCCGTATATTACCCGGCGAAGTGGTTTTCGCAGGCTAATCTTGTAGCTTGGTTTCTGCTCTATCGGGAAAAGTAAAAGAAAAAATATATTAGCTCCATCAATTTTCGTTTCGAATTTTTTTATGACGCCAACTCGATCTAAAATGGTTGAAAAAGCGCACAGATCTTCCCCGCTTTGTGTGCGCGCAACGTGCGAGCGCGCGCCGTGCTGCAGCGCATGCGTTTCGCACGCGTAATCTCTCTTTTTTCGCTTGTTTTTGATCGAGTTGGCGCTATAAAAAAATTCAAAACAAAAATTGATGGAGCTAACATATTTTTTCTTTCACTTTTCCCGATAGAGCAGAAACCAAGCTACAAGATTAGCCTGCGAAAACCACTTCGCCGGGTAATATACGGATGCTGGAGCCAAGCAACGGACAAAAACGGGCGGAAAAACCAGAAATCACATTTTTTCAAAAAAGTCAGATGTTTTTTGAGAAAACTAAATACACCAGTCGATTTCTCGTGCCAAGATACCCCTGTATACCAAAAATCAGAATTTTTGAAACAGTTTGAAAATTTGACGTCAAAAATTGCAGAAGCCGAAACTCCAGAATCCGGCATCTAAAAAAATTTTGGTATGGAAATTTGGAACCTCCCTATAGGTGCCTACAACTTTGGCACAAAACATCGGAAAGTGTAAAATGGCTGTGTAGCGCCCTCCACCTTATAAATAAATCGGCTCGCAGAGTACCTCTTAAGACACGATCACATGCGCCATTGTTGCCGTTTGCATCTCACAAAGTTTATCACACCTCGTAAGTATTTGGTTGCTACAGCGGATGTGATACAATAACTGACTCTTGTCAAAGGTTGCATTGACGAATCTAGTTTACCTGCAATAATATATAAAATTCTTATCATTTGCATGATTAAATTTAGTACAAATAATGTGCTTTTCAACGATATAATTTATGTGTCGCAATGATATTAATTTTTACTTATTGCTGTCGTTGTTACATACAAGTGTCCTCACAATGTCATGAACAGAACAACAACACTTGTTGAGGTCGCACGTACTCATAAAGCATATCCCTTCGGCACATTCAATTACTCTAGCCTGAGAGGGGGATTGTTATTGTGACAGCAGCTGCCGTCGATGCAACTAGTCGAGCAGCTTGGTTTTATGATTATCCATACCCTGAATCAGATATTATTTGCTTTTATTTTTTACATTCTCTATGAATAATAACTGTACGCATCCGCATGTGTTTTTTTTTAACACATTAATTACTCTATCATGTGTACACCAGATTTTAAAACGTGCCGGGAATTTAGGCTCGCGGTTCGCGATAATTTTTTTCGTTTAGAGCACAAAAATACAATTTTTTGACAAAATCGTACGAAAAGTACAACAGATAACATGTAAATGATCTTTTCAATGGTTAGTTATCATTAGACCAGATGTTAGGAAGCACAAATGATGTCCACGTAGGCGTAAATGTCTCAATTCGATTTAGTCGCGATTTCTTCGTCCCATCGTGGCTGCGGTCTGGTTTTCGTCTTGTTGAACACCGAGTTGAGCGAGTCGGCCCAACGTAGGGTGTCCCACGGGTCGCTTTCCTTGTGGTATCCACAAGGTCGGGCCCATCTGTTTTCGTCTGATTTATTATTATGTAACTGTTAAATAATTTTTTTGTATTGTTGCTTTTTTTGTTTCATCTTGATAAATTACATTTTAAATTGTTATGTCTGTCACTAAACCTGGCACTAAAAAAAATGCTTTTTCATTCTTTGACGAATTAACATAACAAAAAGTCACGTGTTTGCCACAATTTTGTTAACCAACAACAAGCGTTGATGGAAGAAGAATTAAACACTAGCTCTGATGATATGCTTAGTTGTTGCAAGCCGTGCTGGATAGTGTCAGGCATTAGGCGGAGTTTGAGGAGAGAGTTTCATCACATTTTTTATTCCGTTTGCATCGAGTAAAACACAAACAAGTGAAGAGAACATGTGGTAGGACACGTATATGCATTTTTCACGCTTGAATAAATTTTGGCTTGCAATTGTTTTCTTTCTTTTTTCAGTTTTTTTTATAAACAACGACTGTAGCGTTGTTGTCAGTTGCACTCATATTTTTGAGTAAATGGGAGATGGGAAGTTCCCGCCATCGAAGAAAAGAGGGTGCCTTATTGGACGAAGTAATCATTGGAACCTTGCAACTATTTGAAGTGTTTTTATACATTGGGACGATTTTTCTTACCTTTGGGTACAAAAAGGTAAGAAACCTTTCTTTTACTATATGCAGAATGAAAAAAAGAACCGACATGTACAAAGTTAACATTTTTTTGCAAAAGAACTTTCTTACTGTAATTGAACATAATTTTTTGATAAAACAAAGTTTTGCTATGTCGCATATATTATATTGTAAGGGCTTGTCCAGAAATTACGTCATCGCAAAATCGTAGATTTTTTACCCCCCCTCCCCCTTTGTCATCGGTCGTCATTGCAAGGTGGGGCACCCCGGACCCCCCCCTCCTAAATGACGTCATTTTGAAAAAAAATTTGTCATTTTTTAGTGTTTTTTTTGCAAGTTTTGGTTTATCAATTTTGCTAAAAACTACTTTCGAAAACTATATGCCGAAATTATTGTGTAGTTATTATGTTTTTTTAAGAAGCCTGTTCGGAGTCGGTCATATTTAAAAAAATGATTGGTGAAACATAATTATATTGGAACAAGAACAGTCAGTTTTCAAAAAAAAAAAAAATCTTGAAATTTTTTTATGACGTCATTTTGAGCAGTACCCCCCTCCCCCCTCCATCATTTTCCGTCATTTTTGGACTGACCCCCCTCATGCAATGACGTAATTTCTGGACAAACCCTAAGTATTGTAAAGTGAGTGAGGATCATTGAAAATCTGATTAGAATTTTTTTTAGAAAAACAAAAATATTTTTCTGCGTGCAACTGACAAAAAAAGAGACGCGCGCGCGCGTACAGGAGTCATGTTCAAAAAGATGCCCTGAAGCCAATTTTTGTTTCTTATGCTTGCAATCAAGTGGATATGGTAGGACATGTCCAGAAGATTGTTTTAAACCATTTAGGTTCTTTGTCGGATTTATTGGACGTGAGTTACGGCAATTTAAAGTTTCCTATTATTTTATGCTTGTATAGTTGTGCAAAATTATCGGATGAAATGCGCAAATGGCTTACAACAATATTTGAGACTTGTCCTACCATACCCAGGTGATCACAAGCATAAGAAACAAAAATTGGCTTCAGGGCATTTTTTTGAACATGACTCCTGTACGCGCGCGCGCGTCTCTTTTTTGTCAGTCGAGGCGAAAATGAGGCTCTTTACACGTATTTTTTGTCGAGCGCGCGTCATACAGAAATTTTTTTGCCTACATGGGCGACACTTGGTTTTTTTTTCATCACAAATTTCTTATGGAGAAAAACATGGGCTACAAGAAAAAAATATCGACACCGCGCTCCTCGGCGATATACGGATGCTGCAGCCGAAAATCTAACGTCAAAATCAAAAAATCGATAATTACGGGAAGGCCAGATGTTTTTTGAAAAATCTGAAAAAGCCGTTGACTTTCTCGTGGCAAGAAACCCCCATATACCAAATTTCAGATTTTTTGAAGCAAGTTGAAAAATTGAGGTCTGAAACTTCCAGATTCCGAATCTCCAGAATCCGGCATCTGAAAAATTTAAGAGGCAGTCCACGACAGGATTTAGGAACAAGGGGGAGACGAGGACAAGGCTTTTTTACACTTTCAAATGTTTTGAGCCAGAATTGTTCCCCACCCCTAGGAAGGTCTAAAACCGCGATACACAGATTTTTAAAAAAATCGGAATCTGTAGTTTTGGCTTCTGAAAGGTTTTGACACAAGTTAATGCCACGCACTGCGTTCAAGAGGAAAAGAGCTGAAAAATTTTTTAGGGGGGTTTTTAGGGAAGGGGAACACGGTGTCGTAGTCAGATTTTTTTTATCGTTACGGTAAGTGCCACTTTTAGGCAAATTTTTTTGGTTTTTTGGCTACCATTGATTGGGTTTTCAGAGGTGCCAACATTGTTATATCCTATCTTCTTCCCCGTGTTTTTACGCCTCGAATGATGTATAACACAAAATTTTGAAAGGGGGATAAAGTTGTCATTTTGGCAATTTCGGCCGCGCACTCGAGTAAAAAGCGCGCGCACTGTCTCTTTTTCGCTTCGCAGGTCGAAAAAATGATGCGCGCGCACGTAAAAGGAGTCGACTTTGAAAAATTGCCCTGAAGCCAGTTTTTGTTTTTAATGCTTGCGGTTACTTTGTTGGGTTTGGGCATGTCCCAAAGATTGTCTTAACCTACTTGCCATTTTTGTCGTTTAATTTTGCACAGTGCTACAGGCGACAATAGAAACATGAACTTTCCAATGCCGTCACTGATCGGAAAATTATGCAATAAAAAGCACGAGTAGCTGAAAACAATCTTTGGGACATGCCCAAACCCAACAAAGTAACCGCAAGCATTAAAAACAAAAACTGGCTTCAGGGCAATTTTTCAAAGTCGACTCCTTTTACGTGCGCGCGCATCATTTTTTCGACCTGCGAAGCGAAAAAGAGACAGTGCGCGCGCTTTTTACTCGAGTGCGCGGCCGAAATTGCCAAAATGACAACTTTATCCCCCTTTCAAAATTTTGTGTTATACATCATTCGAGGCGTAAAAACACGGGGAAGAAGATAGGATATAACAATGTTGGCACCTCTGAAAACCCAATCAATGGTAGCCAAAAAACCAAAAAAATTTGCCTAAAAGTGGCACTTACCGTAACGATAAAAAAAATCTGACTACGACATCGTGTTCCCCTTCCCCCAAAACCCCCCTAAAAAATTTTTCAGCTCTTTTCCTCTTGAACGCAGTGCGTGGCATTAACTTGTGTCAAAACCTTTCAGAAGCCAAAACTACAGATTCCGATTTTTTTAAAAATCTGTGTATCGCGGTTTTAGACCTTCCTAGGGGTGGGGAACAATTCTGGCTCAAAACATTTGAAAGTGTAAAAAAGCCTTGTCCTCGGTCCGAAATCCTGTCGTGGACTGTCTCTTAATTTTATTTTTTGGAGCTTTCCCCCATTATTCCCTACAACTAAGGCACATAACATTTGTAGTTGTAAAAAAGCTGTGTCACCGAAAATAAATCGGCTCGCAGACTCCCTCTTAAATTATGGTTTGTTGCATTTAAAAATAAATTTTTAGCCTCCGTTCAGTAAAGATACCGGCAGTTTGCACGTCTTCGTTTGCTTATGTTAGAGCTTAGAAGGACCCTCATGAACTCCTGGTTACATCTTCTTGACGCGCGTGAAGGGTTTAACGTCACCTTCTTGGGACACAGGACCCCTCCCAGCTTAGGAATCATCCGGGATACCCGTTGACCTGAGTGTTGAAGCGGATAAGACCCGTCTCGTGTGCGTAAGAAACGGATTTATCTTCTGCCATGCCTAGAAGTGTTAACGCTGTTTCTATTTTTGAAGATAGAAACAGCGTTAACCCGCGTTATATGCCGTCTTTCAGAGGGTATATAATTTTCTCCCGTCAAATTTTTAGTTTCATTCGTTTAGATTATTTGTCTACCTTTTTGTGCTTGAAAGGCTCAAAAATTAATATTTATCATTTTTTGTAACGCTTTTAAAGGTTTTCTAACAAGTAAGAAAAATATACTTATTTGGTAACTAAACTTTTCGGAACTCTGGAAAGCTTCGAATGCATTTTCATTGAGCACTCACTTTTTCACGCATGTTTGGTTATGAAAATAATATAGTTTTGCAGAGTTTAGTACGAACAATCTGTAGTTTGGATATTGGATTTAAGTACGATTGTGACAAAATTTCAACATTTTAAGATAATAAATAAAAATAAATTTTGGTGTTAGTGTGTTGTTTTCAATTAAAAAAAACCAAACTATCAAACTAATTACACAATAATTAATTTGTATATTTTACGGATACATTTTTTTCAAATTATGAGTATGTCAATGGAATGACCGTCGTAGGAAACCAGTAATAATTCATTCTGATGGCCAACAAGGCGCGGTGCACAATTTGTTTTTTTTTAAACACATCATTACATAGAATCTCCAAAATTTTTTTTATTAATTTGTCCGAAAAAATTGTTATCGCGGATTTAGACATTTTTCCTGGTGCCGAACAACTTTGGCCCATGACCCTAATCGGCTCACAGAATTGCATTTAATTTTGTATCCTATTATTGATGATCCCAAGGTCTGTTAAATGTAAATTTACAGAGTCTGCACATTTTACACACGGTTTACAGACTCTGCACATTTAACCGACCGTTTACAGGCTCTGTACATATTAAAACGGGAGTTATGTAAAATGTACAGAGTAAAAAGCTTAACTGTTAAATGTACAGATATACAGATAATCTAATCCACAGATAAGGATAATCAAGGAAACATGCCCTTAAAATGAGAATTCGTGTTTTTTGTTTTGTTACCCTCTGTTTTCAAACCGTCGTTGAAACTATAAATTGCAATTCAAAAAATGATAATCGTTCATTCCTGTCGATATGTGCATAAAAGCTTATCGAGTTCGAAAACTGCTGAATTCGAGGACATTTTAAATAAAAAATCACAACTCGATCAATAATTGAGTTTTGTTTTCAAAAATTTTGGTACATGATAAGTAAAATGTGTACTTTCAAATGGCACGTATGATTTTTTTGATTTCGTCAAAATTATCAAAATTGAAGGAGGTGTGGTAGAAAAATCACTGCATGCGAATAAAACGAGCTGGAAACAAAATTAAAAGCAATTCTGAAGCCCAACAAAATTCACTAACTTATTTTTTACAAAAAAGTATACCATGTCAACTTAGAAATGTCGAAAAAAACGGTTCCAAAAAAATTTTCTAAGAAAATTTAGGTTTTCGGAAGTTTTTAGAACTTTGATCAAAAAACTGAGTACGCCATTGGATTCTGCGTTCATTTCTACCCCAGGTTATATCTATTCGTAAAAATCCGGTATAAATGCGCCCCATGCCGATTTTTTTGCCAAACCCTACTTTGAAAAATTTTGGAGTTCGTTCATCAAAAAAAGTGGGGTTCAGAAGAAAATTTGCACTGGCGCGCGGAAAAAAGATAAAATCCTGAAACAATCACTCCAGATGTAAAAGATACTGTAGAATGCGATGCTGATTTTAGTTTTTGGATTACGCTTCGAAAAAGTTCCGAAAACGTTCCGATTATCAGAATGTTGTCGGAAATTTCAATTTTACGGTAACTTTGAAGTAATAATGACAGAATTTCATATTTTTACCAGATAGAGAATTTAGTTGTGCTTTGAAATCACTTTGAACTGGGTATTTAGCTTTATTTTCGGGCGAGTAATGATTGTTCTAGTACACCTCCTTGAATTTTGTCAAAAATAAAAATTTTGTAAAACGCGAGTAGGACTATTTGAAAGACAATAATCGATTCTATTTTGTCAACATTGAAAACATAAAAATATATATTCAAAAACCAATGTTTTGGAATTTTCAAATTAATTTCGTCAAATTAATTTTACGACTTGCGCATTCTGCGACTTTTCGATTGTTGAGGAGTCTCAACGCGAATGTTACTTCGCTGCGCTCGGGTTGATCAGTCGAACTTTGTTTTTTTTCTATGTTCTTTTTTTTCTCGGGCGTGTTCTAATTGATGTTTTTTGGCGTTAATTTATTTGTTTTTTGTTTCAGATTCCTCCGGCGACGTCCTCCAAGCGATTGCAATTCATGGGCAACTTTCTCAATGCTAACATCGATGTTATGATGCTACCAATGTAAGTTTTTTAACTTTTCAAAGTTTTGGGGTATAAAGACGATTTTTTTGATAACCAACCAAGTTTCACTCGGTTTTTGACCTTTTTTGCGGTTGTGTGATAAGTACTTGCGATTTGTTAGGTAGGATTGCGCAGCGACAGATGGGGGCCAAGATCGGTTTCACAATCGCAGAAAAGGGAAAAAAATTGGTTGAAAGGCAGTTGGCATGAAATTGAGGGCATACTAATTTTTGGGCTTCGTTATTGTTTTCACCCAAAGTTTCAGATGACGTCAAAATCTGGTTCTCTCCGAATTTAATGCAAGTTTGAAGAAAAACTTAGAAACCCAACTAAATCTTCTGTTTTTAGGTAAACCGACTGCAATGAAGGGGACCTCGAAATCAACGTGCTTGGCAGTAAGTTTTTTAGCCGTGATTTATTTATTTTGCAAAAAAACGGGATGAGAATCATGTTTTCAGATTTCTGTGAGTTTGTTTTGGCAAAATGGGTGAATGTGGTTTTTTTGTAAATAAATTACTATCTTTTTGGAGGTGACGGGTTTACAAACCCTTGAATATCTATGAATTTGGCTTTTTTATTGTTATTTTGTAGTTGTCATTTGATGTTATTAAACTTTTGTGAGAAAAATGGTGAAATGGGTTGCCAAAACCCTTCTATACCTACTTTGTAGTTTTGTCCGAAGCGCGCTTGTCGTCTAATTTTTGTCGCTTTTAGGTATTATTGCCGTAAGTTTTGTTTTGTTGTTACAAAAAAATAGAAAAAAAAATAAGCTGTAACTAAGTTTCAGGACAATTCGGTATGTTTCGGGGCAATTAAAATTTCGAAAAAATATAAAAACGAAAATTTTAATAATGTGTTTCAGATGTTTTAGGATTTTGTGAGTTTTTTTTGAAAAAAAATACGGGCTGGGTATTTATTTAGATTGCAATATAAAAAATAATAACGTATTTTTTCAATTACAGACTCCTACGACGCGATATCGTCTCAGACGAGCAACCCATCTGCCATCGACAACTCCCTTGACGGGCGATCAACTCGCGCATCAGTGAAATTCATCTATCAGGTCGGTTCAAAAATTGGGGTTGGATGGTTTTCATGGCATCCACAGTTTTCGCTGTATAATGGTAGCCAATGATTGCACCACTCAGCTCCAAACGGGAAAAATTTATTTCGAAAATTAAACCAGCAAAAGTTATTCACGGCATCCACAGTACTACGCTGTTGAAATGGTAGCCTCTTTTACTTTTGTTAACTTTAATTTCAAACGGGAAAAATAATCGGGAGCTTTTTGCACGTTGCGGCGCACTATTACAAGTGCAAAACGTCAAAAAAGTGTTTTTTTGTGGTATTTGTAGTTATTTTCAGAAATACTGTTTTGAGCGAAAAAATTGGTATACCTATAGGTAAATCACTTCTTAAATGTACATTTAAGCGTGATTTACAGATGAAATACGGACAAAATACAGAGTCTGTGCAGATCATTTCCAGAGTCTGCACAGATAAGACCCGTTAAATTAAATGGTCCGTATTTTTGTCTGTATTTTTAAATGTACAGACGCTGTAAACCCATTTACAGATTACCTTGGGATAGTACGTATATGAACTGAACATAAAAGCAGCACGAGAGGGAAAAAGCGAAAAACCATGAGAAAGAATACTAGAAATGGTACATTTTTATAGTATGGGCATGTACGCATCAAAATTATAAGTCATATTAATGCATTTTATATAGACTCATATTTTTTATACATGATAATTAATTATGCTTAATTCCATGTTTTTTTAGATAAAGGTCATTCTTTTTTAATTCCTTTCTGTCCGCCATTTCTGTCCGCCTATAATCCAAGCACAATAAAGCAAAGAAAACGCGAAATCAAAATCTTGATTCCTGGCTTCGAGATTCCTGCGCAAACAGAACACACTTCGCAAAAAAGGAGCATAGTTTTGGAGTGTTATAGCATGAATCTCGACCCAATCCGTAGAAAATCCGGTAGAATTCAAAAATTTAATTATTTTCTTCCTAAATGTTCGAAAAAGTTCTGAAAACTGCTTTTTTTGGAAATTTGAAAAGTTTAGGAACTTTTCGGTTCAAATTGAATTAAATGGATATCACCGTTAAACTGAGAATTCATTTTTACCTTGGTGCTGAAATTTTCAGCAATGTTGCTTTCAAACTGAACGAATGGCGATTTTTCCCCCAGACCCCACTTTTTCGATCTCAATTTTCGTAAAATTGATATCAAAAATGAGTGTATGTTGCGCGAATTAAAATTGCGAAGCCAAAAAAATAGATAAAAATTCGAGAGTTACATCATTTTGTAGGTCGAAAAATTTCATACAAGATGTTCTATCTCACTTTGTTCTGCAGCGCTTTACCTCATAGCCTTAGGCATTTGAACAAGTATGGTTCGGGAGAATCGTATGCCCCAGGGATATGGTAAGTCTGTGAAAATTTCACAGTAAATAAAAAAGATATTGCGCTTTCGATTTTACTTTTTTTTACTTTTACTTTATTACTCTTACTTGTGCATAATAACTCAAGTCAAAATTAGAGAGACAATGATGAGTAATACTCATTGAGTATCGAGATTGCACGAAGAGGGCGTCGTCAATCGTAGCTACCTGCGCCACGTAGTAGTCCTTAGCAGGAAGGCCGCAAAGTTGTCGGTCCATCGCCTCGGAGGGTGGCCTGGCGGACGCTTGTTCTTTGGCGCGGTCGGAGGCACTGGCTGGTCTTGCGGCTTCCAGTGGCTTAGGCGGGTTGCCCAGTTGTCCGTTACTGGCTTCTTGGCGAACCTGACTTTGCGCAGCAGGGCCGTTGAGTACCAGTCCTTGAGCTTCGTGCGTTGACGGATGGAGTCTGACGGCAGCTTGTCGATCAAACGTGCGCTGAGAATTGCACGTTCGAGACGTCGCTGGCCGCGGATGAGCGTCTGAGCTCTGTCTTTCGTGAGTGCCCACGTCTCACAGCCGTAGAGGACGGCAGGGGTGATGCACTGGTGGATGAGGCGGCGTTTCAGGCTCATCTTGACTCGTGGCGCGCGAAGGAAGTTTCGGTACTTGAAGTAGATCTTTCGGCCGGCTGCAAGACGTCGTGAGATCTCTCTTTTATGGTTTCTCGGCCAGGAAACGAGTTGCCCGAGATATACGAACTCAGACACTCTTTCGACCGGTCTGCCGTTGAGGAGAATCTCTGCCTTGTCGCCGATGACGTTGGACATCCACTTAGTTTTTCCGACATTGATTTCCAAGCCGACCTCAAGAGCGTTGTCGGCAAGGTCCTGCAACATGGATTGACAAGTGGCAGCATCGGAAGATAGCAGGGCAATGTCGTCCGCGTATGCCAGGTAGCTCAGCGTAGAACTGCCAATACGAATACCACGATTAGACCAGTCGACTCGATTCAGCACAGCCTGGAGAACGAGGATGAACAGGAGAGGAGACAATGAGTCGCCTTGTCGGACTCCCCTTTGCGTGTCGAATTCAGCAGCAATGTCGCCGACACGAACCGCCGAATGTCCGTGCGCGTACAGGAGTTGAATGAACTGGATCAAGGGTTCTTCAACCTGACAGTCTCGAAGAGCTTCCCAGATGGAGTCGTACGAGATGCTGTCGAAGGCCTTCTTGAAATCGACGAAGATGGCGTAGAGTGGCAAGTGAAACTCGCAGCACTTTTCGGCCAGAATGTTGAGCGCTTGAATCTGCGCCGTCGTCGAGTAGTTCTTCCGGAACCCTGCTTGCTCGACCGGAAAAGCATACGCCAGTTCGCATTGACGTTCGACCCGAACCTTGATGATCTTTGTGGCAGCTTTGTACAATGTCGACAGCAGCGAGATCGGGCGGTAGTTCTCGACCTTCGCTGTCTCCCTTCTTATACAGCAAGATGGTGTCCGAGAAAGCGAGTTTATCCGGAACGTCACCTGTTGCTGCGATGGAGTTAAGAAGGTGTTGTACTGGCCCGGCCAGGGAGTTAGCGATCGGGCGAATGGAGGAGCCACGAACTCTATCTATCCCTGGGGCGGCTCTTGCCTTGCAGGTTCGAAGGGCTGCTGTAACTTCTGCACGTTCAAACTGGATGGCGATTGGAGGTACCGGAGGCTGGAGAGGTCCTTTGGCGGCGTAAAGTTCCGTGTAGAACTGGCTGATGGCATCGGCAGATCCCTGTACTGCATCCTGGCCTGATTCGCTGACCAGTAGCAGTTGCTTCTTTGCGTACTGAGCATCCTGGCGACCTTGACGTAGGCGACCAGTTTGAACAGCACGATCCACGATCTTCATGTGGCGTTGAAAGAGATCTTCGTCGAGGGACATCCGCACGAGCTTCGAGGCTTGCACGTACTCAAGGTTGGAGCGTGGCGACGTTGTTCGTCTCGACTTGTAGTGCCGCCGCAGAGCAAGAAGGAGTCTTGTCTTTGCCGACACACGAGGAGGGAGTTGGTCGTAGGTGGTCGCTGCTTCCGTGGCTCGGTTGATGATGGTCGTGATCTTTTCGTAGTCTTCTGCAGTGGATCCTGAACTCCTGAAGGTTAGAAGCTCAGGAACTGCGCTGACCGCGAGAAGATCTTTGCTGACAACCGGCGTTCCGCGCTGAGGTTTCACTTTTCATTGTTTGATCAAAGTTTTCAAATTTCCGAAATAAACCGTTTTTTCGAACGTTTATCGAATTGATATAAAAAAACTGAGTATGCCATTCGAAAGGAAATTTTGTTTTTAGTATGTACAGAAATTTTCAGCTTTTTCTTTTTTTCCTGCCATTTTCTCTAGCCTATTTTTTTGCTCGTTTTTTGCGAAGTGTGTTGTGTTCGACGAGGTATCCTGGAGCCAGGAATAGAGATTTCAATTTCGTATTTCTTTTACATTACTAGGCTTGGATAGTCGTATGTTTTCAGGCCAGAACTGATTTTTTTGTCTTGTGCGCTTTGCGCTGGAAGCCGACAAAAAACCGGTAATTTTGGATTTCGAAGGATCCCCACTTGGCTCAAAAATATCCGGTACGCCCAAAATTTTTTTTGAGAACTACTATCAGTGTGGTACACCTCTATGCAACGTCGCTTCTCGATCGATCCGATTCCTTTCGAGAAATTTTCATATCAGCCCTTTCACTATCGGTGATCACAAATTCGGTGATAAATCACGCTCCCGCCAGTCTGTTGTCGATCTTTTTTTTCGATATCGATTTTCTACATTACCTTGACTCAAACTAACGATATTTGGCATTCATTGTTTTTTTTCCATAGGATAATAGCCTTTCTAGTGGAAGTTAGGTGGTAGATACAAAAATGAAAATTTTACCGAAAGGAATCGGATCGATCGAGAAGCGACTGTGCATAGAGGTGTACCACACTGATAGTAGTTCCCAAAAAAATTTTGGGCACACCGGATATTTTTGAGCCAAGTGGGGATTCTTCGAAATCCAAAATTACCGGTTTTTTGTCGGCTTCCAGCGCAAAGCGCACAAGACAAAAAAATCAGTTCTGGCGTGAAAACATACGACTATCCAAGCCTAGTAATGTAAAAGAAATGCGAAATTGAAATCTCTATTCCTGGCTCCAGGATACCTCGTCGAACACAACACACTTCGCAAAAAACGAGCAAAAAAATAGGCTAGAGAAAATCGCGGGAAAAAACACGCGTCAACACGGACGCACGCGTGGCCACAAAAATGCAGGAGAAATTCCCACTGTGCGCGCGCTGTGACAACTATCAAACCGGTCCGACCCTTCACCCGCCCGCACGCGTGTTCCGTTTTTCTTTCTTATTTTCCAGCACAAATCCATGTTTATAAACCCATAGAATAACAGATACTGAAAAAAATTTTGTGTGTGTGTGTGTGTGTGTGTGTGTGTGTGTGTGTGTGTGTGTGTGTGTGTGTGTGTGTGTGTATAAAACATGCGTGGAATCGTACACGTATTGTTATTTTTTTCCTGCGTACTCTTTCTTTTTCTTTCTCTCAAAAAAATCTCTTATTACTCACTTTTGGTATAAGTTTTAGTTTCTTTTAAGTTAAAACTATTTTTTGGTACAAAAAAAGGCAGCAAACATTCTTCATTAATTTTCGTCAATTTTGCATAAAAGCTGTTTATTTTCCAAATCTTGTGATGTTATCTGTTAAGAGGCAGTCCACGACAGGATTTCGGACGGCCGACAAGGCTTTTTTACAACTTCAAATGTTTTAAGCCAGAATTGTTCCCCATCCCTCAAAACCCCTCTCATAAAATTTTCAGCATTTTTCCACTATAGCGAAGCTCGTGGCATCGATTTTTGTCAAAAACTTCCAGAAGCCAAAACTACAGAATCCGATGTGTTTAAAAATCTGTGTATCGGCGATTTAGAGGTTTTTAGGGGTGGGGAACAATTCTGGCTTAAAACATTTTAAGTTGTAAAAAAGCCTTGTCGGGCTCTCCCCCTTATTCCGAAATCCTGTCGTGGACTGTCTCTTAAGTAACTTGTTTTTTATTCCTGCGGTAACTAATGTAAAAAGCTTCTTTATCCCTAAGCACTGTTATAACCTGTGTCATCGACACTGGCGTTATCGCATTACTTTATATATTGTACTGTATTGAAAGAGAGATATAATATTATATTCAATGAATGTTTTCTGCTTTCATGTTAAAATTTATTTTTAATTTAAACCGTTATTTTATACTTTTCAGAGTTTATGAAGAATTTCTTTTTTTGTTTATAAACGATTGATTTCCTGGCGGTAAATAAATGAAAATTTAATGAAACGATTGATTGTGATTTATTTGCACTTTTAACAACGCTGTGATAATGCATCAAAAAACAGTCCAATTCGAGACTGCAGTTGATTTAGTTTCTATGATGCCGCACCGGAGGTTACTGTTTGCATACTGCTCGCAACTCCTTGATTGACATCCATAAAAACGTAAGATGTCGGTCAAAAAAAATAGGTACTACCGTGCCCCAATTAACCGGGTTGCAATAATACTACAAGAAAAAATGACAAATTTTTTTCTTGTATGTTAACTTCGGATTTCACATTTCAAAAAATTTTGGGAAAAAATACTGGAATTAAGCTGGGCTGTTTTCTCTCATTTATACTCTAACAAATTGCCACTCGCCCCTCTCTCTAAGCAATCACCTGCGCGACATTTATTTTTTTGAAGAAAGCCACCTTAAAATCGATCTCGATGACTTTTTCAATTCTCGCTCCCCGGATTTCCGCGCTCATGAAATCCGGTAACTACATATTTGATGGCAAGAAGTTGTCGATCCCAATAGTACATAATTAGTTTTACATTGTTGCTTTTTTGTTGTTTAGAAACAACACCAACTTTTTCAAAAACTGTCAGAAACTTTCCCTACAACCTGATATAAAAATTAGGGGAGAAAAGAGATTCTTAGTAATATACAAAATATGTGCCTTAAAAAGGAAAGTATAAGTAGGTATCGTACCGGAAAGAAAAGTAAATTAAATAATACTGTTCTTGGTACGAACTCTCAGTTTCTAATGTGTATGTGCATGAATAAATGTTTGCAAGTTACTTTTTATCGTTACTAGAGTATAGTATATGCGTTTACGGCCCACTAAATTCAACATGTTTATGGGGAATTTTTTTCTTTGGGGGGCAGAACCATACAAGGTGATCCGATTCAAGATTTTTTTTTGTTTTTCAACATTAAGCATAAAAGAGGGGTTTTTCATGATTACAAAAAACATGGTTTTTTCAATTTCATTAAACTTCGGTCTAAGGCCCCAACAACGTAGATTGTACTGCAATCTCATGTCAGCCGCAACTATAAAAGCCGTAGGCAATTCGATGCGGTGCGTGTTTAACGTCTCCCATTTTTTGTGCTACAGAGACAATCGATTTGTACCCCCTCCCGAAGTTTATTTATTCGTAATTTTTTGGAACACACAAAAAATATTTTTCTGCTTCTTTAATTTCACGGCGACACGCGAAACGAAGGATGAGAAGCGCTGCTACAACATCATCATCGTTGTCAACGTTGGTTGGTTGTCGTTGTCCTGTAGTTTTTCAGCCATAGCACAGAGAGCGAAAGAAAAAGGGTGAAAAAAATGTAATCAAAAATTTCTAATAGCCTTGCCTGCCCCTGCGAGCTTGCCTGTTTGTCTGCAAGCATCAACCCAACCAGGCGCTGCCTGAAACTCTGCCCTCCTTTCCCTTTTCCTTCACAGCATGCCAGACATTTTGTGGTGCCTCCCGATGTTCCGGCCAAAAACTATCTGTTTTTTTTCCCTTTTCAACAGAAACAAAGCATAATGTTTTTCGTAATCCTATTTTTTAACGTTGAAAAAAATAGATTCATCTCACTTGTCATTTTTTTCTCTGACATGAGTAAAGAATAGACATTTTTTCATGACAAAAAACACGCATGATTCTTTAATATTTTATTTATTGATATTTTTTTGTGTTCTCAATATGTTTAGTCAGGATAATGCTTGCTTTTTGAATGCATACAGAGATTTTTTATAACGCTGTCACTTTTTGCTGCTTGTATGTTTTTGTTTCACTAAATCTTTTTTACGATAAAAAATGCAAGCGTCCTCAACTCGCACTCAAGTCAACAACAACACGTTGTTGAGAAACATGCTAATTGGATTTTATAAGCACGAGGCTGATTATAATTTTCTGCACGCGCAGAATTGTCACTCTCACTTTTCCGTTTTTTAACTATGTGTGTATACCAAACACAACTCACACGCTTACACAAGCGCATGTCATGTGGTTTTGCTTCTTTCATGGCTTGATTGTTTTCTTTCTTTTTTTGACACTCATCCGGGAACACGCTATATGCATTTTAAGTTAAAGTAAAAAATCATGTGTTCCAGTTTTACTCTGTTTTTTATAATAACTGAACTTGACATCTATGTCCCGAAAACCCTTTAATTAGAGCCTACCTACAATTTAAAAACCGATTCTACCCGAAAGTGAACGGAAATGATAAAAAATCGGACAAATTGCCATAAATTGTTAGTGTTTTTTTAAACTCAAGTTGCCTTGGCCTCTCGCTCCTTCAAGATTTGTGCGCTTGCTCCGCTCCCGCTCCTTTGGTTTTAAATTTTTTTGCGCTCGCTCCGCTCCCGCTTCTTATTTTTTCTGTAATTTACTGCTCGCTCCGCTCCTGAGCGGGAGCGGAGCCAAGAGCGGAGTGATTTCAGGAGCGGTCGAAAACCCTGATAGTGAGTCATGTTCTATTCGTGTGTTTTCAGCAGGTTGACAGCTTGCTGCACGTTGCGTCTACCTCTGTCGACGGATATTTTTAGTATAAAATATAAAATTTAAAAATATTATTTGATGTTTGAGGACTAAATATTATTGAAAGCTGATTAAACAATACAGTACTTACAGTATACGGGGTATTTTGATATGTTTTTCTTTGTGATCTCTAAACTTTTGCAAAAGCAGATTAAAAAAGGTCAGATTGTTTTTTGTTTTGCAATGAATGCACTGTATTATGTCCCAAAAGTAGCTTTTTTTGTCTTCGTTATGAAATGAAAAAATAATACAAAAAATATGAAAAGCTACTTTTCGATGAACTTTGATGGGAACTCTTGCCAAGTCTCGGGGTGCTTGGCATTCCATCGTAGTGCTGTTTTTGTCATTTTCACTTTTGCCCACTCACTAAAAAATTTCTTCATTAAAATTAATTCAAATATTTTCTTCAGAAACCTGTACTAAAATTCGAGGTAAGCGTAAGACCATAGGATTAAAAAAACCAGGGTAAGCGGGAGAGAAGGTGTTTGAGGCCTCCCCTTCTCACATTTGTCAATTTCATACATGGGTGCTAAAAATGTTCCAGTGCAACATCTTTTTATTGTTAGTAATTCTACTATGCCATCTTGTGTTTTTCTCTAAACTATGTGCTTGACATACGCACTTGCTAATGTCAAGAGTTAACGTGACCGTCATGGACCGCCCCAGTTGAAGGGACAAAAAAAACCAAGGTAAACTAACAATCCAAAGTCAAATAGTCCTTAATACTGAGCTCAGTAAGCAACTTTTGACAGAGAAAAAACAACCAGTAAGACGGAAGGAAGTTGTCTGTTGTATAATACATATTACAATTAGGAGAACTAGGTTTGTATTCAGTTGCGACCGTGTAAATAATAGCCACCGGTTTTAAACAAGCTTGTATATTTTTATATTTTTTTATAACAAGCAATATATTTTTCGGTTTTAAACACACACAAAAAATATTGCTAGTGTTATATTTTTATGTTTTTAGTAACAAAAATTTTTTTTTGTTACTAAAAACTGTGGCAAAAATTTTGTCGAAATGAACCAAACTGGCACATACCGCAACCAATTTGTTGTTTGTTTTATTAACTTGAATCGTAGTATCTTTATGCTAATTTAAAAATTTTCGTGTTAAGGCTAACAAAAATCTAAATCTGTAAGAAATAAAATTTTTTACTACTATTATCATGAAAATCGTCTGATTAGTGTTGTCTTTTTTGGGAAATTTTTTTTGCTTAACGTTTATTTAATTACGATCTATGTAACATAAATCTTTAATATTAGATCAGAATTTTTTTGATACATTTGTGTCAAAAAATTATTAGTAAATTGCACTCACAAAAGTCATGTGGCCATCAGGCGAAGAAACTTCACGTGGTTCTCCCCAACCGTCATCAATGTCGTTGTTGTCCTCTTGACATTATTTTTTTTGATATTCCCCGGGGGATTAAATGCGGGGGATTATCCCCGGGGATGTCCCCGGGGACATCCCCCCGTACCCGGATATACATACTCCACTATATTAGTTTGAAAATTTTAAAAGGGTGGTTTGAATCGTGATGAACGCAAAACAACCATTGCTATCGAATTCTTTTATAAATACTTCTTCACGGGGAGTAGAACGGGGAATTTCACGGGGAGCAAATTTTTGTATACTGGGAGTAGGGGATTTTAAAAAAAATCAAAGTTGACTAAAATGGGCAATTTACAGGGGTTTTTTAGCAGTGAAACTTGGCCATTTACATCAAAGGCTTTGATTCATTGCTATTTTTCACTTTATTGTTGTGTTTTTCCTTCAATTTTTGTCATTCTTTTCCAAAAACGGCGTTAAAAATTTGAATTAGAACTTATACGGGGAGGGAATTTTTACGGGGAATGGAACGGGCAGTTTCACGGGAAAGAACTCGTTGCGTGGGGGGAATACGGGGACCTCCCCGCGGGGAATCGTTTCCTTCTTCGCCGGTAATCGTCGTTTTGAGAAGGCGTAAGTAATTATGTTGCCTGTTTCATGCTAGTGGTACCTGTCCCTGTCCACGCAGTGAAAAATAACATACGTGTGTTCGATAACAAAAATATAGAAACAGAAAATTTTTTCACGACGAATTCCCCACGAAATTTTGAAAATGCGTGATCTCGCCTAAAATAACGCCGTTATTTTACGCAGGCGCGTGTTTTTTTTCCGATAAGGGAAATTATTTTATTTTCATTGTTAATTTTATTACATTAATAAAATAAGTGTGTTTTCCGATATCTTTTTTGTATAAACATGTACTTTTTTAAAAGTACCAAAAAATATCCCCGAAGATTCCCGTGGGACTCCCATGGGAATCCCATGGGATAATTCCCCTATTTCTAATTCCCATGGGAGTTTTGCCACCCAGGGTCGGGGCTTCAAAACTGCATTTTTCCATGCCTGATTCTGCTCACTCCTAGTTGTGAGCAGTAAATGTGTGTTCATGTATTTTTGTTCACGTTCGCGCACTCCACACTACACGCGTATCAAGTTATTTGTTTCTTTCTATCTCAAGGTTCTCCTCTATTTTTCCATAATTCTCTTGCATAAACAAAAAAATCAACAATCACGAGAGACAGAGAGGAAGGCTTCCAAGTAGGGTTCCCGTCCCCCCCCCGTTCCCCGCGGGGTCCCCGGGGAGCTCCCCGCGGGGAGCCCCCCGTATTCCCCCCCCGCAACGGTTTCTCCCCCGTGAAATTCCCCGTTCTACTCCCCGTGAACATCTCCTCCCCGTGAACTTATATCCCTCCATTGACAAATTTTACTCCGGGATAAACTTGAACACGGATTTTGAAAACAAAAAACAGCGCAACATGCGTGCAATGCGCAGCGCGCGTGGGCATCTAACTGTTTTTGGAAAACTACCTCCCCCGTAACCCCCGTAATCCCCCGTATCCCCCCCCGCAACGGTTTCTCCCCCGTGAAATTCCCCGTTCTACTCCCCGTGAAGATTTCCCCCCCGTATATCCCCCCCCGCAATTTAAACGAGGGGGGGTGGGAACCCTACTTCCAAGAGAGAGAAGATGAGAAAGATGGACAGAACCACCCCTAATTCTTGTGCGAGCGTGACGCGTTGTTCGTGTGCTGCAGCAACAACGACGACGACGAGGCGGAATAGGACCGGCAGTGTCGAGGCCCAGGGGCCGGCCCTGTCCGTCGACAGCGTTGTTGTTGCGAGACGCATTTCTTCTTTGTCCAAATCGATTTTGGTTTTTTTCATGTGCTTCATAGAACAACCAACTCGTTGTTATTTTTTCAGGGTAACAGCGAGAGTGAGATCAAAGAGGCCTCATCCAAAATAGACAGACAGAGAGTGCGAGAAACAAGAACTGATTCATTCAATCATGAATGCATCACAACCCACGGCAATGGCACTCGAAGCCGATGGCATCTGCATGGTCTGTGGCGATAAATCCGCTGGCAAGCATTACGGCGTCGCAGCCTGCTACGGATGCAAGGGATTCTTCCGGCGAACCATTCGCTCTGCACAGAGCTATTCCTGCCGATTCAATGCCAAGTGTCTCATCGACAAGGATCAGCGCAATGCGTGTCGGTACTGTCGATTCAAGCGATGCCTTGAAGTTGGTATGGAACCTGATGGTTGGTTTTTTTATGAAACGTATTACAATTTGATAAGTTAATATGTTGTTTAACAAGTTAATATGTATATGTTGTTCAGCAGAAAAATACATGTTCCATGTTAAGAATACTTATCACCAAAAACTTTTTTTGTCCAATAATCTTTTTTATAAAAAATAATTTGATTGATTTTAGCAATTCGGCCTGATAGAGACGTTATTGGAAAGCAAAAAAACCCAAGAAAAAGAAAAATCAAACGCGAAGAGCACGTTCTACCGTCTCCCAAATCCGAGCCGTCTAGGTATTTTTTATTTTTGTTCTAGCAATATTAATTTCCTTTTCCATAATTTTTAGTGTCAATTCAGCAGACACAATCCTAAACTACTTGACAGACGTCGAAATGAATACCTTCAACAATTCATTCACTCTGCCTATTGGTATCTCGGACGACATATTTTCCCGTATCAAACCTGACCCCGATACCAGCCTGCTGACGCTCCTTAGCAGCCGTCAGGTACTCCAGACGATGCGTACGCCCATGCCAGGTGAGCCGGGACGCATCGCTTCTGTCGAGCAATTTCAACACGCGATGCGCGCTTACGTCTTGACGGCAATTGACTGGGTCAATACCATCTCCGAGATCGCCGGCATAGAATGCGATGAAAACATCACGGAAAAGCTCATTCTCCTACACAACGGCTTCAGCGCGTTCTGCTCGTTGCACAAAGCTTTGCGCACTGCGTGCACAATGCCTGTGGACCCCGATCACGTGGTCCTCATCAACGGCGCCAGGATACCCCGCCTCCTCCCGCCGTACATCGCCCAGCTTCACTTTTACACGCACAACATGATAAGCAAGATCATCGACGAGCTGGCCAATCCATGTAGGAAGCTAATGCTGGATGACGTCGAGCGCGCGGCTCTGACGGCTTTAGTCTTTTTGGATGGCGACTTTCGGGGCATGTCGGACGCCACGACCCGGACGCTGACTAATGTCAAGGACCGCGTGCAGGCGGCTTTGTTCCAGCACATATCGCAGAGAATTCCGAGTGTTGTCGAAAGCGCTGGAAGATTCGGACAGCTTTTACTTGTTCTCCCGACAGTAGCCAGGATGTCTGCGTTGTTCAGCGAGAACGTTCAACTAGCAAAGATGTTTGGCATCCAGCCGATTGACCCCTTCGTTTCGGAAATCCTGCACATCGGCTGCTCATCCGACGAAGTGCCCTCGCCAGGTCGATCTCGGACGGATGCCTCGATTCAGGCAAACCTCTCGACTACCCTGGCCGCTGATCTAGACCCCTTGTCTTTGGTCGGGGACATGTCGTGCAACAACCACTCCCAGCAGACGCTATCTAACGTCTCGACGTCGACCTCTCCGACGACATCCGGCTTCTCGCCGCCCTGTCAGCAGCTGCTTCAGCGACCACCACCGTTGATTATGACTTCCTGCGCGAACTCGGTTCCGTCGACTTCAAATCACATGGAACCCCCACTGTCGGCGGGCACGCTTCATCATTCTCCGTTAGTCTCGGCACCCATTTATCCAGGATATTACTGTGGTGGTGGAACGTCAGGCAACAACGCATCCAACAACAACCTTGGATTTCCCTTTGGGGGGAGCATTCACGAAAACGGCATACAGTCGGCTGGGCCGTACCAAACGCATGCTGATTCATTTTTCGACCAGCAACTGACCGCTTCGATGGATGGAACGGACTATCATCAGGGATCGTCGTCTTGCTTCAAGTTTTGAGTGATTTTTGACTGTTTGTCTGCCTCTTGCGTCTGGATTCTCTTCTCTCGCTGAACCTTTTTTTACATATAAGCTCCGCCTTGTTTCAGGCTCCTCCTCTTTTTATCTCTTTTTTATTTTCAACCGGTGGTTTTTTTATTATTAAAATTATCTTTTTATACATGTGATCTTCTTTTTTGTCCCAACGGGAAAAATTTATTACCTTTTGTCATATTAGATTTTTTTATTCGTACCTGAAGCTGTTTTCTATTATTTTGTTTCCAGAAACTACGGTTTTTTTTTATTTTTTTATCTCAGCAATTTTCTACGTGACTCCTTTTTTTTGCATCAGTGGTGCTGGCACCACGTTATTTTTTCTGCAAAAAAACTTTTTGTTTTAAGGTTCCTATTTTTTATTTTCAAGAAAAATTTATTTAACGGAAAATGTTTTTCGTAAAAAAATTTTTCTGGTTTCTTTGATTTACATATGTTGTTTGCATTTTTTTATTTGTTTCCACGTTTGAGAATTCTTATTAGTATCATAGTATACATCTCTTTTACATCTCATGGATACTTTTTTTTACATGCTGAATATACGGTAGACTTTTTTTGTTTTTTATTGTTAGTTTAGTTGGTTTTTGAACAAAACATGTGTAGTTTGATTGAATTTATTTTTTCATCTTCAGGACTTTTTCATCAAATTGAATTCAACAAGTTTCAGAAAAAAAATTATATCTGGGAACCTCATTTTTTCTTTTCTGTTTCTTCAATTTTCTTGCTTTTGAACTCATAAATAAAAAACAAATTGAAAGTTATCAATTGCGAAAAAATTTAAGACCATAATTGGTGCTTCAAACTCCCTCAATAGGCTCTATTTATTTGTTAATTTCGTTTTTCCAACTTTTTTTCTTTGCATTATTTTTTCTGTAATGTATTACTTTTTTCTCTCTTGCAGCGAGTCAATTTCAATTCTATGTCCCTTACTTTGTGAACGTTGTCTGAAGGATTGTTTAAATTATGAATATGATTTTTTTCGTTTCGTTGTTATAACTTGAAGGTCAAAGATAAAGCAAATTTTTGAAATTTCAAGTTCACTATGATTACATTGGCAAATTTGGCAGGGTATCAAACTTGCCGGAAATTTAAGCCTGCGGCTTGGTTCAGGCCTGGATGAATGCCCAACATCGTGGCGTGGCGGGTTGAACGATCTCACTGAACGATATCATGAGATACTATTTAGTCGTGCAAAAATATGTCTGCCTGTGTTCGCTCTCTCGTGAAAAGCGCTCGCTCGCTTCCATGCACTTTGACCCGCCATGACACTGTCTCCATTCATTCGCCTGAAACCAGCCAGAAACAATGGCCTGCTTGCTAAAACGGATCCAATTCATTGTTGACACCTCCTTCTTCCAATTTTTTACAGAGTGGCCCTAGGTCATCTTGACACCATTGATGTACCGCGATTGTTGAAGATAGACAGCTGAAAGAGCGGGAACAAACAAACAAATGCGATCCCGGAGGAGCAGTCCCTGTTTTTGTTCAAAACTGGATTTGGCAAGTCGATGCTTCCTTTTTGTGACTCATAATGAACAAAAAACAAAAGCCTGAACGCCGACGATGATTAATTGGTCAAGAGACAGCGCTCTGACCAAGTGTGAGAAAGCATTTCTTATTTTGTTATCAAAGGAAGGGAGTAATTAATTTAAGTAAGAAATGTGATTTTTTATGTTTTTGAAAATTCGAAAAAATTATGATTTTTTATATGTTTGTGCAAACTGTTTGGACAAGAACAGTTTGCACAAACATATAAAAAATCATGGACAACAATCTCGAAACCTTCGATCCTTGTCCATTTATACAGGATGGCGACACGGGGGACGTCCCCGGGATTCCACCGCCTAAAATTAATCCCCCGGGGGATTTGGGGATCAAAATTAAAAAAGGGCGTATTTTTGCTTCCATGACACTTTCTTGAGTCAAATTTAATATATTTAATATATTAATATATATTTAATTTATAAGTCAAATTTAAAAATTAATACAATTTAATAAAAAATAAATTTAATAAAATTTAATTTGATATATTAATTTTAATTTAATTTAATACAATAATAAGAAAAAGACCTATTTTCTTATTAAAGTAAAGTAAAGTATTTATAAAAGAATTCAATAGCGATGGTTGTTTTGCATTCATCACGGTTCAAACCACCATTTTAAAATTTTCAAACTAAGGTAAGGGAGAATAGAACAAGAATATTTTTGCACAGTGGGTACCGAGGGATGTCCCCGGGGACATCCCCGGGATCCCCGGGGATAATCCCCCGCGTTTAATTCCCCGGGGGGATTGCGCCATCCTGCATTTATAAACGTTCGATTTGCCAATTTGTTGCTAATTTTAGTTTAGCCGTCTTATTAGTTTGGATTACCCAGCGTGACGCCCAGCGTGACGAAATTTTATACAGAAAAAAATTGTGATCTACAGTTGCGCCTTTTTTGATGTCTAACAAATAAAGTTTAAATAATTGACAACTGAACTGAAAACCGATATCATAAGTTTTTCTCTCCCAATAAAATTCATTGTTTGCTATTGTTTGAACGGGTGTTTTTACTCATCCTCTATTTTTTTATAGTCGGGGAACAAGAGACCTGGCCAGGTGCAACATTTGATCCACCAAGTCCAGTCGACTGTTTTTTTATAATCCGCTTGGTCAGGTAGCAGCTACACGTGCGCACTTTGTATGCCTTTTTTTCAGAAGCGCGACCAATTGTTGTTGTGGACTTAAGATCGAACCCCGCGTCTGTCCACCCATTCCAACAGATCGAAACACCAACGCCCCCTCCCCTTGGCTGCTCCGACGAGACAATTATTGGGTTGGTCCACACACTCAGGTGGCGTCTGCGTATTTTCGCTCCGATTAAAACTGATCCGACTCTAATTGGCTTAGTTATCTGAGCTCTCCTTTTTTGACCTGCAGTGCCTCAAAAAACCATGAACCTGGGTTGCGGGAGAATATCCTCACTTGTCTTCCTTGTCCTGATTCTTGTCAGCATTGCTCAAGCCACGTCTAAATTTATTCCTATTCAGTACAACGTCGAGATACAACTTCCAACTGCTTCTCCGGAGGACGAGCTGATTCCTGCTTTTTTTGCCAATGTTAAAATTCAGTTCGAAGTTGTTGAATCTGGGTATCTGCTTTTATATATTTTTTTATTTAACAAAAGTGTGTTTCCAGAGGGAAGTCTTCATCCATAGTTCCAGATGACAGGGATGGCTACAATGTTTGGAGAAAATCTCGAAACCTTCGATTACGTGCAATCAATCTCACGGGCTTTAAGAACATCACACTGGAATACGAAAACCAGGTTCTGGATATCAGTACCGTAATCATTGACGATGAAGCGGGAGAAGTCGTTTTTAACATCGGAGACAAAAATCTGAAGCCTGGGGTGTATTCACTGTTGATTGGAAGATATCATGGCATCATTTCTTATAATAAAGGCGTTTTTTACAGGTGAGATATCAAATTTAGGTAAAAAATGGTAATTCTGATCGGATATAAACACTGTTTTAATCTCACCGGAATCACGTTATTTTTATTTATTTATACATGCAAAAGATACAGGCAGTACGGTAACAAAAAAAAACAATCTCACTACCTATTATAGAAGTTTTTTTGGGGGAAAAGGTTAGGAACAGAGCTTGGATCACCCAAATGTATCTAAAATTCAGTTAGTATTTATTTTTTCAGAGACGCAGGACGATCTGCATTCCTCGGAGCAGATCTCTTCTTGACAAATGCTCCGACTGTTTTCCCGTGCATCGGTGACCTAACTACGATGATAGCTGCCCAAATCGCAGTCATTCATCCTCGAAACACTATTGCCGTTTCTTCTGGGCCTACATCCGAGCTCCCCGCTCCTCTAAGTGATGCCTGGCAACTTACACAATTTGCCCGTGTAGCTGCAGTTGCTCCATGGGCGCTGTCTCTCGCAGTGCTGCCGGTAGGCTACGTGAAAAGATACGCGTCGTCCAAGTTTCCGGTTTACGTGTGGACAAGTGAAGAAGGTATTTCTTCTTTAGACGCAGCGAGAATGACCACACTTGCTGGGCTGGTGTTTGACAAAGTCCAGACGCTTTTTTCGGACTTGCCAAATGGTCTTCATGAAATCAATGTTGTAGTTGTGGGAGATGTGAACAATACTCATGGTTACGGGACCGTGTTCGTCAGTCGTGACCAGTTGAAACACAGCGATGAGGTTCATCAGGCAGTGATCCTAGCTAAAGCATTTATACTTCAATGGATCGGTGGAATCACAGCAATCGGCAACTTTGCAGAGTTTTGCTTCCAGGAAGACATAATCCAGTACCTGGCGCACGACGTGGTCAAGCGGCACTTCTCAGCAACCCCGGGGATATTTGACACTTACCGGCTGTCAGAGTACATAAGACTGCAACTTTCTGAAACTTTTTTTGCCCCCAACGAACCAGTTCTGTTACCTTCCGACGATGTGAACTCCTCAATGATTGAATCCAGATGCGGCCTTCGAGGCGTCGTTATTCTGGAATCCCTGGAATCTATCTTGGGCCAACGTGCTTTGTTAAAAAAAATCCGGCACCTTCTGGCTAGCCACAAATTCCGAACTTTTCGACTAAATGACTTCGGGGCCCAGTTGCGCGCCGATGTCGTCGACGGAAATGTCGGAATCAGCCAGGTTTTTAATTTTTGGATGAACTCCGGCGGCCTGCCAAATGTTCTCGTTGAAAGGGTTTCGATACAGCAAGACGAACTTAAATTCACTCAGATAGCTCCAAAGTATCTGCCATCAGTTTCTGGACGCCGAATACCCCCGACAGTTCCGCTCTGGCCCCTCGTGCTGAAAGTCGACAACGTCACGCTACCTGTCAGAATGATGGTTAGTCAGGGCATGGCTGTTGGTCCAGTTAGCGCGAGTATTACGCCGCTAACGAATAGAGACTTTAGTCACCTGTATAGGGTAAACTACGATCAAGAGACATGGAGACAGGTGCACGCTGCCCTCCTGCAGGATCCGGATGTTGTCACTGCTAGGACCAGGGTTCAAGTGGTCAATGATTTTTGTTACTTCTACGCTCACGGTTTGTTTTTAATCACAAGAAAAGTTTAATAACAAGGGTGTAAAAAATTATTTAACAGTAAAAATACAAAATTCATTTCAAATCCGCTGTTTAGGCCACATGGGCTCAGAAGGCGACGGTCTGCGACGCTTGTTTCTCAAACTAATTCGCAAGCACCCCGAAAAGTTTGATCTTTGCGAGTTGGCGGCTTTTTGGTGCATTGCAGGCCGAAAAGCACCAGTGTACCGCCGAATTGCTTCTAAGGATGCCGTGCAGAGCCAGCAACCCGCCGTTACCGCCATGCTGAGAAACAGAGCGGACTACGCATGCTTCGGGCCGGGTGCCGGCCACCAGGTCGCCAATGAGCTGTGCCAGACCGCTTTTGGCGCTGATTGCCTCTAGGTTTTTTTCCGGCAATAAAACAAAATAATGTCAACGGGTTTACATTTTGTCTTTTGCGTTTTGTGTGAAATAAATTTTTTTGCCGAATGTTTGTGTCTGTCAAAAAACGTGTAGAAAAATAGAAAGCGTGTGGTTGTGTTAGCATAACAAATGAGGTCACATGAACTGTGACTCACATGATCATAGAAGGAATTGACAAACAAATTCACATGCAAGCACAGTTCAAACTAGAGTTTTTGAAATTCTTTGAGACACTGATTATAATTTTTTATGATATCAGGGTAGCAACACATATTTTTATATAAAAAATTAAAAACATGACAAAAAAATGAAATGAAAAATCGAAGTGAAATAGCTTTTTTGCGAAAAAAAACTACCATTGGTATCGCACCCTGCCAAACCCTCACCTCTTCTTCGTTCCCTGTCAATTACCTTCAGACAAGCCTTTTTTATTCCAATACAAAAAAATGAATCAAAACAAATATGGGCAAGAAATGATGACTAGTCTGCATGCGTGGTTGTTTTCCTTCCGGCGACGTAACTTTCAGAGAGTCATTGATTGCCTCTCTCAGACGCACATTAGCTCGCCAGCCGATCAATCAATCGATTCATCCTTTTACCTGTAGTCGTGTGTTTCTTCCTGTTTCCATTTCCTTGACGCAGCAGGGTGCAAGCACAGACGAGCGTGCTTACATTCTTTGTGTTATCTACAATTTGACAAAACGGGTAACCACGTCTCTTAAATTCGGTGCTGCGAGGCAATGTCTCAGCCGCTAATGAAAAACGTGGCATTCGGGTCTAGTGCCAACTCCACGCCGGGACCATCAACGGCGCCGTCGTTTTTATCGGAGAACTCGGAGACGCAGCGTAGTCGTCGAGAAGCACATCAAGTACATCGCAGAGAGTCGTCTAAATGGATTCCTCCCGCAGCGCCTCTCAGGCAACGTTTGGTCATGCCTATTCAGCGGCGATTTGACAAAACATCCACTGAGTAAGTGAGGTTTTTTGAAAAACAAAAAAAAATTCCCAGTAAAAAATGTAAAATATTATTAAAAATTAAAAGACTTTAATATTTTTCTGATTTCGGAAACAAAACCACTTCTCAGTCAGTTTACTTTGTGTTAGTCACATGCAAGTCAGCAGGTGGCTTATTGGCCAGAAAGTTTGCAAGATGATCGGCCGCGCGTTGCAAAGCCAAGATCCTGGCGCAGTATTTGCTTCTCTCCGGCTGTGGCATTTCTCCGAGCGTCTTTGTTATACCTTCTGGCAAGAAACATGTGCCCCAGCCCTTATGGTCACCAAAATTGCCTTTTGGCGGAACGATGGTACCTTTGATTTGGACCTAAAAAATAGGATTTTTGTTTTGCTTTTTTACTAATTTGAAAAAAACCAACTGAAATCGTGAAAAGACACTCGGTATGCCTTCCTACTGCGACTGTACTGACAAACGTTGCCGACTTGTCTTCAAAGTCTTTGGTCATGCGATAGATGCTCTCAGGGCCCACGCTCTGGCTGAAGTGCTTTACGTAAACACCTGGCATACCGCCCAGGGCGTTGATCTTCAGAGCTAGAACACAAAATAAGTTTTGCTTTCATAGAAAATTCTCACATGAGTCTTCGACGACAATGATGCCGTCACCGCCCCCGATGACGATCTTGAGAGCGTCCTTGCACTTCTCTCGCGCAACGTCTTCCTCGTTGCCCTGAATTTCTTTTAGCTCGAGGTTGACAGGGCGCAGAGAATCACCAAAAACAGTTCTCGCGTCCGCGATCTTGTCGCGATTGCCTGAGACAAAGAATACCGCCGCTGGATACTCTCGGCCACCTCCAGTGAGCATTGTACCTAGTCTAGCCAATACCCACAGCCGCCAGCTCGGCAGTCAGTCAGTCAATAGAGCTCTCGATGAAGCAGCGTCAGTCAGTAAAAGGCGCTGCAGTCTAGAGAAATTATTTCGCGTTATGCTGATTTTTGAATACAAAATAATTTCGTCTTGCGATTTTTTTACTTTGAATCAAGGTGTTGCATTTTATGTAGCGCAAAAATGTTAATTTGAACTCGTGTAAGATTTTGATGAGGCGAGCTACACGACACGACGTTTAGAAAGGTTTCAAGGCAAAATTTCGATCAGAATGATAACACGTGGAACATTTTTTTATACAATAAAAAAAAGAAGTAAAAAATTGTAAAATTTTACATAATTTGGCTGTCGAAAAGCGACGTACGCAATATGCCGTGGCATGCCGTGTCGTGTCGTGTAACAGCTACACGATCGCACGAGGCGATGTCGTGTAGCACACGACGATCGTGTCGTGTAGGCAAATTAAAAGCTACACGACACGACGTCGCCTAATAGCTTCGTGTCGTGCGTGCGTGTATACACGCTTCAGGTGTTGCAAATCGTGTACTTTATAAAGTACACGATTTGCAACACCTTAAGACCCACTCTGCGAGCCGATTTATTTCCGACGACACAGGCATTTTACACTTTCCGATGTTCTGTGCCATAGTTGTAGGCACCTATGGGGAGGGTCCAAATACCCATATCAAAAATTGTTTAGATGCCGGATTCTGGAACTACGGCTTCTGGAAGTTTCCAACGTCAAATTTTCTGATTTTTGACATACAGGGGTATCTTGGCACGAGAAATCGACTGGTGTATTTAGTTTTCTCAAAAAACATCTGATTTTTTTGAAAAACAATGTTTCTGGTTTTCCCGCCTGTTTTCGTCCGTTGCTTGGCTCCAGCATCCGTATTTTACCGATGCGGCCGTTTTCACAACGAATTCTAACAGTACATATTATTAGCTCTCTCAAGAAGTCAAAGAAAAAATTTATTTGCATACCTTTTTTTTCCACAGAAACCATTATGTAGCGTCAACTGGGGTCATAATCAAGGCATAAAATCCGGCCGGCTGCGGCCGGCTGCGGGCCGGCTTTTCGATTCAAGGCCGGCCGAAAAAGCCGGAAAAATATTCGAAAGTTGATTTTTTTCGAAAACAGTATGATTTTCTAACGTTTTTGTGCTTCATTCGTCTTTTTTTTTTACTTTTTACCACAGGGGAATTTATTATTATGCATTTTTCCATAATATTAGGTTGTTTCTAAAAAAAAATTTTTTCTAAATTCGGTCAAATTTTGCGAAAATAACCCTAAAATAAAGCACGAAAATTTTTTTCAAAAAATAGGCCGCGTCTGCCGGCGACAGCCGAATAAACGCCTCGCATCCCTAAACGAGAGTAGGCTCTCGGAGCGAAAGCGAGCGATAGCGGAGCGAAAAACAAGTTTTTCGCGTAGGAGCGAGGAAACGAAGTGACGAAGGAACGAGGTTCCGAAGCGACGGAGTGGAAAATAAACATTCGCGCGCAAGGCCTTCCTCCCCTGTTGTGTGCAAATAAATTTTTTCTTTGACTTCTTGAGGGAGCTAACAATATGTACTGTTAGAATTCCCTGTGAAAACGGCCGCTTCGGGTAAAATACGGATGCTGGAGCCAAGCAACGGACGAAAACAGGCGGGAAAACCAGAAAACATCGTTTTTTCAAAGAAATCAGATGTTTTTTGAGAAAAGTAAATACACCAGTCAATTTCTCGTGCCAAGATACCCCTGTATACTTTGGAGCTATTTTTGAAGCTTTTTTGAAAATTTGACATCGGAAACTTCCAGAAGCCATAACTCCAGAATCCGGCATCTAAAAAAATTTTGATATGGGTATTTGGACCCTCTCCATAGGTGCCCACAACTATGGCACAAAACATCGGAAGATGTAAAATGCCTGTGTCGCCGGAAATAAAAAAGCTCACAGAGGGGGTCTTAAGGTTGCAATTGCTTTGAACGGTGAAAAAATATTTGTTACACAAAAAATTGTGTGTAAAAAAGATAAATAGCAGTTTCTTTAGTTTTGCATATCACCAGGACGTAAGAATCGCAAAATTCTACAGTTTTACAAGTTTTTTTATTTTTTTTTCGCTTGATTTATAAAAAGCGCGATACTAATACATATTGTTGTAAATAAAAGTGATTATGTTGGCATTCTTCAGCAACCGCCTGGTAACACCCAACTTCACCGATCCCCCCACAGAACGGTACAACCTACGAAGTTACAAAAAATTCTGTAGTAACAAAATAGCCACAACTAAGTACACGTTTTTGACATTTCTACCCAAAAACCTCAAGGAACAGATGCACAGACTAGCCAACGTTTACTTTCTTTTCATTGTCGGCATAAACTGGATCCCGGCGCTGCAAGCCGTTTCCAAGTACCTCGGAATCATCCCCGTCGCCATCATTCTCCTGCTCACGGCCTTGAAAGACGCGTTTGAAGACTACCGCCGACATCTGGCGGATCAAAAAATTAACGCACAGACAGTACATGTCTGGAGCGCGGAGAAGCAACGGTTCCGAAAAATGCCGTGGGAGTACGTATTGGTGGGGGATTTAGTTCATCTGTCAAATGATGAAACAATCCCTGCTGACATGGTGCTAGTTCGATCGAGCGACCCAAATGGGTCTGTTTTTATAGAAACATCTAACCTGGACGGTGAAAACAATCTCAAGCATAAAACTGTCTTACCTGGATGCATGCACCTGTGCGAGCAGGACTCCTTTGATCCTTCCAAGTTTAACGTCAAGGTCTACTGCCCTAAACCCGATTCCCGGTTGAATTTCATCAACGGAAGTGTGGATTATTCCAACGGGAAAGAAGACCCCATCACGCTACGGAACTTTGTCGTCAGGGGATGCCAAGTGAGGAATACAATATTTGTGGAGGGAGTTGTGCTCTACACCGGTCGTGACACCAAACCGGCGTTAAGTAACAACGTTTCTCCTTCCAAGCAATCATCACTGGAGCGAACGACAAATGTTTTTGTCATTTACTGCATTGGCATCCTGATCTGTCTGATTACAAGCTGCGGGCTGCTCTCCATCTTCTGGCTTATCCGACACTCAGCGCATAACAACAAAATACCGTATATCTATCTCTTGACTAATTCGCCTATCAGTGATGGACTTATCAACATGGCCAGCTACATTATTTCGTTTCAGGTAAGTTTTTTTAAGAGGCAGTCCACGACAGGATTTCGGACCGAGGACAAGGCTTTTTTACACTATCAAATGTTTTGAGCCAGCATTGTTCCCCACCCCTAGGAAGGTCTAAAACCGCAATACACAGATTTTAAAAAAATCGGAATCTGTAGTTATGGCTTCTGGAAGGTTTTGACACAAGTTGATGCCACGCACTGTGTTCATGAGGAAAAAAGCTGAAAAATTTTTTACAGGGGTTTTCATGGACTGGAAACACAATGTCGTTTTCAGATTTTTTTTTATCGTTACGGTAAGTGCCACTATTTTTTTTTGGTTTTTCGAAATTTTTAGGTTTTTCGGCTACCATAGATTTGTTTTTTTGTTGGCGAAAATGTGATATAGCCTATCTTTTTCCCTGTGTTTCGACGCGTCGAATGAGGTAAAACTCAGAATTTTCTGAATCGGGCTTCATTGCCATCCGCGGGCTTGTATGGTGCGCACTCGAGAAAACGTGCGCAAAAAACCGCTTTTTCTATGCGAGTGACAAAAAAACTGCGTGCGCGTAAAAGGCCCTGAAGCCAATTTTTGATTTTTATGTCTACGGTCACCTGAATAGGCTTTGGCATGTCCCAATTATCACTTTAAGCTAGTTGAGCTTTTTATCGGATAATTTTGCACAAAGTTACAGCGTTTGAAAGTTTCATGTTTTTTCAATGCCCGTGGCGGTGCCCAATGTTGTCAGATAAAAACCCTGAAAATCTAGAATCAATCTTTGGGACATGCTAAAGTCTACCAAAGTGACCGCGAACATAGAAAACAAAAATTGGCTTCAGGGCCTTTTTTTGAATATGACTCCTTTTACGTGCGCGCACGCAGTTTGTTTGTCACTCGCAGCGATTTTGCGCGCGTTTTCTCGAGTGCGCACCATAAAAGCCCGCAGATGGCAATGAAGCCCGATTCAGAAAATTCTGAGTTTTACCTCATTCGACGCGTCGAAACACAGGGAAAAAGATAGGCTACATCACATTTTCCCCAACAAAAAAACAAATCTATGGTAGCCAAAAAACCTAAAAATTTAGTCTAAAAGTGGCACTTACCGTAACGATAAAAAAAAATCTGAAAACGACATTGTGTTTCCAGCTTTATCCCAAAATTCCAAAATGCTTGTTTCCGAAGTTTATCTTCGAAACGCGATGGCAAACGATAGCTAATCACACCAGGAATCTGCCGGAAGCAAAACATAAGCTCAATCTGTGACTAGGGGTTGGATAAAGTCTATATCCGCGCTTTATCCCAAAATTCCAAAATGTCTGTATCCGGAGTTTACCTTCGAAACGCGATGGCAAATGATAGCTGTTCACACCAGTAATCTGCTTAATACAAAACAAAGATCATATCTGTGACCGTAGATCGGATATTGCCTTTATCCGTGCTTTATCCCAAAATTCCAAAATGCTTGTTTCCGAAGTTTATCTTCGAAACGCGACGGCAAACGATAATCACACCAGGAATCTGCCGGAAGCAAAACATAAGCTCAATCTGTGACCAGGGGTTGGATAAAGCCTATATCCGCGCTTTATCCCAAAATTCCAAAATGCTTGTTTCCGAAGTTTATCTTCGAAACGCGACGGCAAACGATAGCTAATCACACCAGGAATCTGCCGGAAGCAAAACATAAGCTCAATCTGTGACTAGGGGTTGGATAAAGTCTATATCCGCGCTTTATCCCAAAATTCCAAAATGCCTGTATCCGGAGTTTACCTTCGAAACGCGATGGCAAATGATAGCTGTTCACACCAGTAATCTGCCGGAAGCAAAACATAAGCTCAATCTCTGACCAGGGGTTGGATAAAGCCTAATCAGCTTACAGTGTCCGTCAAAATAACGTGCACAACGTTTTTTAATTCTGATTACAAACAACAAGGAATTTTGCGAAACGGGTTATGGCACAGGATATCATAGACACTAGGTAATATTATTCTCGCGGGATTTCTAGGTTGTTGCCATTAGCCGCGATATACAGTGCCGAACGCTTCTTCAATTTTTTTAGCAAAATGCTGCAGGTTCGGAAAAAAATCAATTTATTTTTGCTGTAAAATACTGAGATAGCCGAGGACCGTCAATGCAACTGAATCTGATCTAGACACGACTTGAGTAATCAAAAATCACCTAGTCGTTTGCATATTGCGCCATTTTTTGTGTTGTCAGTAGAAGTACCGTGATTTTTGGATATTTTTAAGTCTAGATAAGCTAAAACGTGCCAGCGGGGGCGGTCTTCAATCCAAAACCTTTTATTGAATCCAGCGGCATCCCTGCACTATAAAGCTGGTGCCGGGACTGTGTGACCGATCTCCCAGGGAGTCCCTGGCAGGGACTGGCGAGCGAGCCACTCGCGCGAGGCAGAGAACGTGTGCGGCCACGAGAGAAGCTTGCGCCGGCAAGACAGGCAGATCGGCAGCGACTGATGACGTCATGACGCCGAGTCATCATTCTGGTCAGCGGAGCTAGCGGCAAGCAGGTCGCGCATGTTGTGCGCCGGTCCCGGGTGAGACGCGTCGAATCGTCATCATCATCGAGCTTGTCAACAGAGATTACCTACTGTTGTACGATTGTTACTACGGATAAATTGAAGTCTACGAAGTATTGTGTGCCTACGAGGAATTGGTAGCAAGCTGGGAACCCTCCACGCTTGCAAAAGCATACCTTACAAAAAACATTACCAAAAGCTCAGGAGGCAAAAACTCAAACTTGAGGTAAAAATACCATTGTTTTTAAATCTCCCGGGAGAATTGGGAGATTCTCCCGCATCGTCATCCTGATTCCACGTGTCCCAAAGCTCTGCAAAAATCTGTGGTGCATACGAGATTGATTCGGGCGCCAGCTATGCAGTTTCGGATGCATTGCTCACCAGGCACTGACAAATCAATCTGTACCGTGGCACTGAGCTTCTTGATGTCGACATTCAGTCCGATAGCCGCCGGGATTTCATAAAAAACCGAAGGTCCTTTGTTTTCCATCACCACCGGTACCATTTGTTGACCACGACGTGCTCGGTCCATGTAGGACAATTAAATACTTCGATGGTGTGATGAAAGGGTCGTGCCACAACTCGGTAAAACAGGCAAGCGCTGTTGCACATAAAACATTTGCGGCTCCAACATCCGCACAATTCTAGGCATCCGGTGAACAAATTCTGTGAGCTTAGGACAAATTCCGTGAGGTTAGTCCTGGCCAGTGTAACGCAAACCAAAATTATTGTCATCGCAAATTATTGCCTAGGCGATGAAGGCGAAGGCAATTGGAGGCGATTAATTTTTTGTCTTCGCCTTCGCCTTCGCCTCCGGAGGCAAAGGCGATCTGAAGGCGCCTCCGGGGGCGAAGAAGGCAAAGGCGATGTCACACTGGTACTGGCTGGTTGTTATAAGCAGCAAATTCTGTGAGGTTAGTCGCAGGAGCCAGGTTTTCGCAGTTAGGACCGGTGCAACTACCTGCTGCGTAGCATCGCTTGTTTGAGATAGCTTCAATCTCGATCGGCCTTGTGTACTGGAGTGTTCTCGGGTTGCAACTTGCAAATTCATGTTGCAAAAAAAACAAGTGTTCACCCATCACTGGTAGTACAGAGGCTTGTTTGATTACCTCGTCGTCGTAATAGATCGTTGCGATCACATCTTCGGCGGGGATGGCAACCAATTTGGGAAGTTCAAATGGTTCACCTTTAAGCATAATAAACCGCCACTGACGTATTTGCAATTGTACCTGGTTGCTGTACGTCGGTTGTACGGGCCGAGTACAGACAACGGAAGGGGCGAGATCAGGCAGAGGCAGATAACATTTACAGTGGATTGCAAATTATAGGACCACCCCTTAAATTGACGATTCCAGCTTTCGTTCATAAGTTAGGTGAATTCTGCTTTCAGATATGAATTCAGGGGCCCAGAAAACCCTATTGCCGTTGCGAATGGGCCAGGATGTTGCTCGGGTAGAACAAAAATATACAATTTTTGAATTTGGGGTGTTGCAAAATTATAGGACCACCCCAAGAAAAAATGATTTTACAATTGAAAATGCAGCCTGTGGAGGCGCCTTCAGATCGCCTTCGCCTCCGGAGGCGAAGGCGAAGGCGAAGGCAAAAAATTGATCGCCTCCAATTGCCATCGCCTCCATCGCCTTCAGACCTTTACAATTTGGAACAAAAAATTTGAATGACTTTAAATTCTAACCACAAATAATCAAAAAACAGCTTTATCACTTTATTTAATAGAATTAAAAGCCAGCCTTCTATTATCATAATTTCGCTTTCTGCTATGATTTTGTAAGAGAAAATTTGAGAATTGACACCAAAGGCGCCTCTGATCGCCTCCGTCTCTGGAGGCGCCTTCATCGCCTTCGCCTTCGCCTCCGGAGACGAAGGCGAAGGCGAAGGCAATAATTTTGGTTTGCGTTACACTGCCTGTAACGACTCTGAGTGCATTGTGCACTCCCAAAAAGTTAGTTTATAATTAAAAATGTTGATATTCGCGCTGCCGTTCTGAGCTTTGATGATCTGAATACCCTTAGGTAGTTTTAGTATCCCCAACATCAATTATGGTATCCTGGAGGTCAGAAATGATGTCGAATTGCCAACCATTGTTACTAATTACTTTGTCATGATTGTCTGCTAATTTTCAAACCGATACAGACAGGGAATTTATGTACACTGACTGCGAAAATCGCTTTTTTGAACCTGAGGTTTACCCCAGTGAATCGAATTGACACCAAATGCTCCTCGATGGTTCCAGTGAATCGAGGAGCATTTTGTTCGTAAAAAAATTTTCATGCATGGGTTTGGTACTGGAAGTCGTTACAGGCTGCATTTTCAATTGTAAAATCATTTTTTCTTGGGGTGGTCCTATAATTTTGCAACACCCCAAATTCAAAAATTGTATATTTTTGTTCTACCCGAGCAACATCCTGGCCCGTTCGCAACGGCAATAGGGTTTTCTGGGCCCCTGAATTCATATCTGAAAGCAGAATTCACCTAACTTATGAACGAAAGCTGGAATCGTCAATTTAAGGGGTGGTCCTATAATTTTGCAATCCACTGTATTGGGTATCGTCCCAAGGCTTTGCATTCCGGTTATATTTTTTGCCGCTTAAATGCCGTTTAAATGCAAATTTGCAAAATAACCGACATTATACGGTCGAATATTGCTGGCCGCTTATATCGCAAAAATTAACCGGGTAGGATATGAAGTTAGAATAAAGTCAAAGAAAATAACCGTCTCAGTTTTGGACAGATTGCATAAAAATTTGAAAATAACCGGGTCATTTTTTTCATTTTCAGTCGAATGTCCCCCTTTTTGGTCCAAATTTGCACGCTTATTTTACGTTTTTTATGCGGTTCATGATTTAGGGGGACGGTTAAAAATGCAAGGTGTTGCATCGCGCTCGCTCATGCTCGCGCGGGCGGCTCGCTCACGGACTTGAGCGGGCCGCTCAATGAATTTGAATAGCGGCCGCTCTCGTGAGCGCCTGCTCACGCTCAGGATGTAGCGGCCGCTCACCCGCTCTCGGAAGCGGGAGCGACCGCTCTCGCCCGCACTAGCATAACGAGCACTAAAGGAGCACAACAGGGGGGGAAGGCCTTGCGCACGAATGTTTATTTTTGTGACAAATTCGCGTTCATGTGCTTTGTTGCGCTCCGCAATTCTAATTTATTTGTTTTTATCGAGGGAATTTGAATAAACATCACAGGAAGATGGATAATGTTGCGCGGTGCGCTTCATTGTGCTCCTTCATTTTCGTTCCGACCCTCGGTAGCTCCCGCGCGTCTTTCTCTCCTGTTGTGCTCCTTTAGTGCTCGTTATGCTAGTGCGGGCGAGAGCGGCCGCCCAAGTCAGATTTCAAGGAATAAGCGGACGCTTATATTTTTTTCAATGAAAATAAGCAATCCATGAAATTTTCTGTTGAGGAATCAAGATTTTTTGCATAAGTATTCCGCAAAAATCATTCATTTGAGGTAATGAAAATTATCCTCAAATGAATGATTTCCAGAGCAACGCTTATGAAAGCGGATGATTTCCAGAGCACCGCTCTCGGGAGCGGAAGCGGCCGCTCTCGAGAGCGGCCGCCCAACTTTTTTTTTTGAGCGTCCGCTCTCGTGAGCGGCCGCTCAACTTTTTGGATGAGCGGAAGCTACGTTGAGCGCCCGCTTTCGAATCATTCCGCTCCGCCCGCGCTCGGGAGCGCGATGCAACACCTTGTAAAAATGTCGAAAATAACCGCCGTATAACCGACCCGGTTATTCGTCATTCCGTTCCGCTTTGTTATATAACCGGATTGCAAAGCCACGACACTGGTCATGATCATTGTTTCATGACCACCAACATGCACAATACCGTCTTTGTATCTCAAACTCGGTCACTCACCGATTTCTTTTAGCCTAGTGAAATACTTTTTGTTCTCTAAAGTCCTCTGCAATGAATAGCTACGATTGACGGCGCCCTCTTCGTGCAATCTCGATACTCATCACTGTCTCTTTAATTTTGTAATGAGTAATTATGCACGAGTAAGAGTAATAAAGTAAAGTAAAGTAAAGTAAAGAATAAGGACTGTCCGCGGCAAGATCAAAAGGGGGCCTCAGGCTAACAGGTGCACGAGAGATGAGTCCTAAACGACTTGATCCCACCTGTCTCCGGAAAAAATTTATACAGCGAAACCCGGGGTCTATTTGCACCAGTACCTGAACATCAGCATTGATAAAATCAAAAAAAATCTGACCAATCGATTGAAACCTGTGACCAGTGAGACAACATCATCCAAGGAGCCTTACGTCTGAACGACTCATAAACAATCCGTGAAGCCTGAAGCAGAGGCGCCCCCCCTACCAAACCGAAGGAGATGAAGCCAATAAGGGCTTGTCCAGAAATTACGTCATTGCGAGAGGGGGGGAGGGGGGTCAGTCCAAAAATGACGGAAAATGATGGAGGGGGGAGGGGGGTACCTGCTTGAAATGACGTCATTTAAAAATTTCAAGAATTGGCCTACGAATTTTCAAAATTTCAGTTTTTTTTGCCAAAATGCGCTGAAAACTGACTGATTTTGCTCCAATATAAATATGTTTCACCAATTTTTTTTATCTGACCGACTCCGAAAAGGTTTCTTTAAAAAACACAAACACAATAATTTTGGCATTTTAATCTGGTAGTAGTTTTTAGCAAAATTGTTAAGCCAAAACTTGCAAAAAAAACCGCTAAAAAATGGCGATTTTTTTTCAAAATGACGTCATTTAGGGGGGGGGGGGTCCGGGGTGCCCCACCTTGCAATGACGACCGATGACAGAGGGGGGAGGGGGGTAAAAAATCCCCGATTTTGCGATGACGTAATTTCTGGACAAGCCCTAATCCGGCCAAAAGAAGGTGAATCTGTGGAGGTAAGTTGAAGGTGAATCTGACTAAGTCCCTGACTTAGTAACCCACAAAGATTTGAAGACAGGAAAAGTCGAAGAGCAAGAGAAGTGCGCGAGAGGGTTAAACAGGGGTACGAAAGACCCCCCACCCGGAAGAGTAGAGGAAGAATATAAAAGTGAAGTGAAACCGAGGCACAAAAGGCCCGAAGAACGATAGTTCAGGAGTTTATTGTTGGTCATTATCTGTTTCCGCCAGATAATCAAACATGCAAGGCCCTCGATATCATTTTGCACGACGCCATCTAGCGTTTACTGCATGCCATCGGTGTCAAAGAATCACTGGTGCAGTTTATCCAGCTCCTCTACTAGCAACAGCAGCTCTGATGTACGTTTCGGGGGCATTGCTGCCTGCTTTCCCTCAAAGAGGTGCCCCTCAAAGAGGTGTTCGCAGGAAGATTCGCTCTCTTTTTCATCCTCGTCCTCTGCCAAGTGCAACTCAGAATACGACGTTATCGGTCGCTCACAATCTACCTGTCTTCTCTCGCTTCCCTCGTGGCTGTACAACCTTCACGTCTCCCATGCGTGGCACGCACGCTAGTCCCAGGAAGAAAGGTCAACCAGTTCTGGTACTAGTTTCATTTTCGAAACATTCGGAAATACTCACTGAACGGCTAGTGCATGATTTTGGCAACAAAATCAATCTGGCCATTTAAAGGGTTCTTGCAACGAAAAAGGTACAGTAATTTATGCAACATGTCGACTCGGACGGTTTTTGCAACGAAAATGTATGATGACTATTTGACATTTATCGTTCATTTTACCGTTTTTGTAGTCTTAAATTTATATTTTTTATGCCGAATGTTTTTTTAGGCCTTTTGAAAATTAATTATTTTTAGCGCGGAGACATGAAACAGCAATGAAACTGTTGTCGACAAGAGATAAAACGCTATATGCGACAAATGGTTACATCTACCGCGTTGATAATCGGTATCCGGATTATCGAACAGTTCGGTGCATCACGACAGAGTTCTATTGTCCCGCCCGTGGGATTGTTCGGGTCGGAAGTGACGACGTTGAATCTTCTTCTCTGCATAATCATGAAGGAGATCCCGTTGATATTGATTTAGGTTTTACTGTTGTTTTAATCTTTTTCATGATTTCATATTTATCAAGGGTGTCAATCGGGCCGGGTGGGCCCGGATAGCCCGCGTCCGGGCCGGGCCTGATGGTGAGTCAGCCCGGCGCGGTTTTTTTTTTAAAAGAAAATTTTTGAACAAAATTTATAAAAAAAAGTCAAAAATTAATAAAAAAAACTTGCTCATTTTGAGTAATATTCTGCCTATTATGAAAAACAACGTGTATTTTTAGCTTTATAACTCATATTTTTAAACAAATCGGAAACATTTAGTAAATTTGTCTTTAATTTTACCCTTTGGAGAAAAAGCTGGTCGGTCCGACTCTCAAGCGCGCCGGGCCGGGCCGACAAAATTCGGCCCGTTGACACCCTTGAATATTTATCATTTTGTGTGAAAAGTTAGACGTGTTTAATCTTTAAACTGCTATTTCAATTTTTGAATTGTTTGCGCTGATTGTTTCATTACAATTTTTTAGATTCGAGTGCGCCTAAATCGCGCCAAGGAAAAGGCGAGAACAACCGACGAACCGATCCGAAGCATCGTTCAATCTACCCTGAATGGTATGTCGGAAGAAGCATTGAGCAGGTGCACATCATCCCAAATAGCGCGCATTGTTCGGCGAGCTCGCCAAGTTCAAACGCCGGAAGCTGCGCTTCTAAATGTCAAGGATATCCGTCGAATACAAGTTACCGGCAAGTATACGATGACATTGCCTAAACTCGATAATGATCTGAAGGAAATTCCGGGGAGTGAAACCATTTTCCTTCGGGAACATCGAAATCTTCCAAATCTACCAGTCTTTTTTATTTTTGCGTCTGATGATGGCTTGGATCGCCTCATTCAGTATCCAACGTGGAGTGGAGACGGCACGTTCGATAGGATTCCAAGTGTATTCCGGCAGTTATATACCGTCTGTGCGTTGAAAGATCATCACGCCTTTCCATCAGTCTTTATCCTGATGCAAGACAAGACACAGCGATCCTACGAAGATGCGTTCAGTGTTCTACGACAACTGATTCACACGAAGTCTCCAGGATTCTGTCCACAAAGTGTCATGACCGGTAATTTACGGTTTTTATCAAATTTATGTAAAAATATTTTTATGCAGACTACGAAAGCGGAGCTCAGAATGCCTTTCGTTCCGTTTTTCCTCAGGTGAAAAACCACAGCTGCGTCTTCCATCTTGCAAAATCTGTCTATGGTTATGCGCGAAGCTTGGGTTTGGAAAACGTGTACAACAACGAAACTCCATTTCGACGCTACGCCCGAATGCTGGCAGCTCTTGCATATCTTCCTCCTAACCTCATTCCGGAAGCTTTTGATACTGTGTTTACTCCTCTCATGCCTACCTTTTCGCCCACGGAACGAGAATTGTTTAATTATTTTCGCAGAACTTACGTGATGAGACAGCAAGGTATGTAAAATTATTTTATTTTATTTTGTTTTGAATGTACATTTATTTATTTAGGAGATCGAAATGGACCTTATTTTCATCCTTCGGATTGGAACGTACACAACGCAGCTCTGGAAGGAGATTGCAAAACCAATAACTGTATGGAAGCTTGGCATCGTGCCTACAACAGATGCTTTGAATCTGGCGCGAAACCCGAGTTTTCGGCAACCCATCACGTGCTGGCACGGGAAGACGCCTTCGCACGCGATCGTACGACAAGTAATCGTGAAAGTGAGGATTTTGCAGTCCACGGCACAAGGAAAGCAAAGGACGTTTGGCGAGAGAGACACATTCAGAAGTACGTCCAAGACTTCATGGACATCGAACCCCATCGCAGAAGCTATGAAAGATTCCTTGCCCATTTGTCTCATCAGCTACCCAGATTTGCGTATTCCTTTGATCCAGACGAAGCTGAACTCATGGAACACTTAGCGAAGTTAGTTGTTACCTAATTTAAAAAATCTTACTTATATTGAAATTTTAGTGAAGCTGCTACTGGACACTCTCAAGCAACGCAAGACAACAGGCCGTCTTCTATGTCTGGTACCCGAGAGAATGGAAATGGTCAAGCTCGTTTTTTGGACAACGGTCCTTCTTCTTCTGCCGCGTTTTACACAACAGCAAGGCAAACAGGAAATCTGCCGCTTACTGATGAAGAATTGTAAGTGCAAAACTTTTATAATACTATTGATGAAGTTTATTTTTTTACAGTTTTTTGATGAGCGAAAACGAGGACGCGCAACTTTTGTCTTCAACGTCTCGTGTTCGTGGAAGGGGCAGCGGCCGAGCTAGAGCCCGACGAGGAGGACGTGGCGGATCTCGAAGCGCTCATCAGGCTGACGATGGTCCGTCTGCTTCGTCTCGTGGCCGACGAGGAGGACGTGGCGGATCTCGAAGCGCTCATCAGGCTGACGATGGTCCGTCTGCTTCGTCTCGTGGCCGACGAGGAGGACGTGGCGGATCTCGAAGCGCTCATCAGGCTGACGATGGTCCGTCTGCTTCGTCTCGTGGCCGACGAGGAGGACGTGGCGGATCTCGAAGCGCTCATCAGGCTGACGATGGTCCGTCTGCTTCGTCTCGTGCCCGACGAGGAGGACGTGGCGGACCTCGAAGTGTTCATCAGGCTGATGACGGACTGTCTGAATCTTCCGGTTTTGACACCCGTCCAAGGCGAATTAGTGAGGCGCATTCGCAAAATACGATGTTTGAGGAGGAGTGAGTTGCAGCATATTTTTTTATTTTTTTACGAAAGTTAAAAATACAAAAAAAATTTTAGGAATTCTTTGGAGTTTGATTCCGATTGGGAAGACCGCTTGGAACTCATGGCACGCATGGAACGCATGGATCAACCAGAATTTCGCCCTGCTTGGCTCGATTTTGAAGACACAAACGTTGTGTCGGTTCAACCACTGCCAGCGAATCACACGCCCGCTATCGAAGTGCTAAACGACGTCAGTACCGCGGGAAACAACTCTAGGTACCACGCGGAGCCATTGGATTACCGATTCCATCCATATCAGACGCTTGAGCCTCACGCGCAGCCAACAAGCTCAAGAACTGCACATGCAACAACAACCTCATCTGTGGCCATCGATCGGAATGTTGCTACCAGTCAGCAATCGAGCCTGGAACGCAGGGATCAACCAGAAATTCGCCCTGCTTTGCTCGATTTTGAAGACACAAACGTTGTGTCGGTTCAACCACTGCCAGCGAATCACACGCCCGCTATCGAAGTGCTAAACGACGTCAGTACCGCGGGAAACAACTCTAGGTACCACGCGGAGCCATTGGATTACCGATTCCATCCATATCAGACGCTTGAGCCTCACGCGCAGCCAACAAGCTCAAGAACTGCACATGCAACAACAACCTCATCTGTGGCCATCGATCGGAATGTTGCTACCAGTCAGCAATCGAGCCTGGAACGCAGGGATCAACCAGAAATTCGCCCTGCTTTGCTCGATTTTGAAGACACAAACGTTGTGTCGGTTCAACCACTGCCAGCGAATCACACGCCCGCTATCGAAGTGCTAAACGACGTCAGTACCGCGGGAAACAACTCTAGGTACCACGCGGAGCCATTGGATTACCGATTCCATCCATATCAGACGCTTGAGCCTCACGCGCAGCCAACAAGCTCAAGAACTGCACATGCAACAACAACCTCATCTGTGGCCATCGATCGGAATGTTGCTACCGGTCAGCAATCGAGCCAAGTTGAGAGAATGTCGAATACGGACCATGAACCCGCTCATGAAGCAACCGAATATACGTTGGAGATGAATGCTGAGACAGGCGACAACAGTGTGAAGCACGCGCTTTCAAATAAGCACGCCAGCAAAAGCGGCCACGAATCCAACGCATCTCGCTGTTTCGTCATCTAATACAGCTTCAACAACAAGTTCAGGAAAAATGTGGTACAACAACCCCAAAGACTCCTCCAGAAATTGCGTCGTTGATTTTGACAAATGTGGTGTTTGTTTTATATCTGAACTTTGGCTTAATTTTTTTGTAAGTGATGCGTAATTTTTTTTTGTAAATGCGCTACAATTTGAGTCTGAATTTGATTATATACAGGGTGGCAAAGTTTTTTTACCAAAACTAATATACTAGGGGAGAATTGAGCAAAATTAAAAATTTGTAACATTAGTACATGTATTAGGAAACAATTGGTGTCAGTCTGTGGCAACAAACAAGCCCAAACGTGCCAAAAAAATCTTAAGCTGAGCACGCTGCAGGTCTCTGGTGACATTTGGTACCCTTCCATGCGCAGCAACTGCATTAGCAGCCATGTACTTTGTGGATATTTAGTACAGGTACCAACCTTATCAGCAAAATATACCTCATTTTTGTGCATTTTGTAATTAGAATCAACCAGGATCTATCCTGCATGAGCTTTTAGTTGTCAAAATACTTCATTTGGTTTACACCGGCAATACAAAATGGGATTTTTATCAATGCTTGCCGTAGTGCACGAGACTAAAAAATTAAAAAAAAGTAAAAAAAATTTTGTTTCTTGACTTTCAAATGAGCGGCTCTATTTTCGGAATCACAATTTTGTGGGATGCGGCTCATGGCAAACTTTTATTGCTAGAATATGTGCTTAAAGTTGCCGGAGTAGAAAACAGTAGGGTTCGAAAAAATGGAACAAAAAGCAAAAAATAAGAAAAAATAAAAAAACCACCGAAAAGTAATGATACCATAAGTCATAAATTCAAAATATTGATGCTCACAGATTTGGTTTTTGTTTTCTTTCAGGCTGATTACTGGTGTTAACAGCTATCATTTGCCATCACGTTTCGAAGATAAACTTCGGAAACAAGAATTTTGGAATTTTGGGATAAAGCGCGGATATAGGCTTTATCCAACCCCTGGTCACAGATTGAGCTTATGTTTTGCTTCCGGCAGATTCTTGGTGTGATTATCGTTTGCCGTCGCGTTTCGAAGATAAACTCCGGATACAGGCATTTTGGAATTTTGGGATAAAGCGCGGATATAGGCTTTATCCAACCCCTGGTCACAGATTGAGCTTATGTTTTGCTTCCGGCAGATTCCTGGTGTGATTATCGTTTGCCGTCGCGTTTCGAAGATAAACTTCGGAAACAAGCATTTTGGAATTTTGGGATAAAGCACGGATAAAGGCAATATCCGATCTACGGTCACAGATATGATCTTTGTTTTGTATTAAGCAGATTACTGGTGTGAACAGCTATCATTTGCCATCGCGTTTCGAAGGTAAACTCCGGATACAGGCATTTTGGAATTTTGGGATAAAGCGCGGATATAGGCTTTATCCAACCCCTGGTCACAGATTGAGCTTATGTTTTGCTTCCGGCAGATTCCTGGTGTGATTATCGTTTGCCGTCGCGTTTCGAAGATAAACTTCGGAAACAAGCATTTTGGAATTTTGGGATAAAGCACGGATAAAGGCAATATCCGATCTACGGTCACAGATATGATCTTTGTTTTGTATTAAGCAGATTACTGGTGTGAACAGCTATCATTTGCCATCGCGTTTCGAAGGTAAACTCCGGATACAGGCATTTTGGAATTTTGGGATAAAGCGCGGATATAGGCTTTATCCAACCCCTAGTCACAGATTGAGCTTATGTTTTGCTTCCGGCAGATTCCTGGTGTGATTAGCTATCGTTTGCCGTCGCGTTTCGAAGATAAACTTCGGAAACAAGCATTTTGGAATTTTGGGATAAAGCGCGGATATAGACTTTATCCAATCCGTGGTCACAGATTTATATTTTTTTATCCGGTTTACAGCAAGTGTTAGGCTTTTATTTTGTTTTTGGCAGATTCAGTACCCGTGTTTGACATTTTAAAAGTACAAAGCAGGTGCCTTATCGTGTCTTCACCTTCCTATTGATCACGAAACACCGAAAAAAAGCAACAAAAAGCGAAAAAACGATTAAAAAAAATAAAAAAACGAGAAAACACGATCGAACGGTGCAAAAAGTCAAAAATTCAAATTCTGATGCTCCTACAACGAAAGTTATAATCTAAAATGAAAAATAAAAATAAAAATGCGCACGCGGTACTCTTGCAACGAAAATCTGAGATTTCGCTTCGAGACCACTCAGCCCCCCCCCTAATTGTGTTCTCAAAATTAGCGCTGAAAAAAACACCCGCTCAATTATTATCCGCTCAGTTATGAATGACGCTCACTTTTCTTACGCTGAAATAATCTACGCTGAATTCGTCTTCCGCTTATTTTTACTCCGCTGAAATGTCTGTTGCGCTGTATTTTGCTCCGCTGAAAAGTACACTGTGCTGAAAAATGCATTACGCTGAATCGACCTAG